>NW_004624905.1:921534-956026 GCF_000247695.1 Heterocephalus glaber
GGTTCATTTTGAAAAGGCCCTGTTAATATGACATAGGTAGAATTCCCTAGAGTGCAATACCTACTTCCAAAAAGTATTTATTTATTGTAAAAAAAATCTATTTAAATTACTACAAAAACTTTAAAGAGCAAAAATCGCAATTTTTGCAGTACAAGTTAGAAGGCATTTTAAAACCCATTATACAAATGGAGGGTACTAAAAACTTGAAAGAGAAACCAAAGGGGTCCTTTGGCCGATATGGATAATACACAAGCTAAGAGGAACTTGACATGAGGAAATGCAGACTCTCCAGTGTCCTCTCACTGTTTTGATTCCATATCCTATGGCCGTTCTAACCCATGCAAAAAATAAAAATAAATGCAACTGTTAGAAGTAAAAGTGCCATTGTTTACCATTGTGGTAATGGCATACATATGCAGTTCAGTGACTTAAGACTCAGTACTGTTTTATACACATTTACAGGCTCTGTGTATTAGTCAGCCTGGAAGGGTTCATGTAAAGAACAACGAGAGTGTCTCCAAAGGAGAAGACCTTTCTCTTCCCTTCCCTGTGTGGAGACAGGGTTATCTACAACTGTTTCTCAGGACTTCCATTTCCTGGAGCAACACTTAAGGGCTCAGAAGTGAACATCTGGAAAAAACCCATTCTGAAAGTGCTGGATTTCAAACCCGGAATGCTCTGTATTAACTTGCTGCTTCCCTTGCCCAAGAAGTTGTGGAGACCCATCTGCTCTTTGCACAGGTGCCTGCTGCAGCAGAGAGCTCAGGGCACCTGCATTACTTTGCTGCTCTGATGGAAGATTGGGCTTCTGTTGCTCTAACTCACTTGGATTCTGGTATGGGAACAATTGGCCTTGGAATGGCAACTGGTAATTCTCTTGGTAATGCTGAGGCTGTGACAGCTGCTGTATATGGTATCCCCAGTGGTTTGGCTGCTGTCCTTGAAATACCGAATGCTGATCAGGGGCCTTGTACTCCTCTTGTTGATGACCTGTTTCCTGCCCAGTGAAAGCATAATGGGGAAAAGAAAGGCAGAGCATTCTGGCTTTGCCCTGCCTCATATCTGGGACTTTCAAAACACTGCATAGATGGGTAAGGATAAATAAAAGAATATGGTGTGTAGGTGCAAGAAGGGCCACTTGCTGGGGCACCTTGATACTCCAGGGGATATCTTGGCTCCCTGTTAATGCCTGTGACCAAAGAGTCACCTGAGCCAACATGACCACTGGGAATCATCTGGGTTTCCAGTGAAGAGTAGCCAGCTCTATATAGTAGGGTCTCCTGGTCATGCAAGGAAGTCTGATTCATGGAAGAATTGTCAAATTGTATCTGGCTATTTGCGGATCCCAGGGGCTGAGACCTTTTGACACAAAATTCATTTAGTTTCCAGATGGCAAAGAGTCTCTTTTTCTCTCTAGGTGGTAGTCTGTATCTTCTAACTTGGAACCAATTCTGAATGACATACAAATGGCAGTGCAGTTGCTTGGCAAGTTCTTGCTTGGTCGTGAAAGTAGGGTAAGGATTCTCTTCAGATACTTCTTTCAGAATCTGTAATTCATCCTTTGTAAATCGGTGTGGAGGTTTTGCTTTCCGTCTTCCATGTTGTTTTTCTTGTGCTTCATTAAGATCATCTTTTTTGCCTGAAGATCCTTTGGCCTCCACGAAAATTTCCAGTATGAGGTCTTTTAGGTACTACTGCAGCCTTCTTTCTTGCTGGCTGCTCCCAGGCTGCCCAGTTGCTGAGTGGGTCAGGATCGCTGTACTGCTACCTCAACCCACTGCCTTTAGGGGTGCTAGAGCGGCCCTTGATCCCTGGTGCTACCCTGATGCAGGGTCGTTGTGGGTGGTGCTGTGGTCTGCAGTCTCCCTAAGTGGCCAGATCCTCTATTTTTTAATCTGTGTCCTCTCTAGATTTATTAATCATGTCTTGCACCATGAGCAAAATCTTTGCTGTTATCTGAGTAATTATTTCTGATTTCATTTTTCCCAGATCCTCTTTTGTTGCCAGTTCAGAGAGTCCAGGTGGTTGAGTATCAGAGTGTTCCATCTCGTTTCCCTTTGGGGTTGCTGTAGGTGATCTGGAAGTCTGTTTTTGAGGCTTGTTTATGTGTCTTCTCATTTCCACGGGGGAGGGGTGTGCTTCTGGCACCCACCCAGCTCACCTTCTCTGCCCTGGGAGCCTGGGATGGAGGGGGGGAGCTTCCTTCCGGGTGCTGGGACCAGCTGAGCTTCTCTCTCTTGAGTCTTTCTTGACCTTGGAGGGCCAGGGTCAAAATATTGGCTGTCTTTTTATTTTTATTTTTAGTTTGGTTTTTTTGGTACCAGGGATCAAACTTGGGTCCTTGCACTTGCAAGGCAGGTGGCAGAACCACTGAGCTAAATCCCCGGCCCTGGCTGTCTTTTTAAACCGAGTTATCTTTTTAGCTCTGGTCTCTAAACTTTAGTTGTTGAACACCCAGGAGAACAGTTGAAATATGTATGACTAGGGATCTGTTGTTGTTGTTATTATTATTATTATTTTTTTTTACCAATTATGGTTGTCTTAAAGTTGAATCTCTGTAGAATGTCAACAAATAACAGTTATAAAGTTTTACAGAGAAAACTTGAGATCAAGGGCAACATAATATTTTAGCATAACAATAATGATGATATTGTCTCTGAAACATATTTAAATCTTCATTTTAGTATAGAATAACTTTTTAATTACTTTTATCTAATTATAAAATATTAAGAAACTTTTATCTAATTTCTTATCTTTTAACTATTTTTTGTTACCAGAGTGACATTTAAGTAGAATGTATTTATTTATAGATGTATTTTATAGGTTATTAATGTTTAACCTTCTAATTTTTAGAGTGACATTGTTTGGACTGCACAGTGTTTCAGCATCTCTAAGTGTTTTAACAGATATATGACATACATATACAAATACAAAGCACAAGCCTTGAAAAAGTATCTGCATCATTTGGCTGGCTATCTTATGGTGGATTGGCATGTACATTTTATCACAAGTAGCTGAAACACAAGGTAATGTCAGATGTTTGAGCCTAAGAAGTTTATCATCATAAACAACTTTAGTCTGGGAGCCATGAGTATGATAAAAAATTTTTTAGATTGTTTTTTTTAAGGTCTGTACACTTGGGAAACACAAATATATCATTTAATATGTAATGACATTAGTAATAATTGGTATCACAGCTGTATAGAAGTCTTTATATATATTTAGTTTTCACTCTTAAGACAAATTTTAGACTCTTAACAGGTTTTTATAAGGTATAACTATATTTACAAGAACTAAGGACATCTTTATAGCTCTAATAAGTTTAGGAAAACAGTGTTAATGACCACAAATAGATTTATTACCCAATATATAATGCATCTCATTTATATAATAACAAAACATTTGTTTGATTAAAACTGATAGATGTAGATCAAGTTTAAATGGCAGGACCAAATTTAAAGAGATGTTAAATGTTGATCACTGTATACATTTAAGATCTAATACATATATTGTATAAAAGAGAGCACCTATTACTTTGTATGTATTAAACTTATATTGCCTTAACTCTATAAGCTTATAACTTTAAGCTTTGATTTATAGCATTGCTGGTTTTTAGATGTATACATACATACATGCCCAAATGTATGTTATGTCATAAACTAAGATAATAAGTTGTTCATTTAACCAATCATGAACTGATTATTGAAAACATTTTATAGGTTAATATTTAAATACTTTTTAACTTTTAAAGTTCACTTGTTAGTAGCCAGAAGCCTAGTGATGAGAACACAAGAAACTTATGTTAGTAAAATATAGAACCTTGCTTTAAATTTAGCTTTGCAAGTTTAATCAAAAGTATCTCAATATGTTAAAAAAACCTGATTGTTTTAGTCATAGAAAGCTTAACCTTTTAAATATAGCCAACATAAATATATCTTAACAATTGCTTTGGATGACTCATGAGAACTAAATCATAACATTTAAACACTTTAAGCTATACACATTATCTTCATCAAGTAAAAACTCTTAAGTTAGTATAGAAAACAATAATAGATATTACATTTATAAAAGCAATATTTTTACATGATCTCAATTAGCTAACAAGATGGATGGAAATATGTTATTAATTTTAAAAGACATATTTATTTCTATCTTGTTAACTCACTGTTCACCTTGTGAACAAAAGTATTTGGCCTATGTCATGAATGTCTACTTATCTATATATCAATTAAAATACCTGACATATACCTGAAAATTAATACACAGACACATATACAGCAACCCAATCATATGTAACTATTATGTTGGTAAACTTTAAGGTTTTTATTTGTTAAGTCTTACGTAAGCCTTGAGATTATCAGTCCTTGTCTATTAATGTCTTAAATAACTTTGGCTACCATGAAAACCTATATAAATGGTCTTTCTATGGAAATCTCAAAAAGAGCCAAAAGTGAAAAAGAAATTGTTGAGCTCAAAAAATTTTTTTTTAAACAGAGCAGCTGTAGGTGCTTTAGCTGGTTATTAGTACACATTAAACAGACAGACAAACATATACAAGGCAATTACTTTAAAATCAAAGTGCACTCTCAGATATATTTGGCCAAACTGAACTATCACAACTTTTTAATAATTTTTAGGTTTTTTTAACTATATGACTTTTTTTTGGTACCAGACATCGAACTCAGGACCTTGAGCTTGCGAGGCAAGCGGCAGAACCACTGAGCTAAATCCCCAGCCCAGGTCTGTAACTATAGACTAGTCAGAGCTTTTTAAAATAGGCCATCAATTAACAGAAATCTCTTGTAATAGAAACCTGGAGGACAAAAAACCCTTTATACCTGTGAAAGTGAAGACTGTTTTTTAGAAGGACCCTAGGCTGATGATTTATCTGATTGGAATAGCCAGCTATATAGGATTTTCATTGTTGTTTTGATAACCATGATTGTTTGATACCCACAGCTGATAGCCAAAACTATAAAACTGTTTTGATAGCCACATGTAACTGTTTCCTCTAAAGAGACAGACTGTTAAAGACAATTTTAACTATTTTTAGGGGTGCTCAGGCTAGTTGGGTGTAGAAAGGGACTAAGCAACACTCTCTGGAGCTAAGTATGTATTTCAAAAGGTAGGGGAAGAAGGCCTGTCAAGGCCCCAATCTGCCCTGGTGCAGATGTCTACCTATGAGAGTTTCTTCCTGTTTTGAAAGTACTAAGGGGGAACTAGCTCTGTTGCTTTATGCTCATTTTAAACTATCCCTTAGATTTAACAGTGTCTAGTGCCAGTGGCAAACTGAAGGTGAGAGGAAGTGGCAAGAATCAGGTGAGCTACTCTTACCCTGTGCCTGGGCACCCTTCCTCGTGATCCTGTAACCCTTGGACCATATTTAGCTGTAGGGTCTTTTTAGAACCTCAGTTAGCATATCTTTGAGAATGGTGGCTGGGCTGGCAAGATGTTTTGGAGAGAAATCATGGCAAGAGAAAGGCAATCCTCTGGGAACTGGGGCTCTGGCTATCTCTTAGTACTTATTTTGGTTTAAAACTCTTATTAAACTCAAAAGGATCCCTAGAAATGTTTTTTCTTTTACCAATGAACTTATGTGTGCTAAAGAACCAGTCAGTTTGCCTCATTGAGCAGCATTTTTTGAAGAGAGAAGAAAGTGAAAGGAGTTAATTTACACTTCTGTTTAAGGGCAGAAAGGCTCATAAATTTGGACTAAAACCTTTACATTTAATTTTTTAGAGTTTGAGGATTAAATCTAGACCAGTTTTTTAGAATGTGGCCTAGAGGTAAGTTAAGGGTCACAGGGAGGGAAACTCACCAGTTTGGAAACTTGGTCTTGGAACCCATTAGCCATAGAGAGGAAAATTGTCGTGACAAAACATTGTTGTTGTAAATTTCCTTATGTTTTAGGGGCAAGGGAGTGGAGAAGGGAAAGAAGACTGGTTCTATGCATGGCACAAGAACTAAATCCTAACTATCTCAAGGGGAGAAAGACAATCAAGACCAAGAGCTTTTTTGGGGTAGATCTTTAGTCCTCAGCAAAACAAGCCTCTAAAGACAACAGCTACAATTGACTCCAACCACATTGTCAAGCAGAAAATTAAACCAAGAATCAAAGAACCTGAATGACTATTGTTTAACTTTTCTGAGAGACAGAGAGAGAGAGAGAGAGAATTAAAGGACAGAGGCTCATCAAATATATATGTTTTTGGAAGTAGCTCTCTCTAGTGTCACCCAGGGACCAATTTTTTTCCACTGTGTCTCAGAATGATGGTCTCTCTTGCCAGTCACATGAGAAACACCAGTCCAGGCACCAGGTCAACCAAAACCCTCATGTGTGCCTTTTGGGATAATCATGAATTTTGATTCCCCTTTAACCGAGGGATGGGGGCGTATGCAGTCTATAAAGGAATGTCCATTTTTGATGCCCTTTTAGATGAGCATTCATTTTCTAGGGGTTTGGGAGTTTTTATTTGGAAAGGGAAAAAAAAGATTTTTGGGATTGCAGAGTGAAGCACATTAACATTTTCTGACATTAATAACCATCCTTGACAGAAGTGAACTTTTTTTTTGGTACAGGGGATCAAACTCAGGACCTTGAGCTTGGGCAGCAGGCAGCAGAACCACTGAGCTAAATCCCTGGCCCCAGAAGTGAACTTTTAAAACCTGTCTCTAGCCTCTGGTTGAATCTTCAGACGTACCTGGGCAAGCTGTTAGCAAAAAACTATTTTAAAAGATGTCTATGCTAGACCCATATTGTAACTACCATACAAGTGAAGTAAAGCATACAAAGCCCTGTTTACAAAAATAAAAATGTTTCATCACAGAAACCCACATCACAATCTTATGTTCTCAACGTTTAAGATGGTGCAAGCAACTAACAAAAGGTATAACCAACCAGCAAACAATGGATGACAATTTTTGATGCCTAAATGACTTACAATCTAGTCAAAATATTTAGGCATGAAACAAAAGCAAACTCTTACCTCCTTCCAATGATCTCAGTGGGACCTCCAAAATGATATAGGAGAAACTTAACTCCCAACCTGTAAGATGTCAGATGTGTTGAGTTTGTGTCTCCTGAAATCAAAGAATGAATTTCAAAGGACAAAGGAGGTTAAGAGTATGAAAGGTTTATTGGGGAATAGGAATAGCTCCTGAGAGACAGGAGGGGTCCCAAGTGGGTTGCCACCAAGGCCCTTTATCAGGGGTAATTTATATAGCAAAGTCAGTGTGGGTACAATGTGGGTCAAACGATAATTAATCTGTAGGATTATAAGTATAGCTGTTTAGCTAATAATGATCTAATAGTGAAGTGGGGCATGTAGCAAGGGTAGAGTATATGGCTGACACCATTAATGTGGCTTATTTTGACTTTTAAAGCAGAGACATTTTAGGGAAGGGATGGGTCCAGGTGTTCTGGTTACCCACCTGGCTGTCTGACGTGTATCTGGACTTAATGGATTGGGTAGTATTAATTGAGCAATTTTTAAAAAATTCCATAGGAATATATTTAAGTCTGGCCATTGTGACATTATTTTGAGGCCTTGCCTTTTTTAGATGTGCCTTTAGCCACAATTTTGATGTCTTTATTTTTACTGATTTTTTTTTGATAGCCCAGTCCCTTTCTGAGTGTATATTAATTTTTATCTAACTTAGCTGCCTATAATAGTTTTACATTAAGTTAAAGTAGAAAAAAACTCTAGGGTTTTCTCTTCAGCAATTTGGACACCCTTGCAGAGGTTAACTTAAGGAATTAGTGTTAATTTAAGGAATTGTAAATATTGTTTTATTGGCAATTAGTAGAGGGATTCTCAGAAAGGAGTGGCAATATTTCCTTACATGTCCTAATTATGTGCACCATGAGTTCAGTATCTTGTAAGAACTGTTTAAGGTCCCCAGGATATAGGTGCCACAGCTACCATATGAGGAGAATTGGCATGGTTTGATAAACCACCTCTTAGCTGAGGGAACCAGTTTAAAGTTTCTTTGAGTTTTGGGGTTGCTACTTTCCAGATAACACCTCGATTTCTAGGTTCTCAATTCTTAATGTTTTTCTGTCTGTCCAGATTTTGATGGACATATCTTTCAGTGTTTCATATTAAGAATTGAATTTAAGTGGTAGGGTATTTTGGGAACATAGTTTGTACTACAGAGACAGACAGATGATAAAACTGTCATGAAGGGGAAGGCATGGCAATTAAGGAAGTAGCACCTATAGAGATAGGGAATAAGCCATGTAAGAGATGTAGTTGCTTTGTTGGAATGGCTTCTTGCTTTGCTTACCCTGACAATAGATGAAAAATTGTTAAGAACATAAAAGAATCTTACTACTGATGTTGCTGCTGGCAGTAGAAAAAAGAATGATCAGAACTCTTAAGCAAAATGTAGATGCATTCATTACTATGGATTTTCCAGATGTTGTTTAGGTATTGTAGCCAGATAATTGTAGCTATAAATCCTTCCCACATTAGTGAGATTTTCATAAGAAAATGTCTTTGATGAGCACCAAATTCTCTAGTCTTATTTCCAACGAAACAACTATTTTTTATAATATATTTTTAATTATGCATGATTTCCTAAGAATTATAATCATTACAATACTTAGATCACCACAGAACAGACTTTGTTTCTCAGGGCCAGCTATATTGTGTGTGGGGCCCAGTACAAAATACGTGTGGGGCCCTTTGTTCAAAATGTAGGAGAAAAGGTATATATTAAAAGAAAGGAGACTATTATTAGACAAAAGGAAAAGAATAAAGGTAGGGAGGAAGGGTATTAGTGAGGATGGATATGATCAAAATATGTTATATGTATATATGAAAATACTACACTGAGACCCAAAATTTTGTAAAATTAATAGGCATATTTAAAGAGATATGTACTAAAATATAAAGCTTATTCTCTCTTTCCCTTTGTCTGTCTCTTCATAGTGTTTTTAAAAAAAATTTGCTATTTAATGTCATTCTAAGTACAGAAAGATGAAAAATTTAAATTGTTGGCATGAATATTACAGTTCGTCTTTATGTGGTACAATGCTAACTTTAAATGCAAGCATAAGAGCATTTAATCTATGTGCAGAAGCAATGAAATATACAAATTGTATTTTGTAGCTCATATGTGCTATGTATTTTGTTCTTAGAGAACAAAGGGAATCTGCACAAAACTGTCTTCACTTCACTCCTTGGTTTGTGCACTCTCTACCAATGCTCTCCACCTTTGTTTTACTGGTGAGCAAGGACAGTATGAAAAGAAAAGGGACTATGGGCTGCTTTATCTTGCTTTTTTCCCCCCTTATTTATATTCATTATCAGAGTAAATGGTGGCTAATACAGGGAAGCCACTGGATAAGGAAATACATAATAGGACTCTTTGGTTGGTTGTTTTCCTTAGAATACTGCTGATTTCTTTCTGCATTTCAAGAGACTTGTGGTTTGAAAGGGAAGCACGGCTTCTTGGAGACTGTGTGTGCGTCCTCTTTCTGAGGTGTAGATGTAACATGCTTACTTTGTACTCACTAGGAGTCTAGCAGAATTCTCATGCATTGTGGATCTATTGCAATTCTGTGCTGAAAGGCCATCAGCAATGACACGTGAATGGGTGTTAAGGAATGGTGGTAGACATGCATATTGCTTGTGTGTCTTATGGTCATGAAAACATTGCATTAGCCCATTAAATTTTACTTACAAAATACAATTCAAAGAAAAAATTATTATGATTTCATGACGGTAACAAAAAAACACTACTAAACCAAAGCACTGGCCCTTCCTGAGTGACTGCAGGGGTCAAATGCCCATGAAACTGGCTCCCACATCTCTTAAGTTACAAGGACGATTGTGCTAATACTAAATATAACTAAGTTCCAGGCATTGAGCCAAGCACTTTTGCATCCGTTATCTCCTATAGTGTATACACGATCTGTAGGAAGTGAAATAATTTGTTCCAAATCACAGAACAAGACCCGAGTGATCCTACTACACTACAGACTATAGCTTGGTACTCAGGGAAGGGAGTTGGGTGATCAAATCTTTGCAGCTTTCCTGGAGTCATTTTAGCAATGGATGCCCAAATTTTCCTATGAAATTACCTTAAAGAATGATAAGGGAAATATGCAGATATTTACATTTAAAGATCTTTTATTGCACCATTATCTGTAACAGTGAAAGTTGAAAAGTTGTTAATGTCTAATAATGAATGGTTAAATTTAACAAACAGTTAAAAGGGGCTAGTCTATGGCTACTTACAGTCTATGGTTACTTACTGTTCTATGTTAAAATACTAACATAAATATTAAAATGGTTAGATAATACATTAGGTAGAAAAACAACTGTTACAAAAATATGTATAGGATAATTGCAATTTAAGAAATAGAATACAACCCTGCTACCCCCCTGGAAGCAGCCTGTATACCCATCAACAGACAAAAGGATAAAGAAAATGTGGTATCTATGCATAATGGAATACTACTCAGCTACAAAGACGGACAAATTTGAGACATTTGTAGGAAAATAGATGCACCTGAAAAAGATAATGTTGAGTGAATAAGCCAGACACACAAGCTTAAGTACCAAATATTATCTCTCATTTGAGTGAGGCAAAATACAAATAAAGAGCACAATAAAGGATAGATAGAAGGAGACAAGGGCTTAGGGTTCTTGTAAATGGGAAGGGGTCTAGGAGACCGAGGCTGAGAGGAGAGGGGGAGGGAAAGAGGAAGTCAGTAAAACAAAAATATGCCATGTACAGGAACCGAATAACCTCGACGAGCATAAATGTTACATGTCGTAAACATGAGCTAAGAGTAGTAATAACAAGAATGAAGATAGAGAAAAGGGATTTAGAGGAGGAGGGAGGGGAAAGAAATCTTAAAAAGAAATGCAATACGTACATATATATTTAGAGAAGAGTCTAAAAGATGTACATCAAAATGATAATCACGTTTATCTCTCGGTGGGATGTCGAATATTTATTACGTATGCTCACCTATGTTAAACCTTTTTACAGGAATACTATTGTTTGTATAACATAAATTTTGGTTTAAATCACAGAATTTAATATCCTGAAAATAAAGTGCCACCTTATTTTCTCACCTCTCTTCTGTTCCTTCATTATTTGTAGGAAAAGAACAGATGACCGCTAAAATCTACTTGTTTCTCTTTATAACTAGTGGCTTTTTGATCAAGGGTTATTATATTCCTGCTCAAAATCTTTGCTTTTTAAGGATGTTTGTGGTCATCTCTTCCCATGTCCAGTGCTTATCCTTGGTTTTAAATTGCTGGTTTCTTTTTTTTCTCTCCCCTTCTCCCTTGCCTTCCTTTTCTACTGCACAACTATTCTGCCACTTCACAAAAAGTCTTGTTCTGATTTTGCTAACCCACACTTAGGGTCTAAGCCTCTGAGATGTGCTTAAACCTATCTCTATCCTAATGAGCTCCATGTGTTACTGGTTTCCCTTTAGTATTTTTCTGGTTTTAAGAAAGGAAGAAAGACTCTGGGGGAAACATGTAGTATGAAGGCCATAGAGATAGTAAGGTAGATTGGATTATTCCCAATTCTTTACTCCTTTCAAGGTCTACCATTGCACATCCATGTCCTTTGTCATTTGCCTCTGTGGCCCCTGTCAGTGGAGTGAGAGGGGTGGCTTCTCTGCCACACTGATGCTGGACCTAGCCGTATGACTTTGGTCAAGGGAAGGATAGCAGAGGTGACATGAGAAGCTTTGTAGTTCTTCCATTGTTTGCTTTGGTTCCAGGGGCTTCTGCCATGTGCTATGTGAAGAACATGGTAGCAACTTCCCGAGAGAAAGCTGGCACAGAAAGATGAAGAGCCATGAAACAGATGCAAACATAGGTGCCTATAGCTTAGAGTCAACTGCAGCTTACCCACCAAAGTTTGTTGTGGTATGCTACTGACAGTTTGAAGTTGTTAGTTGCAGTTAAGCTATTGGTTATATAGCTGTCAGTTACAGATGAAAAACTGATGAATGCAGGTAGCAATAGTAGCACTATCTTTTAATAGCTTGGATATTGCTTAGAAACATGGATATTGAGATTTAAGATATTCAGTTAGATGTAAAATAGTTCACCAGCATCCTCAGGTTCCTTTGAACAATTTTACTCTCCCAAAGATAGCATTTACTAGAATCCTGAAAGATAAACCATGATAAAAACTGGTAAAAAAATGCAGCCATTCTTTCCCCTCTGCATGCTGTCCCAAATTATTGGAAGTCAAACACTGGTTGCTCTCATCTACATGTGGTGGTAGAATGTGACAGGATTGGGTTGAGAAGAGGATGCAGGACAGACAGAGGAAGGACAGCCTCCTGGCCACTGCCAATAAACAGGTCATCTGGGAATCCCTGGTCTTCAGCCATGGAGTCAGGAGGAGCTGTGGGGGTCAGGGATCAACCTCTGCTCCTTGCCCTCTCCTTCCTTCCCCCAAGCACACTAAGGAAGTGCTCTGTTGTTCTCTGGGTCAGTCCACCCAAGACACAAGGCCCCGTGTCTGTGACCACAGGACCTCAATAACACTTTGAGTCTGGGTTAAATTCCATCTCTTGGTAGTAGTGGTACAGGTATGGAAGGAATACCTGGATTAGGGCCACCCATCGTCCTTTAGGGTCTTCTTTCAGAAAGATAAAAATGTGTGTGCAAAAGTCCCACATTTCTTTTCTCTTACGGACAGGGTGCTGTTGGTCTGTATTATTTCTATATCTTTTCAGGGGGCGGAAAGTTCCTTAGTCACACTGTTGGGAGCCTCGAGAGCACCTGGTTAAGGCTAATTAAGCTTGAGCACCTTGGAGCATGTGCTCTGGATCTGAATCCCAGTTTACCACTTAGTAACTCTATGTCTCACTGCCCTCGCCTCTGTGTCCTTGACTGTAAGATGGGGAGAGCAAGAGCATCTTCTGTATAAGCTTGTTGTGAGGATTAAATGATGTAAAGTGATCAGGATTAATTCATGTGAAGTGCTCAGAACAGTGCCTGGCACATAACGGCCTAGCATCCCCTTTTATTATATTGTTCTTTTTCATAGGCAGGGACTCAAAATCTAACATTCTATTTGTGAAGAATCACTCGTACATATTATGAGGTTGGGAAGAGAGAAAGAGAAATTAATACCCTGACAGCTGTGTTTCAGCAAAATAATGGCATTCAACAGATGGCACTGGAGAAAGAAAAATGATCAAGTGAGGGAGATGTGCTCTTCCATAGGTTCCTCCCTGGGGCGTTGAGAAGGAGGGGGCTGGCAGCAGCTCTGTGGGACAGTGCAGGGCTCAGTGATCTTGACAGGTAACCGAGGCTGAAGGTTTCCTTCTTGCGGATGAGACTGGTTGGCAGGATCCACTTGGTCTCCTGATTTCTTTTCTTGTACTTAGCTATGCTTTCAGCCTGTGCTGG
This sequence comes from Heterocephalus glaber, assembly GCF_000247695.1. The sequence goes on from NW_004624905.1 coordinate 934,935, forward strand.
TGTCTCTGAGGTGTACAACACTTGTGTGAGAAGGAACATCTTTTTGCCTGGGTTGCACTTTATGTGACACTCCCCAGAGGCTGGGGTTGGTGCAAAGATGGGGTTGGGCTTTGAGGAGTAAGGCAGGAGGGGTGTGTGTGTGTGTGTGTGTGTGTGTGTGTGTTGCACTGCGTGCATGTGGGTGCACACATATGCAGTGCAGTGTGCATGGGGGCTTAGGAGGTGGTTGGACAGAAAATGGATGCAGTGGTACTTATGAAGTGGATGGTAGGCAGGAAAGAAACCCAGGAAAACCAACCTCGTTTTGCCCTGAATTCTTAAGACATTACTCTTTCCTCCACGTGAAGGTCACAAACAAATCATCCACTGAAAGTTCAGGAAACACAGGCCTAGATCTTTGCATCTTGATTCTTTTTTTTGGTACCGGGGATCGAACTCACATCCTTGAGCTTGTGAGGCAGGTGATGGAACCACTGGGCTAAATCCCCGGTCCAATTCTTTTCTTTTTCTTAAGTTTTTTTTTTTTACTAGTACATATTTGTACCACATATTGATTATGTAAATCATGGGGAGTAGGTACATGTACATAATGTAACTTAATTCTTTTTCTTCCCTTTTTCCTCCCTTCCTCTCATCACAAGTACCGCTTTCCATTTGCCAGAGATCTATCTCTTTATTTGTTATTGTCTATCTTTTCTTTTTTTTTTATTGGTACTGGGGATCAAACTCGGGACCTTGTGCTTGTGAGGTAGGCCATGGCACCACTGAGCTAAATCCCTGGCCCCTGTCTATCTTTTCTTTAGCTCTTTAAATTATTTATACTTTAGGTTTCTCATATAAGAGAAGTTACTTGATATTTAAACTTAGGTATCTGATTTATTTTACCTAACAGTATGGTCTCAAAGTGTATCCATTTTCCTAAAAGTGACTCAAATTTATCCTTCTTTATGGCAGAATAGGATTCCATGGTGTGTACATACCATATTTTCTTTATCCATTCAACTGTTGATGGATATATATATATATATATATATATATTCTAAAATTTAGCTATTTATGAGTTGTTCTGCTATACTCATGTTTGTAAAATGAAGTACTGGTCCCTGCTGGAGAATGAATTCAGTCATTATCATGATTTTACCAGGTGGGAAGAACCTTTGGACTTTCAGGGCATAAAAGCTCTTGATGACCACAAGATGTTTTTCCCTGTGGTGGATTATCCATGGCCATCCTGCTCTGCTTCCCCAGCTGCCTCCCTGGAGCCTGGGCTGGCCACAGGAGCTTGCTGGGAGGATCAGAGGTGGGGTAAATGGGAGCAGAGTTGTGGGGCTCTGTGTAGGCATGAGAGGACTTTCCAGAGGTAGAGAAAGATGACTTTTTAGGTCATCTTTAATTTTGTCTCTTTTCCTTTTCCTGTTTATGAGGAATAAAAATGAATGGTGTAAACTTACTACATAAAGTTGAAAGGACATAGGAAAAAAGGAGAGCTGGAGAAGGAGGGTTAGTTTCAGAGCTCACTTTGGAATTTAAAAGAAAGGTGAAAGAGAAAAAAGGAAAAGGGGGAAATGGAAAAGAAAGAGAGAGGAGGGAAGAGAGGGAGAGGGGGAGAAAAAGAGAGAGAGGAGAGAGAGGGAGAGAGGGAGAGGGAGGAAGAGGGGGAAAGGGAGAGGGAGAGGGAGACCCCCTCCCCACTATCCCCTGGGCTGCCTCTGAATGCCACTGAGGGTTCTGCCACATTGGCTGTGTGGGAGGGGGGTTAGAATGGAGCCCGGATGCTGATGCCAGCTGGGCCTCCCAGGTGACACTTGGCAGCCAGTTTAGGTCATTTGCATTTTCACAGCCAAAGGACTACTCACAAGATGTTCTCTGCAGATATTCAGGTTGCTGGATTCCAAAGCATCCCCAAGGCACTCCTGGCCTTGCTCTTCCATATGGCCAGGCAGCCAACTTCACATTTCTTAATTACTAAGAGGGCACTGTTAGGGGTTACATGCCTTCAGGGATTATAGGAAAAACAATACCAGGGTCCATTGTTTTTCCTCCCTCCCTGCCTCCCTCCCTCCTTTCCTTTCTCCCACCTAGCCTCCCTTTTTCCTTCATATCTTCCTCTGTCAGGCTTTTGAAATAGCTGATTTCTGAAAGGGAGCAGAGTGCAGTAGCAGGAACAGCGCAGACCTTGGGCTAGACTTTGCCATCCTGCTGCCAGACGCAGGTGTTCTGAAATGACGAGCATTTCCTGTTTGAGGAATGCAATTGTTGGGGACATCTGTGCATCCATTTTCTATTGCTGCTCTAACAAATTAATCACCACAAATTTATTACTTTGAGCAGCATCCATTTGTTTTCTTACAGTTCTAAAAGTCAGAAGCCTGGGGACAGCATGGCTTAGCCGAATCCTCTACTTGCCTCCCAGTTGACGCAAGGCAGGGCCCTTCTGGAGCTGTGAGTACAAATTAGTGTCCAAGCTCATTCAGGCTGTGGCTGAGTTCAGTCCCGTGCTGTTATAAGACTACAGTTCCGTGGTAGTTGTCACCAGGGGCTGCCTATTTGCTCTTAGTGCACCCCTTTTCCACCCCCAAATTTTCACATGCCACCTCCAGCCACGGACTCAAGTCCCACTCAGGCTTTGAATCTGCTTTTTCCTTTCTGCTGAATCTTTGGTTTCCAGCCAGAGAACATTGTCTGCTTTGAAGGACTCAGTGACAAGAATGAAGAACCATCCTGGATAGGAGAGGCAAATTAGAACCCACTGAGCCAACAGGTCTGAGGAAGGAGACTTAAGAAGGGGAGGGATTCCTTCCCTCTGTTTCCTCCTCTGTAGCCGACAGCTCTGTTAGATCAGCAAGTAGCAAGCATGTTCCACAGGTAGGTCGCTTGATATTGAGGGAACTTCATTCTTTTGCCATCTCTGCTCTCCTCTTTATCACAAGACACATTCACCTCCTGGGGATTTACATAAGACAGAGCAAAGTGCTCCAGCTAAGAATATATCCACCCCCTTCCCTGAGTGACTTGCCTGGGAGGTGAGGAAACTGACTCACTGTCTCTCTGACTCAATGAACTGACAAATACAATGTATGAAAAAACTACTGGATTAATGATGTGTGTGTGGGGGGGACCCCAGTATTTTTAGCACAGGAGGGCAGAGAGAGCTGCTGTAAAGTCCTAGAGGATAAAAGTTTTTACTTAAAATAAAAGCTCTTTTTCTTCAATGTTTTAGACATATGTAGCAATGGGCTTTTAAGTGGCCAGTGAGGCATGGAGAGTGTGGAGTACTCAAAACTAGGAAAATACCCACTGATATGCTTATCAACAGGGGTACAGACTTGTCTGTGAAGGTCGGGCATGGCTATTTTTCACCCAAATCAAAAACTTCATTTGATTGCCAGGCTCTGCTTCTGTGGAGCCACAGAGCTACAGGGTCCATAGCTCATTACCACTTCTGCCTGGGCAGGAAGAAGCAGCCTTGAGGCTCCACTGAGTCTTGGACTACAGTGGAGCCTTGAGTATGTGACAGCTCATGAAGGCACCTGGGAGTCTTCCACAGGGATCTTCCAGGCTGTCATCTTGCCCCCAGGGGGAAGCATGTCTCTTCCCTGAAGCTCATTGCAATGTCCCTGATAGGCACAGGAACTGGTAGTTTGGAGATTTCTCTAAGTAGAGCAACTACTGTAATTGCTTCTAGAAAGATCCCAGGCATTGTGCAGGGTTTCCTCCACTCCAGTACCTGATACCCAGGTGTAGGGAGAATGAGGAAAGTGCTCACAAATGGCCAATATCCATCACTGATGGTTTGCTGTGTGCAAACCAAGGGCTGAGATTTGAGGAATTTGTTCTTAGGAAGAGACGCTGATGATTGTGTGTATATCCAGTAGCCATTCTTACCCCTTCTTTGCTGATGGCATCCTCTTCATTGAACATCAATTTTAGGTAACATACATGATAGTTGGGACTTTATGGATCTTGGCTCCACTAGTTAGTAACTGACACTTCTGGCAAATTAACTCTCAGTACCTCATTTCCTTATCTGTAAATGAGTATAATATTACTATCTCCCTAATTAGTGGCTTTGAAGTGTGCATTAATATATGTAAGTTTTTATAACAGTATCATTATAGCAATACAATATTATTATAACAGTATTGCTGTTAAGTGGCATTCTCTGCTAAAGCTCAGATATGGACATGTTATACATTACTAGCAATTGAAACTGAGAGGAATCTTTTGGAAACTTTGGGCAATACACAGGAAGAAGTGGACATTATCCATTTTGGCTGCTCATGGTCTGCTGTGTATGTGAAATTGCAGAGACTGTTCCGGTCCTGGGTCAGTCTAACTTTGGATGTTTTGTTAGTTGAGTTGGGATGATGAATCATCCTCACTTTTTAAGGCCCTAAACATTTACAGTCAAAATCATTCTAACTGATGTACCTAGTAATAGCACAGTGGGCCTTGCTGGAGTTTCAGTGCATTTAAGCCATGTATGGCATTAAATATATTTGGTAGTATTGTTAGGATGGTACTTTACTTTAAATCATTTTTTAAAAATTTGAATATTCATTATGATCATTGATTGTGACATGTCAACCTTTTTGAGTAGGAACTACCTAGCAGATTAGTAAAGCTCTGTGGATGACTGACATGTAGGCTACAAACTGAGAAGGGAAGACTCACCCTGAATGTGGGTAGTATCAACCAATAGGCTTGTAGCCTGTACAAAATTAAAAGGCAAAGAAGAAGGAAGTCTTTCTTTTTTCAAAGGATTGCTGGTCTTCACCATTTCCTTTGGACATTCTTCTCCAGTTCCTTCAGGCTTGTAGTGCACTCTGCAGCCTTCCAACACAGACTCTTTGGCTTTTCAACAGGACTTGCACTGGACTCTGCAGTGAGCCTTTGACCTTCAACTGGATCCTCCTACTCTCAAGTACACAGATAGCCATTTTGCATTCTTCCACCCATAATTCTGTAGGCAGCCATTATAAGCCTGCTGTTTAAATTCTTTATATAATCTTATATGTATTTTTATATTAAATCCATTCTCTAGTGAACCTTGACTAATACATTCACATGGTAAAAAATATCAAAAGTGTGAAAAAGCTCACAATGAAAAATCTCTTCACGTGGGTCATTCATGTTCTCAGTTCCCAAGCCCCCAAGCCAGCTAACCATGACTTTTATTCTTTTCTTTGCCCTCTCTGAGATTTTAGAAATAAACATAAAATAAATATAAGCAAAAATACAAGATATATTGTTTTCCCTTTGTAATATAAATGTTAGGCTGTTATACAGATCATTTGGTACCTGACTTTATTCAGTTAATCTATCTTTGAGAGCTTTCCATATCAATATACAGAGAACTTTCTTATTTACACAGTTACAAAATACTCTATTGAATTTATTTAACCAGGCCCCAGTTGACAAGTATCCAGGTTCTTTCTAATCTTTTCATTACTACAATTATGCAATAAATAAACCATATACATGCCATTTTGTAGATATGCAAATGTATCTGTAGGGCAAATCCCCCAAAGTTTGGAGTTATTGAATGCAAGAGTACATATATTTGTAATTTTTATAGCTTTTGCTAAATTGCTATCCATATGGGTCATGGAAATTTATACTCCCACCAGCAAGGTGTGAGAGTATCTGTTTTCCACAGCACTGGCAACAGACATAATATCAAATCTTGGATTTTTTGCCAATTTCATGGTGAAAAATTATGTTAGGGCAATTTTAATTTGCGTTATGGGTGAAATAGAGCATTTAAAATATATTTAAGAATGATTTATATGTTCTTTGAATTGTCTGCTTTTAACATTTCTTTTTCTAAGTATTACCGGACTTTTTATTGTCCACTTCTAGAGATTTTTATATATTAAGATTATTCTGTGTCTATAAGGAGTTACAATTGTGTTTCCTAGTTGATCATTTGTCTTTTATTAGAATATGGTGGGTTATACAGAGATTTGCACATTTCTTTTTATTTAATCAAATTTTGAGAGTTATAGATTTTGGAATAGTTAACAAGGCCTCTATATTTTGAGATTATGAAAAATTATCCCATGTATTCATTTATTGCCTTTATTGATTCATGATATTAAAGTTTTGATCCATTTGAAATGTATCATAGAAATGAAGTGATGTATGAGTGCAACATTAATAGTTCTGAGATAACTAATAATTGTCCCACTATTGTTCAATAGTTTGTTTTTCCCACTGAGATGACATTTGTATCTTTTTGCACTTCCTTTTCTATTCTATTGCTTCACTTATTCATTAAATAGTACTATAATGCTTTAATTAATGAGACTTTGTAGAATATTTTTAGATCTAGTAATTCCCTTTCTTTTTTTTTGGTACCGGGGATCAAACTCGGGTCCTTGCGCTTGCCAGGCAGGCAGCAGAACCACTGAGCTAAATCCCCGGCCCTAGTAATTCCCTTTCTTTGGTCTTCTTTATCAGAGCTTCCCTTGCAATCATTTGCTTATTTTTCAACATGAATTTTAGAATTTTTCCATCTAGTTTAGAGATCTATTTACAGCTTTGCTGTGATTATGCTAAATTTAAAAATTAAAGTAGGAAGATTGGCATATTTTTAATCCAAGGCAGAAAAATGACATTGAGGCATTTTGTCAAAAGGTATGGTACGAGTATGTTTTCCCTTTTATTCATGTGTCCTGAAACATTTTAAAGGTTTTTTAAAGGTATATATATTATATATTTATTGTTAAATTTATTTCTAATAAATTTATCTTTTCTGTTTTAGCTCTTGCTAATGTGAATAGAATCATTCCTTCTAGTATAACCTTGTAGCATCTACTGATTTCTCTATATTCGTTTTCTACCCACAATATTACCAACTTTCCTTATTGCTATTAGTAGTCTTTTAAAATACTATTTTCTTAGGTTTTCTATGTAAATAATAATATAATCTGCAAATAAGGCTAGTTTTGTCTCTTTCCATTTTTATACATTAAAGTTTTCTTATGTGCATTTATTGGCTAGAATGTCAGTAAAAATTGACAAAAATAATAGGACAATTTGATAAATTCATAATCATAGTGGGCATTTTTAACACATCTTTCTCAGTTACTGTTAGAACAAATACACAAAAAAATTAGTAAGCTACATGATTGACAAACTTTACCTAGCTGACAGGTGTAGGACCTGGCATTGAACAACTTCAGAGTGCACCTTCTTTTCAAATGCACATGAAACATTTACTAAAATTGATTATATGCTAGGAAATAAATCAAGTCTTTTTTAAAAAATTAATTTTATTGGTACATTTTATTGGTACACTTTAGGTATACAATTTGTTTACCTTTATCATTGGGTGTTTGTACCTGTACATGATATATCTTGGTTCTTATTTTTTTCCCCATTACCTGTGCGCCCTTCACCCCCTCCACCCTTCCCTATTTACATAGAAATCAAGTCTTAATAAACTTAAAAGGATGGAAGTCACGTAGAGTATGTTCTCTAACCACAATGAAACTTAGCTAGAAGCCACTAGCAGAAAAGTAACTAGAAAATCCCTAAATGTTTGGAGATTAAGCCATACATTTCTGAATAACCCATGAGTTACAGAAGAACTTAACCGTGGAAATAATGGTATGTTTTTACCCTAGTGATAATTTAAATGTGATGTACTGAAATATGATGCAGCTAAAATGATGCTTAGGGAGAAATACATATGAATTAAATGTATATATTTGTAAATAAGAAAGGCTGAAAAATCCATCATCTCAATAATTTTAGTAAGTAGGAAAATAACAGCACATTAGATCTAAAGAATGCAGAAGAAAAAAAAGATACTCAAGTTAAGAGCAGAAATGAATGATACAGGGAAAAATATGAGAAAGAATTAATAGAGACAAAAGTTGGTTCCTTAAAGAGACTGGTGAGATGGATAAACTCTTGGTAAGACTGATCACAAATTCAATTCCCTGAACTAAATCTCCTTCTTCTAAACATACCTAAAATATTTTGTTTCTTGATGGATGCAGTACTTTCTGCATTTATTTTCCCTACAAGTGCATGTATTGTATTTATAATTGCAAAACAGTAATTTTAGTTCAAGAACATAAAAAAAGAAGACAAGCAAGACAAACAAACCCAAAAGACTAATCATAAAAAATCCTAACATAAAGAGAGAAAGCAAAATGTAGCAATATCAAAAAGGAAAAGAACACCAAACAAATACTACATTCAAAAGATAATGAAAAAATATAATCAAATACTTTATGCCAATACATTTGTCAACTTGGTTGAAACTGATAAATTCTTAGGAAAATTTAGCAAAAGTGACCTAAAAGAAATATAAAATCTGAAGAGTCCTACAGCTATAAAAGAAATTGAATCCACAACAAAAAAACTTCCCACTGGGGCCAGGGATTTAGCTCAGTGGTTCTGCCGCCTGCCTCGAAAGCTCAAGGTCCTGATTTCGTTCCCTGGTACCAAAAAAAAAAACAAACCAAAAAACCCCCAAAAAACTTCCCATAAAGAAAATTACAGGCCCAGATGGCATCATCAGCAAAGTTCCAAATTACTTCAAAAGAAAAAAATAATTAATACCACTCTTACATAAACACTTCTAGAGACTAAAGAAAAACTTTCCAACTCATTTCATGACAGCAAACCCTGGCAAGTTTTTTTCTTTTTAAAGAAAATCATAACTTAATCTCTACCATAAATAGAAATGAAAAAATACTAGGATTAAAAATCTTCACATTAGAAAATTAAATCCAGTGAAACATAAAAAGCTTACACTCTATGTAAGATATTGGTTTTGTATTAAAAAATCAATCACTATAATCTATGCCAATAACAAAGTAAAGGAGAATTAGAAAAGAGAAAATTATGTAATTATCTCAATAGCTGTACAAAAATAATTTGATAAAAATTCAACACCCATTAACAATAACAAACTGTGTAGAAATCTAAGAACAGAAGAAAATGTCTCTAATCAGTCAAAAGTGATGTGCAAAAACTCACTGCACACATCACACTTAGTGGTGAAATATTGGTTATTTTCCTTTGGGAACTAGAAATAAGACAAGTACGCCTTTATTACTTTTTGGTACCGGGGATTGAACCAGGGACCTTGTGCTTGCAAGGCAGGTGGTGGAACAACTGAGCTAAATCCCTAGCCCCTAGTATGCCTTTATTACCACTTGCATTCAATACGGTACGGCAGAGTCTAGATAGAAGACAATGAAAACATCTTTGTAAAAGTAAAGAATTAGAACTATCATTGCTTACTGATGATATAAGTGTATGTGTAGGAAACACCAAAGAGTCTAATGTCATAAATGAGTTTAGCAAGATCACTAGCTATAGGATCAACACGTAAAAACAAATTATATATCTCTATTTTGGGAGCAAAGAATTACAAAGTGAATTTTAAAAGTTGTGTTACTTACAATAGCATCAAGACATAAAATACATTGTTATCTAATAAAATATTTAAGACCTCCAACAATTAAAACTACATTGTTGAGAGAAATTAATTAAAACCTAAATAAATGGAGAGATATACTGTCGGGAGCAATGCTACATAATTTTAGGGAAAAATCATTTGGTTAGCCTAGTTCTCGGGCCTACAGCCCGGCTATGGCATTCCGAGACATAATTCCATTCTGGCTTCCGGTCATAACTGAGACCTCAATGATCCGGTGATGCTGTGATTCTCCAGGACAAGATTACACCAGCTGAAGACGTCGTGGGAGGAACAAAATCTTCACCTATTCAGTTCCTCATTGTTCTTGGATTGTTACATCTTGTTTACGCGGATGTACTGAACTCTCTGTCCCGAGTCATCTGTTACATGTGTTTCTCCCAATGTACTGAATAAAACGTGTGGTAAACTGGGGGCTTTCGTCTTTGCCGCCCAGAGGAGCACTGGTCAGAACCAAAGCTCAGCTTCTTAGTCTCATTTTTCTACCTTTCCTGTAATTCGCCTTGTGCTGCCGTGGCTCGCAGGAGACTAGGACTTACCGCAGAGGTTCTAGTAACTTCCCCTTTCCCTGTTCCCTACAATATACTATGTTTATGGACTAAATAAATCAGTTTAACGAAGATGTCAATTCTCTATAAATCGATCTATAGATTCAACATAGTCTCATTCAAAATTATAGCAGCTGTTCTGGTGGAAATTGACAAGCTGACTCTAAAATTTAAATGGATAAGAAGAAGAAAGAAGAAGAAGATTGAAAGACTTATTTTATTTTTTTGGAAAAACTTATTTTAAAGGACACCAAGTCTTATTTCAGTTCCACTAATTAAAAAAGTGGTGTATTAGTGTAAGGCTAACTCTCCACAGCAAAAACAAAACCAAACAACAGGACTAGAATAGAGCTCAGAAACAGGCCTGCATGTATATGGATACTTGATTTATAACAAAGGTAAGATTTTATAGTAATAAGAAAAGATTGTGTTTTGAATAAATGGTGCTAGGCCAATTAGCCATTTGGAGAAAAATGTCTTGACCCTTACTTTGTACCATAAATAAATCCCAGGTAGATTGTAGATTGTGTAAAACAGTCTCCTGGAAGATTACATTTGAGAGTGTATCTATGATTAGGATAGACAAAGATAAACAGAAAGTAAAAACCAATAATCATAAAATAAAGACTGATAAATTGGACTGCAGTAGGCATCTCTGCCCAATACTAGCAGGCCATCTATCTATCTATCTATCTATCTATCTACTATCACATGCTTCTTGCTTTTCCATAATTTGGCTATATTGTTTTATCTTAGGAGGGTCTGACCGAAGCTTTATGTGACTCAAATGGCCATGTCAGATAGCAGAGTTGAGCCAGTATTGCTCCTTTGCTAATGGCTGCTTCAGAGACTTAAGTCCTAGTCCATGAAATAGCAGGCTTTGGCAGAGTTCACTTCCAGCTGGGGTCAACCTGGCTCCAACCAAATTCCTTCCCCTGAATTATGGCTTCTCACTGACCTGATGGATTGCTGGTTAATTGACATCTGCACCCTTTGATCTCACCATACAGGCAAGCAGTGCCTTCCCCCTTTACATCCCTGCTTGCATATCAGCTATCCCTGCCTGCATATCGGATATTCCTGCCCACCTATCAGCCATCTCCAGGTGCTCCTAGCCAGATGCTTCCAAACACCTCACCCTGTGTCAATAGACATCTTTAAAGCATACCCTTCCTACCCTCCCATGCTTGTAGTAAATAAAATACTGGTGCCCTTGGTACCCCTTGTCTTTGCTGTCCAGAGCAGCACTGACCAGGCCCAAGACCCAGCTTTTTCTCTAAGTCTCATTTCCTGTCTTTATTCTTTAATTCACCTTGTGCTGTCTTGGTTCATAGCAGACCCACTGCAGAGGTTCTGGTAACGACCCCTCACCTGTTCCCTATATTGGACTACATTAACATTAGGATATTTCTGCTCATCAAAAGACACCTTTAAGAGTTGTAAAGAAATCACACAGGAATAGTCTCTACACAGTACATATAATGACAAAGGGCTCATTAGAATGTACAATGGGCTTTTGAGTTATGATGGACCTGACATATGAACAACTTGGTTTATGACCAAAATTTTAGTTTTAACTTACTATCAAAGTCTTGAGTTATGACCTGAATGCCAGCTGCTTATGCTTCCAGATCGTCTCAGACACAGATTAAACCCTTAAAGAGTTCTGGAAGGAACATTGCAACATCCTTTCTGTGTGGGGTTAGTTGAGAAATCCTGGGCCAATGTCTCTCTAAAGGACACAAAAAGCTGCCCGTATACAGGAGAGAGAGACTTTGAAGGCTGTGTAGAGGAGCCTGAGCCTTTAATTGACCAACCTGAGTTACAACCAGCCCTCAAGAACAAATTGAGTTCAAAGTCAAGGTCCACTGTAGAAAGATATCCTTATATCAATAAGGAAAAGACAATCTTAAAAAAAAAAAAACCAGGACCCAAGACCTGAAAGAAACATCACAAATTTCATAAATGAGAATGTTTGATGCCACTAAACATGTGAAGAGCTGCTCAAGTCCTTTAGTGTTCAGGGATGTTTAAATTAAAACCACACTGAAGTATTCATACACACTGCCAAAAAGACATCACAATTACTGACTCTACCAAGTGTGGCTGAGGATTTGAACCCACTGGAATGCTCAGCCTGATAGGGAAATATCATCATGGCAGGTCTTTGTTCCCAAGCCCCCCACCCTGGAATCATAAGATGTTTTCTTAAAGCCACCTGCACTGCAAATGTAACTGTTCAAGTGTCCTGACTGCAAATGTGACTGTTCAAGCTGCAAGATGTTCCTACCCAATGTTTCAAGATGTTCTGTTATCTTTGCCCTTCCTCACCCTCTTCAACACCATGGAACCATGCAGAATCCTGACTAAGGCCAGAAAATATCTTCAAGGTCTGGCCCCTGGTGATCATGACCCAGCAGAATGGACAAAAGAGGTAGCCCCTGATGTCAAGCTAGATTGGGACTTTCATACCCCTGCTGGACAAGCTTCTCTCAAACGATATCAAAAGACCATCCTAAGGGGGGTCCGTGCTGGTACCAAAAAGCCTTCCAACATGTCAAAGTTGGCCTTGGTGACTCAGAAACCAGACGAGTCTGGAGACTTCTATGAGTGACTCTGCGAGGTATTCCAAGTCTTCACACCTTTTGATCCTGAAGCCTCTGAGAGCCAGAGAGTGGTCAATGCTGCTTTTGTGGCCCAGTCTGCTCCTGACATCTGCTGCAAACTCCGAAAGCTTGAAGGGTTCACTGGCATGAATGCCACTCAACTCTTTGAAGTCACCACAAAGGTCTTCGCCAATTGAGACTATGAAACCCAACCTGAGGCAGACAAGAAAATGAAACAAAAAGTCTCACTTCTCATGTCTGTGCTCAGGAGACCAGATCCTACTCGAAAAGCAGGACTACCACGCATGGGGGGAAACCAGCAACAGCCCCCCTTGCATCTAGACCAATGTGCATATTGCAAGAGATTGGACAATGGAAGAATGAGTCCCCAATCACAAGGGGGGCACACTTAGTTGGAAGTCCCCCAGTCATGCTAGCCCTCAATATCAATCTGAGCCACCAGTGCCTAACCTGATTGGACTTGCAGAGCCTGAGTCAGATTAGGAAGGACCAGGCTCCTTTACTCTGGGTCCCTGGGAACCCATGGTCAATATGACAGTTGGGGACCAAACAATGACTTTTATGATGGACACAAGGGCTGAACATTCCATTGTGACCACCCTGGTGGCCCCCTTCACCAAGAGAGACGCCACCATTGTGGGTGCAATTGGAGTTCAGATGGCATGGCCATTTTGCCAAGCATGGACTTGCCAATTTGAAGGACATGAAGTGGTCCATGAATTCCTGTATCTGCCTGAGTGCCCTATCCCTCTTCTGGGAAGAGACCTGCTGACTAAACTCAGGGTGTGCATAATATTTACCTTTGAGGGAACTGCTAACCTGACCCTAGATGCCTGGAAAGGACTGACACTGTTTGTAACTGTCCCCAGAGAGGATGAATGGAAACTACACAGTGCCGATCAGGAAGAAATAAATCTCCCAGAGTTATTCGAGACATTTTCAGAGGTCTGGGATGAAAAGTCCCCACCTAGGATGGCTGGGAATCAGCCCCCAATCCTGGTAGAACTTAAACCAGAGGGCAAAACCTCTCAGACTGAGACAATATGCTATACCCAGAGAGGCATGACTTGGGATCCAGGAACATGTCAGCCAGCTGAGGGGTGCAGGGATCCTGAAAGAATACCAGTCCTCTTGGAAAATGCCACTGCTGCCAATTAAAAAGCCAGGTGGAAATGGATACCGACTGGTATAGGACCTCCAGGCAATCAACTATGCCACAGTTACTCTGCATCCAGTTGTTCCAACCCCCTACACCCTGCTGAGTCTGCTCCCACCTCAAGCAGGCTGGTTCACTTGTACTGGATCTTAAAGATGCCTTCTGCCTGTGGCTGGCCCCTGAAAGCCAGCCGATCTTTGCCTTTGAATGGGATACCCCAATACAGAGCAAATGACACAGTTAACCTGGACAAGCCTTCCTCAAGGCTTCAAAAACTCACCACACTATTTGGGGAAGCCCTGGCTGCTGACCTAACTGCTTTCTCAGGGATAAACTAAACTGTATTCTGCTCTCTGCTCCAATATGTAAATGACCTCTTGCCAAGAAGTGAAAATGAACAGGACTGTTGGGAGGCGACACAGGCCCTTCACTGGCTGCTCATGGGCATGGGCTACAAGGTGTCCTGGAAAAAGGCACAAATATGCTGACCTTCTGTTCAGTACCTGGGGTTCATTATAATTAAGAGACACTGCTCCTTGGAAATGGAGAGAAAAAGTCATCTGCTCCCTCCCGAGACCTGATAACAAAAAGAAACTTGGGAATTCCTGAGGGCAGCTCATTTTTGCTGAATCTAGATCCCATGGTTTGCAGAAAAGGCCAAGTACCTCTAGGCTGTCCTGACTGGACCCCAGAGGGTCAACCTCTAAAATGAGAAGTTCAACAAGAATCAGCCTTCAAAAAGATCAAATGCCTCCTCATCAGCACTCCAGCATTAGGATTGCTGGACATGAGCTGAGAATTCAATCTCTTTGTTCATGAAAAAGGCTATGTAGCCCTCGGAGTCCTAACCCAAATGGTAGGGCCCTGACACAGGCCAGTGACCTATCTGTCTAAACAGTTAGACACAGTAGCAGCTGGATGGTCCCCTTGCCTCTGTGCCCTAGGGCCAACTGTCACCCTCATTAAAGAAGCAGAAAAATTGACTTTGGGACAAAACCTCTGGGTAAAGTTTCCCCACTCCTTTATGACTCTGATGAATAACCAAAGACATAAGTGGCTCTCAATCACTAGGATGACATAGTGCCAAGGGCTGCTTTGCAAAAATTCTTGAGTTACTTTAGAGATTATTCAGTCTTTAAATCCAGTCACCTTCCTGCTTACCGAAGAAAGGCCTCCAGACCATGATTATGAGAAAGCCACCAACAAGCTGTTCTTCAGTCAACCTAGCCTCACTGAGGTACTAGAGCCCAGACAGGATGCCACCCTGTTCATGGACAGTAGAAGCTTCATACTATTTCAACAGCTGGCAGGATACACACAGTCACTACTGCAGACCAAATCATCAAGGCAGGACCCCTTTTAAAGGAGTGGTCTGCACAAAGGCAGAGCTCTGGCACTCGTCTGAGCCCTCCGATGGGCAAGGGCAAAGACTATTAACATCTACAATGACATATCTCTAGATATGCTTTTGCCACAGTCCACATCCAAGGGGCTATATATAAGTAAAGAGGACTACTGATAGTAGGAGTTAAAGAGACCAAAATAAAGGAGAGGTATTACAACTCCTGGAGGCTGTCTGCGAACCTAAAAAAGTGGCCATCATACACTGCTGGGGACACCAAAAGGGGCAGGATGCTGTCATCTGAGGAAACCAGATGGCAGACTGGGCAGCAAAAGGGGCCACCCTTACTGGCCCAACGGCACCAACTCAAACTGTTTCCACAGAATTGGCCATACTCCCTGAAGATTGCCAGAATACAGAACCAATATACTCCCCAGAAGAAAATCAGTGGGCCCAGCGAGAAAGGGCATTCAAAGGCTCCAGTGAATGGCGGACTCTGCCAGATCAAAGGACATTCATGCCTCAGAGGAGGGCATACACCCTAGTTCAAGAATTCCACAACTTGAACTATCTGGGAAAATCAGCCTCTGAGGCTCTGGTGAGCCAATACTTCTACCTCCCCCAGCTGTCATCCCTCTGTGCCACCATAAATCAGCAATGCCCAATGTGCACCAGGAGCAATTCCCTGCAATGACCCAAGCCAGCCCTGAGAATCCAATACACTCGGATGTCACCCTTGAGGACTTAGAAGTAGACTTTACTGAAGTAAACCTTGTCAGCTAAAGAAATACCTGTTGGTCATTGTCTGCACATACTTGGATTGGATCAAAGCCTGAGTGCCACTCAATTTCTTCACCTTTGGATAGCTGTAATACTTGGCTGCAATGCTGAGCTGTCACACTTGGCTGTAACAAGACAACTCTGATGGGAATGCAAATGGATACCACCACTTTGGAAAATCGAACAATTTCTAGTAAAGTTAAAAACACATATACCTTAGGACTTAGCAATTCATTCCCAGATAAATAACCAACAGAAATGCATAGATGAAGTGTATAAAACATTATGGTGAATGTTTAAACTAAAAAAGTTATCACAGTGAAAGACACATTGGCATTAATCCCCCTCTAAATACTCCTCCTGGCTTTGAACACACTTATCCCATTGTTCCTGCCACTTTCTGAAGCTGTTCTAAAAGTCCCCTTTTGTGAGTCTCTTTAGTTGTGCTGCCCTGGCTGTCTCAATGTCCCTAATCCATTCAAAATGTTTAGCTTTCATGGTCATCTTGATTTTGGGGAGGACATAGAAGTTTCATGGTGCTGGATCCAGTGAATAATGTGGATGAGGACACACCATAATGTTTTTATGGGCCTGCCTTTCTATTGGATGGCACTTGGCAGCAGCATTCACTGTACCTTTTGTCGTACTTCACAAAGACACTTATAAGAGAGGACTTCCAGAACTGCATCAGAAAGTTGCAAGAATGATAAACTCAGTGTGTTTGAAGTGAGGATGAGTATTTTGAGGGGGATTAATGGCAATGTGTCTTTTACTGTAACAAATATTTTAAATGTAAACATTCACTGTATTTTTGATGTGATATCTGTGTCTATACACTGAAAGATAGGTAAGAGAATGCTTATTGCCACATTGTTTGTAACAGTTCAATGTTGGAAATAGATGTCCTTCAACAGATACAGGTGTGTATTGTAGTGCATCATGACACATGCATGAATTGAATACATGGGTACAATTATATGCTTCAATATGGATAGTCTCAAAAACATATATATGGTATAATTCCATCCAAATAAAGTGTAAAAACAAGCAAATCTAAATTATAGTGTTAGAATAAACATTTATTTTGTCACCTGTGTGAGCCGCCATGGTTGTAAAACAGAATAAACTATGGTTAGAAATGAAGGTAGTATTTACTTTCAGGGAGAAGAGAAGGGCTCTAGAGAGGTTTCTGCATTGCTCATAATGTTCTATTTCTTGATCTAAATTATGGCTACGAAGATGTCTTTACTTGGAGATAATTTATTGCACTTATTAATGGTGCAGTTTTCTGCGAATAGATTATACAGTAAACATTTGTTAAGTACCCAGTTGGTGTGTGTGTAGGATGGTGTTGGGCCCTGTGGCTGCTCTTCTTTTCACCCCTTTGTTTACATCACCGTGCTGGAGAAAGCCTATTACTACTAATTGGCTCAAAAATCAGTTCAGGAAATGGGTGTAGCAGGCTCTGCATGCCCACTCTGAGTGTGCAAAGAAGGACTCAGTTGAGCTAAGTCCAGATGAACTTTTGTTTTGATTGGCAGAGTCCACTTTAGTACCTCCCAGTTCATGATAGTTTTTCTGTGCCACATTGAAATTTCCAAGATAATTGCACTGCTGGTGAGCAAGAGACCCCAGCTCCAAAGCTGGAGCGACTCTCTTTGATTCAGGAATCTGATTCTGCCATATGGAAGCAGCATTTGGGAGGAAGCTAGAGAAAGAGCATGCTGGGAACCCAGTATGCTGGAGTGGGTGGGAGGCGAGGTCAAGTCTGAATTGGTGGAGAATTGTGTGTTGGCTACACACTAACTACATTACTTATTTCTTCCAACAATAAGGCTGTAAGAATGGTGGTCCACCTGTTCGTATTTGAAGAGGATTTGTTTGCATAAATTGTTAGTGACATCAGTGCATGTGACAGGCTTGCCTACATCCAGATGGAAGTTCATGTCATAAAATTTAAGAAATAAAACCATTTGAACGTAGAGGTGGTAAAATTGTAAGCAAATTTTTCTTTTGATAAAACTATTGTTATGATATTTTTGTTTGAGCAATCTATAATAACAATAAACATAAACCAGGAATACAAAACCCTTTTCCCTCCCCCCAAAATGAATGATCTTCACTGCATGGATATTCAGAATAAAGGAAAAACACTAAATTAACATTTTACACACATTACATGAAGATAATTCCTAACTACTTTGAAAATTCAATTAGGGAATGTGGTCAAATTTGAATATGACATTTGTGTGCCTTTGTGTGTCAGTAACAGGAAAATAAGCTTCTATTTATAAATATAAAACTAATTTTAGATCATCTTTCAGGAATTATCATCTTGTCAGCCTTAGATGTGAAAAGCTGGCATTTTCTGCAGAAAATATTTCTTTGACTTTTAAAAAATCATATGGCCTCCAGCTACTGGGAAGATTTTTGTTGTTATAATAAAGGTGGCTTCTGAATTGATGGATGAATGTTTTAATAATAGTGTGGTGTAAACCTGGATGACATGCTCATCATAATGCATTTGGTTTATTTTTTGTGAAGGAAATTCTAAGCTCCCCATGGGGGTGCCCCACCCAGACTGGCTAACTACCAGGAGATTCCCCCAAATTAATAACTTTCTTTTGCTTGTGAAAGATCTTGAACTCATTACTGACTTTAGGTAGGTGTTAGGAGCAAAACCATCTGACCAAACAGTCTCTAAAATAGAATTAGAGCAATTAGAACAATGGAACTGAGAAAAATCACTCCCTTCCACCCAGTTAAGTTTGAACAGAACCCTGGAGCCATTCTTCCTTCCACTGTCCTGAGAGAAGTATTGAGACCCCTGCAGTGGGTCCCAATCTCCTGCTCAGTGCTATAGCACAAGGTGAGAAGAAAGACAAAGAGACAGAGTTAAAGAGAAAAATGGAGAGCCAGGATGGCCAGTGCTAAACAGCAAAGATCTTGGCCAGCCAAGACCATTGATATTTATTGGTAACATCACAGTTAGTTCAGAATAAAGGGGCCACATGTAGTTGTTAGGGATACATTGGTGATGCAGGCAAAGCTTATAAAGGAAGAAACAAAGCATTTTTGTTTTGTTTTGTTGTTTTGGCACTGGGGATCGAACTCAGGTCCTTCTGCTTGCGAGGCAGGCGGCAGAACCACTGAGATAAATCCCCAGCTTTAACAAAACATTTTTGAACTAGGAACAGAACAGACAAAATATAGGTTGGGGTTAATAATTAACCTGGTCTTTTTAGTAAAGAAGGTTTCAACTCTGGGAATGGAATTTGCGTATAACTCTGACCTTGGCTGTGTTTTATCTCATATTAAGCCCCATAGTTTCACAGGCCATTTCTCTGGTCTCTGCCATGGCCATTGGTGGTGGAGATGGGGTTGATATTGGCCCAAGCATCAACTAAAATGCTCTATGAGTCATGTAAGCTTTGGTCGGACTCAGTTCTTTAAACATGCCAATTGCAGGGTTAACTCTTTACAGCCTACACTGCTCAGAGCCTGCTTTGGGCATAATCAGTGGGGCAGTCTGCCACAGAGAAGTAGAGAATAACAACAAAAACCCAGAAGATCCCCCCCCCCCCCGGAGATCTTTGCTGCTCTAGGCAAGAGCACAGATAGGTTGGATCTCTTGGCCTGACCTTTAGTCACCTTCCCCTATTTAAACCTTATTAAGGGTTCATGAATATGCACTACATCTCCTACATGTAATTAAGATCAGAGTGAATTCTGGGACAGGCATGCATGCTGGGAACAACTGAGATGACACAGCACCCTGTCAATCATTTATGCCAAGCACACTTAGATGCCTGGGAGGCATCGGGGCTGAGGTAAATAGCCTTTAAATTCTGAAAGCCTGACTTACCTGTGTGCACAGCTTTTTGCTTACCTGTCATCCCAGTACCACTTTTCTGTTTGTGCCATATTTTTGTCAGCATAGATTTGCACTGAGCAGATTTCCCCATGATCATCAATAAAGGTAGCTGGTTTTCACTTGCCATCAGGTATGCACTTGCAATTCATTGCTCATCTTACACAAGAGTCTGGAATTAATTTGTTAAATTCATCATGTGGTAACAGAATGACTAATAATCTTGTATCTGAAAATGTTTGAAATTTAAAATGAAAAGCAGAGGAATCTTAAATGGTACAACTCTGGGTACCATAACAAATAAAGTGGGACATTCTGATCTTAGGGAGTCAGGGATTAACATTTTTGGTCAGGGAAAATTCCTACAGAAAAGCCAGTCTTACCTATGGCATTATTATGACTCTGCCACAGTCAGGTCTTGTAACCTGTCCTTACTCTTCATCATCATCATTTTTTTTTTTTTTCATTTCTGAACCCATAGGCCCTTTCAAAGCTTTGTGACAGAAGTGGTCACCTGTATTTGTTTTCATAAATTGGGCCTTGGTGAGTTGATAATGCCTTGTATATGCAATTTCCATTATTGGTCCCAAATTAAAGATGAGGAAGTTAGGGCTCAAAGCCATATCCTTTTTAGCACAAGGAATACAGGCTTATGATTTTTATACTATGGGTCTACACTACCTAATATGACAGCCATTTGACACATTTAGCTACTGAGTACTTGAAATGGGACTCATGTTGATATAGGGAGTAAGACATGGCAAAGCTGGCTGGGGAAATAAGCAGGACATTTCAATTATAAGATCCCAGCACAGCAGCTCACAGCACAGAGGAAGAGGCTTCCTGGTCAATATGCCACAGCTCCCAGTGCAGAGTAGGAGGCTTCTGGGCCAACCTACCACCGCTCCCAGCACAGAAGAGGTGACCCTTGCACGGTGCCAGCAGCACCCCTGCCCCGCATCAAAATGAGAAGACATGTAAACATACCTCAGAACCAGACTTCCAGATCACCTACAGCAATCCCAAAGGAAAGCGAGATGGTCTGATACTGAACCACCTGGACTTCCTGAACTAGCAACAAAAGAGGATCTGGAAAAAATGAAATCAGAAATAATTTCTCACATGACAGCAGAGATTGTGTCCATAGTGCAAGACATGATTAATAAATCTAGAGAGCGGGGCTGGGGATTTAGCTCAGTGGTT
Organism: Heterocephalus glaber; assembly: GCF_000247695.1. The sequence goes on from NW_004624905.1 coordinate 955,922, forward strand.
TCGCTGCCTGGCCTTCAAGCAAAAGAACTCGAGTTCAATCTCTGGTACCAAAAACAAACAAAAGAAAAAACAAACAAAAAATCTAGAGAGGACACAGATAAAAAA
>NW_004624905.1:964700-982225 GCF_000247695.1 Heterocephalus glaber
TTTGTAAATAGGGAGGGATGGAGGGGTTGAAGGGAGGGCAGGGGAAGGGAGAAAAAAATAAGAACAAAGAGTGATTTTGTAAAGGTGCAAATTTCCAATGATGAATATCTTTATATTGTATACCTAAAATGTACCAATAAAATTTAAACAAAAGATCCCAGCACAGCACCAAATAATCCCCAGGAGCCCGTATGTGAAACTTCTCCAGGGATCCCATGAGATGTGGATGACATATAAGGACACAGATGCCATGAGGAGCCTGCTATTGTGATTCTTCATGGCAGCCCACTCTGTGTCTTCCAGAATACAGTTTTATTTTTGCTTTTATCCTTTCCTCTCTTTGGCCCAATTTTGCTCTACAAAGCCAGTTTTTCTCTTACTCTTTCACCCCTCATTTTTCAAATAAACTTTGGCATTGCTTTTAGCTTGTCTTGTCCAATTCTTTCAAGCAAGAAGAACCTTGAATATTTTTAATTGATGAGCCATTTCTAAAGTAACTACAGGTCACCAATGTGCCTCAGAAGGTTAACTTTTAATTTTACTTACTTTGACTTTAAAAACTGGCATACAATTTAGTTACTGGAAGACTAATAAGTATGTTTGGAAGAACACTTGTGTCTCATTTTTAAAACTGTTTTATGAAATATAACTACAGATCAGTTATTTCCAATGAAAGTTTACTCAAGTTTATACACACTTTGGTTCCATTGAGGACAGGTCTGAAAGGCCATTTTAGCTTCAGGCCACCTTGCTACTGGGTTCCCTGAAGTCTTTACTGACTCAGCCTCTCGGTGCTTATTTTCTTTCAGCCTAATTCTATATCTTTCTTGTCCCTTTCAAATGTATTTGATTCCAAGAGTTTTTCCTAATGGACCTTCTACCCACAAATAGCTGTCTCAGAACGTGCTTCATGGAAAATGCAACTTGTCATAATAAATTTATTTTAAATAATAGAGTAGTCACTTGGGACTACTGGGACCTCAAACATCTGGAGTCTCAAATATTCACCTATTCAGGATATCACAGCCAGCCAGTTTGCACTGTCGTGGGTACCCTTGAGTGAATTCCCTTAACTGAGGGCAGTGGGTAACTCCAAGAAAAAAAATGATGCGGGCATGGCTGGACCAGTGAATTCTAAGGTCTTTTCTGAGTATCTATAAATACAGTTGTACCTATAATTGTGTATTATGTCTCTGGTGCCCAGGGACTGGAGCTGAAACTGAAAAATGGTAAAAAATTTTTCTCTGGGGCTGGAAGAGGAAAGAAAAGATCTTTACCAAGTAGCAAAAATGGAGCATCTGGGCCGGGGATTTAGCGCAGTGGTTTCACCGCCTGCTGCGCAAGCTAAAGGACCCTTCGATCCCCAGTACCAAAAAAAAAAAAAAGAAGCATCCATCAGACAGCGCTCAGTGTTGTGCACTGAGCAGAAGTAGGTTGGTACAGAGGCTTCACTTGAGGCACTTGAAAGACGTGGCGGGCAAAGTTCTGAATAGTGTATCTCTCTGTTCATTTGTGCAGAAAGAGAGTAGCCTGAAGAAAGAAGTACACTGCTTCATGGGCAGTGCATGACCACCATCTCTAAAGATCTGAAGGGAAGGCCGGGGATTTAGCTCAGTGGTTTCACTGCCTGCTATGCAAACCAAGGACCCGAGTTCGATCCCCGGTACCAAAAAAAAAAAAGATCTGAAGGGAGAATCTGAACGACAGGAGGCAGAGGATTTGAAGCAGAGTCATATGCATTGGGTTTGAGAATGAATAGTGTGAGAGAATATTTATGTCTCAGGAGGCTGTTCACCAAAGACTCCTTGCTGCAAAAGGAGTTCTTAATCATCAGACAAATGGAAGAACTTTGGGTCACAAAGGCTCCCACATCTCAGTACCCAGTCAGAACCACCCTGACTGCACCTAACAGGGTGTCTGGAAAGGGTTATCTGGGTACAATGTATAGCAGATTGGTTGTTTTGCATTCTTTCAATCATATGGAGGGAAGTGATATATTTTCATTGAAATAGATTCTCATTCTTGGCTTAGATTTATTTTTCCTACTTACTGCCATTACTAGGTGAAGAGGAAGAAAGTCCATATGGTCTTGTGACCACAGGAATGAAGACTGGAATATTTTCCCTTCTAGTAATTTTTCCCTTCCTTTCCATCTCATTGTTATATACAGGGTATGTTAGCTTATAAATTGAGAATCAGTATGGACTGTGATAGAGCTAGACGAAAAATGCACATCATCTAGAAATTGTTGAATTGTTGATTGGATACATCAACCCTTGAGGCTCTGGTTTTACTAATGGGATGAGTGTGAAGATAGTTGCACATGGTAGATATAAATGTTTGAAGGTATGTTTTGGAGAAGTGAACATGGAGAGTACATATACATAAAGATGGTGAAGAGTTAGAAGGTGGACTGCTGTGAACGTTATTATTTTGATGGTATTGACTGCTTGGTATTTGAAACTTGAAGAATCTACCTTTGGGTGAGTCTTGATGAGAGGATTCCAACTTCTGTACAGAAAGCCACATAGTTTTCCCTGACCTATAAAAACTATGGTACGTACATGTGACCAAATCAGATGCCCCTATCTGGAACTCTGAATCTCAAGTGAGTGGTGCAAAAATTTATCTTTGCTAGTGTTGGGGTCAAGGAGTATTCAGAGTTCATCTAGGGTATCATGGACAGGGCCCAGTAATGGTGACAGGTCTGCCTGAGTCAGACTGCTCTGTGACATGGCCTCAACTCTGTTCTGTGCTTGTCTCTTCAGTCCTTTCTGTTCCTGCCTGTTTTCTGAGCCTCTTTTTAGTGCTTTTCTGTCAATAGGTGATTGCACAATGTCTTTCCAGTGCATTTCTATTCAGTGTCAGTTGGCTATATTGAGATTTTATATTGATGAAGGATCCTTGACTCATGATAGGATATTCTGAGAAACTCATTGCAAAATAAAAATATCATAAGTTTAGAATGCATTTCATACATCTCATCTGCTGAATGTCATAGCTTGACCTCGCCTCCCTTAGCTGTACTCAGAACACTTACATTAGCCTATAGTTTGGCAAAATCATATAACACACAACTTATTTTATAATAAAGTGTTTAATATCTCTTATAATGTATTGAATAATGTACTGAATATGAGAAAGAGAATGGTTGTATGGGTACAAATTCAAAACTCAAAGTTTGTTTTCTACTGAATGTATATTGCTTTTGTCCCACTGTAAAGTCAAAAAATCTTGTTGAACCATAGTAAGTAGGAGACTTTGTGTGTGTGTGTGTGTGTGTGTGTCTATTTTTACAACCAAAAAGCCTCTTTCCTTTTCTCTGGATGTATTTAGGATTTTATTTTTGTCCTTTGCTTTCTGAAAGTCACAATGATGTAGTTAAACAGCAGGGATCTTAAAATTCACTGTTCTGATCCTCAGTTGAGACATTTCTACCTGAACATGTGTGTCTGTCTTCAGCTCTTGCCTCTTCCTAGGAATGCTATTCATTAAATTGCTCCCATGTATGTCTTCTCTTTTCTCTGTTTTTTTTTGTCTCTTTGTCTTAATGTTGTACATGCTGGCATATTTTCAAGAATTTAGTCTTTCCACTCTTCTATCAACTAAACTAACTAAAATGTTATTTTAGCAGTGATAGTCTTATTTTTAAATCATTTTTCTTTTTCTCCACTATTCTTCTGCATTTTTGTTTTGTTGTGTGGATGCAGCATCTTTTTATCTCCCTGGAAATACTAATTAGAGATTTTTCACTGTAATTCTTTTCTGTTCTTTACTCCAAGGTAATTTTATACTGTATTCTTCTTGGCCTTTCTAAATCATGTCTGAGATGTTTTTCAACAGTTTGATGACCTTAGATGTTCAGAAATGAGACAATAGGAAGGCCACTGAGGAGACCTATGTTGGTGGGGGCTTTGGCTTTACAGCATGGGAGGGTCTCTAAATGTCAGAGAAGAAACCCTTCTGCACACTAGTTCTTCCCCCAAGGTTCATTCATATTTCTTGTAGAGACAAAATTCCAGCTTTATTTTAGGATTTTCCCTCCTTCAGACTTGGATGCAAATGGCTGGCTGGTAGGTGTTTTGCAAGCAGAGATGTTGAGGGAAATGTCAGGGGGACTATCTTTTCTATAGATGTTCATTAGTGACTCTCTTTCCATCCTCATTGCTTGCACCGGCCCAGCATTGTTTTTACCTTCTCCATAGTCTCTTCTGCTCAGCTACATTTAACACTCCTCTATCTGCTTTGGATGTTATAGGGTGCTGAAATCTTAAGTCTTCTGGTGGGTCTCTCTTGGGTTTTCTGTAGAGAGAAGTGATGAATGTAAGGGTAGAGTCTGTCATTTTGAACTAGAAGCTGTAGGTTTTTTGGCTTTTAAATGCCTCTTTAATGTGCTCAATGTCCCTAATCATGGAGTCCCTGCATTAGTCAGCTTTCTCATGACTGGGACAAACTATCTGACATACACAATGTATAGGAGAAAAGGTTTATTTTGGCTTATAGCTTTGGAGGTTTCAGTCCTTGGCTGGCTGGCTCCAAATTAGAAACATCATGGCAGAAGAGCATGGAGGAGGAAAGCTGCTCAACTCATGGTGGCCAGAAGCAGAGAGCAGGGGAAGAGCCAGAGAAGAAGGGGCCAGGGACTAGATATAGGCCCCAGGGCCACCTCACCCTCATAATGCATCCAGACACACTCCAGAGTTGTGCTTTACTAGTTGTGCTCTCAAGGCAAGCAAGTTAATAATCAGTGTTAACTATCATGGTCCCCCTGGCGTATAGTATACTTTTCCATTTGGTTCTCACAACCCTCATCACTGGGCAGGCTTGAGTAAATGGAGTTGCAGAAATAATCAGTAAAGTTTCACCAAGTAGGGACCTCTTGATCAGAATAGTGAGAAGACATCTCTACTGCTTGTCTGAAAGCCAATGGGGAGGTACTTGATGGAATAAGGCTCAGGCTAGACCTTGGAAGAGGCAGCAGGTGAGTAGGATTATAGGCACAGTAATGCCTACTCAGCTGTTGCTAAGAGCCTAAGTGGATAGTGGGGGGAGATGAGAGATGAGCTAAGTGATAGCCAGAGAGGGCCTCAAAGAGCATATAAGGTGATATAAGCCATTGGGTCTGTAGGAAACCTGAGCAAAAGTCCTGCTGATGAGGGTAAGTTTGAAGCCAGGAAATAACATTGTCAGCAGTGTTAGTGGCACACACAAAGGACAATGATAGATTGCATAGCCCCCCCTCTCGCGTTCCTGAGCTAATGGAAGCAACAGCAGTGTGGATGAATGAAAGCCACAGCTTGCCCATTAGTTTCAACTTCCTTCCCCAAAGACTTCCACTGGAACTTGCAAAATGGGCATTTTACTTCTTTGTCCTTCATTTTCCAGCCTGCTGGAAGACACGTCCCGGGAGAGAGAGGAACTGATGAGAGAAACCCTCACGTTGAGTGACTGGCTCCACCACACTGGAAATGAAGCCAAAGCTGTCTCACACAGTTTCATTCCTGACCTGATTTCTAGATGGGGTGCACGTGGGGGCATGCAATGGGCCCACCGTTTGAGAGGTTCCTGTGACAGTGGGGCCCCTGCTGTCCTCCTATCACTTCTTCTCCAGCACGGTTGGGGAGCAACAATAAATAGGTTTTGGGCAGTGCCCCAGGCCACAGTGGCTCTTCATGCTGAACAGCCCTTTCCCATGGGTGTCCTGGACACGCCTCACGAGGGCACAGGCCCTGTGTGGGCAGCCAGGCTTCGCCCCACTGAGCAGAGGAGGCCTATCTGTGCCATGTGGTTTATACAGTTGTTTATCTCCTTCTGGCTCCTCCTTTGAGAAGATTATTTAGAGCAAGTGATTTTTTCCCCTCTTCTTGTTTACCTCTAGCAGCTGCCATTCAAAGTCTATCTCTTGGAATTTTCTAAGCATATTTGTACTCTCTACTGGGGCTCCGTTTTTGGCTTTACCAGCACCCTGTCTCTGGTTTTGTCTATGTCTCTTTCTCTGTCTCCTCCGTACATTTGGTTAGGTATCCCAACCTCTCAAAATGCCTTGGTTTTAGGAAAGCAGCCTCAGTCATGTTTCTCCTATGCTCAGCAGCAGGCCATGATGCTTATTCCTCTTGAAAAAAAATACAAAAAGGTTCCAAAGCTCCCGGTCTGCTATAAAATGCCTCATAACTGCTTTCCTTTGACCAGAGGGAGCCCTTTCTACCCAGAGGCTCCTCTTCCTTCATGACAAGCTCCAGAGCAGCAATGAATCATTCATCTATGAAAATGAAAGATTCACGAGGGCCTCCACTGGGCTGCCAGCAGATTTTAGGCAGGTTCTGATCCTGCTTTAATTTAATTAAGTTCTGTTTATTTAATCACCCCAGAGATATTGTATCCTCAGGCAGGAATTTGCTGCCTGCCGCTGAACTGCATTTTTGTCTGTGGGAGGAGGAGAGCTGTGATCTACCTGGTATTTGGAAGAGCTTGGGGCCCAAGAGAGGCTGGTGCTCTGGATTGAGGCCAGGACTGTGGGGACACTGTGCATGTTGTGTGTGAGTGTGTGCAGGTGTGGGTGTGTGTGCTCGCACAGGCAGAGCTCCTAGTGCTCAGTGCCCCAGGTCTGGTTCTTGGGCAGGGCTGTCAGAGAAGTCAGACTTGCCATGAGTCTGCATCCTCAGCCCCCACAGGAAGAAGTGTTAGAAACAAGGTCCCACTGTGGCTTATGGAGAGTATTGGTCAGAGCATGCCCCACAAACTCTGCTGTGGAGGGAGGGTGCTGGTGAAGAAGGTGGATGTCCAGGTACCATACTGAGACGTGCTGGGTCACGCTGGAGTTTAAGAACTATAGTGCTGTATCCCTAAGTGTTTTATTATTTTATTCTTCTTTTTCTTTTTCTTTTCTTTTCTTTTTTTGCAGTACTGGAGATTGAGTCTAAGGCCTTTACACAAAACTACATCCCTAGCTGTTTTTTATGTTTATTTTTTTAAATTTTGAGACAGGATAACGCCAAGTCACTAAGTTGCCCAGGCTGGACTTGAACATGCAATCCTCCTGCCTCCACCTTCCAGTCTCAGTGTGATTAACCACAGGAGTGCCTACATTTTCAGTTTGGAGGTGGGGGAGGCAGAGGACACTGATGGAAATCCATGTAGAAGGAATCATTAGGGTGAGACTCATGGTAGTGGAAGGCATTAGGGCACAGAAGTGTTTTCTGGAGCCCATAAATCCCTCCACTTGGAGGACAGCCTCTGTTTTAATGTGGAAGGGTGGCCCTGAGGGCACCAGCTGGGGTGTGATGGGTTTGTGCCAGGATGTGGGAGTGGATGGCAAGCCCCACACATGGAGCTGGGCAGGGCTCAGTCTGAGCTGCCCAGCTGGATCATTGACAGGTGGGGTACCAGAGTCCCAGGCAGACTGTCACACATGATGGGAGAGAGCTGATGCTGGGTAGTCTTCACAGGAAGAATGCCAGGATTTGTCCACCTTTTGAAGAAAACTGGAATGAAAGAAAAGACAGGAATTTCCAAGTTCCAGAAAAAATATATATATTTATGTTTGGCTCTGTTGAAGTAGGAGTGAGTTTGAGAAAGCTGGTGACACTTGGAAATACCTGCACACCCTTTTTTGAGCTCTTATTCCTCTGCTTTTTTGTCTCTGTTTTCTCTCCTTAAGAGTGCACAGCTATTCATATGGTTTTAAAAATAAGAGAAAGTTGTGTTGGTGCATTCGATTTCAGTTCTTATCTTTCAGCAGGAAGGTAATTCTATATGTCTCTAAATGCTTCCTGGTCAATTATACTTTAATCATTCTCCATAATTTGATAATTCCCCATAATCTTAAATCTAATATGCAGCAAATCAAATCACATCGTATTCCCTGCTTGGTGGCTTGGGCAAACTCTGCTGCCACATCCTCTCCAGTTCCGTGGTCCTTGAGTTGGTGGGGAGGAGAAGAACTGGGAAAGAGCAGGAATACAAGAGTCAACAATAGGCCACTTCTTGAGTCCAGCGAAGAAGTCTTGAAGGAGTGAGAGATGTAGGTCTCTTCCTTCCATTATGTAAGAGCTGTGTTCAATGCGAGCAACGATACATGTAACCAGCAATGCCATACTGTCTTTTTGTGTATGTGTTAGAAATGGATGAGGAAAATCTTTCCCAGAATTAATCATGCTTAAATAATATTTGAAGGCCCCAAATTTTTGCCTAACATCAGTTGATGATAGTGTCAGACATTCTCCAAATCCTAGCCTCCTAGTATTCATACTTTGGTATATTTCCCCCCTGCCCTGAGTAGAGTTGACCTATGTCACTAGATGGATATTGCAGAAATGGTTGGGTGTGACCTCTGAGCTTAGGTCATAAGAGACACTGGGGCTCCTGGCTTGCTGTGATGGATGGAGAAAAAGTCTCAGGAGAATTCCCAAGGATGGTCATCCAGCTTCACAAAGGGGCTCACAGGGTGAGAAGCTGAGGTCTGCAGCCAACAGTGTGTAAGTGAACCATCTAGGTAGGGTCCTTCAGTCCCTGAAATCCCTCACGTGACCACCATCTGGCTGATCCTCTGATGTGAGAGTCCCTGAGGCAGAATCACCCAGCTGAGATCCTTGGGTGTTCCTGACTTGCACAACTATGAGGTGAGAAATACTGACTGTTTATGCTGCTGAGTTCTGCAGTACTTTGTTATGCAGTAAAAGATAACTAATGCAATAATATTAGAAATAACCTCTTCTGTACCAATAAAAATCTAATATCCAAACCAAAGCATAAAATGTTCACAAAGGTACATTGTTATGTTTTTTATATATGAAGAGTAATGCTATGTTTTTCTCATCCTTTTCTCAAGTCTGTGCCAATACCCATTCTCCTGAGTGCAGTGTGAGGACAGCCTGTTTCCAAGTCAGCACCCCAGGGAGGGCAGAGGGGATGTGCCAGGTTCACTACATATTGGTTTGTAATACAATGTAGCCAAATTCTCCCTCTCTTGTGTCCCCTCCCCAAATGCATAGGTCTGAGGACAATGACAGTAGAAGTAGTCACTTAAAATGCATCCACTGCAGCAGCCCTGGTGGTGCACACCTGCCAACCCAGCACTGAGGGAGGCTGAGCCAGGAGGATTAAAAGTTAGAGACCCATCTGGGCAATTTAGTGAGACCTGTCTCAAAAATACAAGGGGCTGGATATATAGCTTAGGGTAAAAGCCTTAGGTTCAATCCCCAGGCCCCCCCCAAAAATTTTTATCCAAGCTGGTGAGTTCTCTTCTTTCTTGCTGACTAGCTCTGATATTAATGAAGAGGAATAGCAGAGAAACAGAAACAGAGAGAGAGGGAGAGAGGGAGAGAGGGAGAGAGGGAGAGAGGGAGAGAGGGAGAGAGGGAGAGAGAAAGAGAGAGAGAGAGAACCTGCTTCAAAAGTTTTGAAGCTCTTTTAAAATTGATTCTAAATTGACAGATAATTATAATACATCTTTAGAGGTATGGTGTGATGGCTCTGCTTGCTTTATTGTGTTTTACAAAAAGCACATTGTCTTACACTTAACACTTTCACTTATATTTGCTCTATAATCCCTCCCCCGGTGAAGCACGTGTAATTAGCTCTGCTTTGCCGATGAGGAAGCTGAAGGTCAGACTGTCATGGGGATTGGCCTGGGACAGAACTGAAACAGCCCAATTCAATACCTTTTCCTAGACATATGCTATCCAATGTGAGAATTATTATCACTAGAAAAAATGTGAATTTACAGTACATTAAGCATGTGAACTACCAAGAATTCTGCACATAGCTACCAAGAATTCTGAATTTACATGGAGCTAGCAAACTCTTACTTGTGGCTAGTGAGCATCTAAAACGTGGCCCTTTTGAATTGAGATGTACCGTAAGTATAAAGTGCACATGGCATTCAAAGACAGCATGAAAAAGGAATGTAAAATATTTATTAATTTTTATAGTGACCACAGGTTGAAACATTTTAAGTGTAAATCTAGTTGCACCTTGAGACTATACTCTTAAGTGAAATACATCGGACACACGTGTGTAAATATCGCATAATCTTTCTAGTGTGAGAAACTGAAAGGGTAAATGAGGACCAAACTGTATAATGGATAATACGAAACAGGAAGAAACTGTTCAAAAGGAAAGGGAAATTGTGAAAGGGGGAGGAGGAAAAGGGGAAAAAGTTGATAAAAGAAGGAAAAAATGGAAACAAAGCTTTTGTCAATAAGGGGGTGAGAGGAGGTTGAAGGGAGGGCAGGGCAGGAAGGGCAATGGGAGCAAAAGAGGAGTCGAGTTAGACCCTCTTTGTGATGTGATTGTTAGGCGCATTTAAATTGTACCAATACAATTCATTAAAAATGCGAATCAAATGTGTTACATTAATTTCATCTGTTTCTTTTTACTTTTTAAAACTTGCATGTACTTTTACACTTTTTTGTTTGGTTTGGTACCAGAGATCAAACTCCAGATCTTGCGCTTGCAAGGTAGGCGGCGGCACCACTGAGCTAAATCCCTGGCCCTACTTTTACATTTTTAATTGAAATAATTGTACATATTTATGTAGTATAGTGCAGTCACTTGATACATCATGTACAATGATGAAACCAGGGTATTTAGTGCTTCTGTCTCCTTAAACATTGATCACTTCTTTAGTTTGGAACCGGTCAACTTCTCTCTTCTAGTTCTTCATTTCTTTCCTATACTATAGGGGTTGAGCTCAGGGACTACTGAGTACATGCCCAGCACTTTTTATTTTTATTTCGAGACATGATCTCACTAAGTTGTCTGGTCTGACTTCATACTTGCAATCTCCCCGCCTCAGCCTCCCAAGTAGCTGGGATTACAGGCATGTGCCATCAAGCTGGGCTTTTTCTAGTTCCTTATAAAATATATGTTATTGTAAGCTGTAGTCCCCCCTGCAGCACTGTAAAACACTAGGATGGATTCTTCCTATCAAACTGTATTTTGGTATCCCTTAGCCAGACTCTAACCCCCCTTCCTAGCCTAGCCATCCTAGTAATCACTATTCTACTCCCTTCTTCTAGGTCACCTTTCCACACACTAGTGATAAAATGCAATATTTGTCTATCTATTCTTGGCTCATTTCACATAACATGATGTCCTCCAGTTCCATCTGTTTACTTTTAAAATGTGATGTGGCTACCATAACATTCAACCTGTCCTCTAGCACTTGTATTTGCAGTCCACTTTGTACTTCTGCTAGATCGTATGCCTCTAAACCATGGCTGATGTGTTTTTAGATTCATGGCCTCAAGTCACTTCAGGCCAGTCTTCAAATCACCGCAGGGCTCTTGGGAGATAAGAGGAGAATCTGATCGATTGCATAATTGATAAGCCCCTGTTTTTCATGTCTTAATATTTCACCATGAAAGGGAAGAAACTGAGTGCTGTGGTGGTAACCCAGGGAAGGACCAGATACTGTCCAATACCCCAGATGACTCTCTTCCAAGTATGTCCTTGTATCAAAAGGGTTTTCCAAACTTGTCTGATTTTACAAGGCGCCAAGGAAAAGTTCAGACTTCTGAGTCAGAAAACTTTATTTTTCCTATTAAGGCTGGAAAAGTGTATGGGACAAGATGTAGTACCTCCAGTACTGGGGAGCCTGCTTAACAGGGACAGCAAAGCTGGAGAGAGGGCCGGGAAGGGAATGGAAAAGGAGACGTTTCATCAGCCAGTTAGAACAAGTGATTCACTTGTGCTTTCATCTATTCATTCATGGTAAATATTGTCTAATTATTACTTATTGTCTAATGTGACTTTATAATCTACCAAGCGCTGTTCTAAATTCTAGGAATACAGTGGTAATCAAGGATATATACTTCTGCCCTTATAAAACTTGTTTTCTATGCTGGAAGACAAAATAGGTAAACACTTAAAGACGTAAGTATAGGAAAAGACTTTCTGAACAAAACTTCAGTTGCACAAGAATTACCACCAAGAATCAACACATGGCGTTACATCAAGTTAAAAAGCTTCTGCACAGCAAAGCAAACCACCAATGGACTGAAGAGACAACCTACAGAATGGGAAAAAATTTTGCCAGCTACTCCTCAGACAAAGTACTAATATCTAGAATAAATAAAGAACTCAAACAAATAGACACCCCCCAAATTTAAAGACCTGATCAAAAATGGCCATCTGAAATGAATAGATACTTCTGAGCAGAAGAAGTATTAATAGCCAATGAGTACATGAAAAAATGTTCAACATCATTGGCCATTTGAGGAATGCAAATTAAAATAATACTGAAATTTTATCACACTCCAGAAAGAATGACTCTTATCAAGAAATCAGCCACTATCAAGGAATCAACCAATAACAAATGCTGGTGGGGGTGTGGGGAGAAAGGAACCCTTCTCCATTGTTGGTGGGAGTGCAGACTGGTGCAGCCACTGTGGAAATCAGTATGGAGATATCTCAAAGAACTAGCGCTGGAGGTCTCATTTGACCCAGCTATTCCCCTGCTGGGTATCTTCCCCAAAGAATTAAAAGAATCATACCGCAGTGATATATGTGCACCCATGTTTATAGTGGCACAGTGTGTAATAGCTAAAGCTTGGAAACAGCCCAAGTGCCCATCAATTGGAAACTGGATAAAGAAGATGTGTTTTTTTTAATAAAATGGAGTACTACTCAGCCATAAAGAATGAGAAACTAGAGACATTTATAGCTAAATGGATACATATTGAGGCCACACTTTTAAGTGAAATAAATAGGACACACATGTGTAAATACCAAATAGTTTCTCTGGTGTGAGAGACTGAAAGTGTAAATAGGGATTAAAATGATTAAAATGAATATTTGATAATTTTAAATGGAAGAAAAGGCTCAAAGGGGTAGGGGAAGTGGGAGGGGAAGGGGAAAGGAAAGAAGGGAAAGGAAAAATTATGAGAAAAGGGAAAAATGGAAACAAAGTCTATGTAAATAGGGAAAGGTGGAGGGAGTAAAGGGAGCACAGGTAATGGGGAAAAAACAAGAACCAAGATACATCATGTACAGGTACAGGCACCCAATGATAAATGTAAGTGTATTGTATACCTAAACTGTACCAGTAAAAGAATTTAAGGAAATAAATAAATAAATAAATAAAAATCAAGAAATCAGCCAATAATAAATGCTGGAGAGGCCTTGGGGAGAAAGGACCTCTTCCTCATTGTTGGTGGGAGTGTAAACTGATACAACTTTTATGGAAATAAGTATGGAAATTCCTCAAAAAACTAAAAATAGAAATTTCATTTGACCCAGCTATTCCTCTTCAAGGTATCTTCCCCAAAGAATTAAAGACATCATACCACAGTGATGTATGTACACCCATGTTTATAGCAGTGCAATTTATAATAGCTAAATCTTGGAAATGACCTACATGTCCATCAACAGATGAATGGATAAAGAAAATGTGATATTCACACAATGGAGTGCTACTCCTCCATAAAGGATTAACTGGAGTCATTTGTAAGAAAATGGATGCATCTTGAGACCGTAATGTTAAGTGAAGTAAATCACACACACAAGCTTATATGAGAAATGCAATATATAAATAAAGTGTAAAATAAAAGATGAGAGAGAGAGAGAGGGAGAGAGAGAGAGAGAGAGAGAGAGAGAGAGAGAGAAGCTATTATAATCCAACATGGACAATGTATCTATAAGTGTGCCTTGATTTAGTATAATTTCTTTAAGTGCTTTATATGTTTTTTGGCCTATTACTCTGATTGTTAATGTGTATATATGATAAATAAGTTTACAAGGATTTATAAGATAAATTAATGAATCTGATGCTAGAAAAATATAAGGGGGTGGAAGGAAGGAGAACAAAAAAAATGAGATGCGTTATATACTAATACCAATTCCCTACTGTGAATGTAATTGTTATTACTGCAAATACGTACTAATGGATTAGCAAGAGAGAATTTACTTTCTCTCTCAGGTAGTGATCTGGTGGTCCATAGTCTAGGGCTGGATTAGCTGCTCAATGGTGTCAGGAGCCCAGGTTCCTTCTACCTTGTTGGCCTGCCACTCCTAGATATGTGGCTCCCCTCACATAGGGGATGGATTCCCAGTTTCTGTAGCTCACATTCAGGAAGGTGGGAAGAGGAAAGAGAAAGTGGCCACACCCCTTCCTTTTCAGGACCCAGTCTGGAAGTTGCATACCTCATTTGATTCATATTCTGTTGGCAGTGCTTATTTATATGACCACCCTAGAAGCAAGGGAGTCTGGGGGAATGTAGTATTTATACTGAATAGTATGTGTCTAATTTAAAATTTTTTTAGATGAAAAAAAAAGACAGCAAAGGGGCCAGGGATTTAGCTCAGTGGTTCCACCACCTGCCCTGCAAGCGTAAGGACCCAAGTTCCATCCCCGGTACCAAAAAAGGAAAGAAATCAAATATTGAAGGACAACTTACATTATCAGTACAATGATAAGTTCCATGGCTACTGTACTCACAATGTAACTAGCAGGATTATCTTATCAGAAAGACCAGGCTCTGACAAAGCTTAGATACATCAAACAGGATTTACTTATCTAAGGATAGACAAGGATGTCAGCATCATCAGGACTCATGGCACAGAAACCTGCATCATTTTCTTGAACATAAAAAGGCAAACACATCCAAAATACAAAATCCTTTCTAAGAGAAAATCCAGTTGCAGATGATAAAATCCAAGAGTGTAGGGGTGTGTTAATCAGATTTTTATTATAGTAACAGACACCTGAGATAATCAGCTTATAAAGAGAAAGGGTTTTTTTTGGCTCACAATTTAGGAAGTTTTAGTCCATTTCTTGTTGCTTTTTCAACCCCACTGTTTTCAGGCCCGAAAGGGGAGGCAGCACACGCTGGCGGCAGTGTGTGGAAAAACTGTTCACTTGCTGGCTGGAACCAAAGGGAGAGAGGAAGAGATCAGGGCCCCACAGTCTCCTTGAAGGGCGTGTTCACAGTGAACTAAAACTCTCCACTGAGCCCTCCCTCTTAAGGGCTCCAGCACCTCCTAATTGCATCATGAGCTGGAGACCAAGCTTTTAACGATGGGCCTCTGGGGAACATCCCAAATCATAACAAGGGGTCACCATGAATTTTCAGGAACCCTAACTGATCCCCTCTATGTCTTACCCTGCAGAAACCAAATAGGGTGATAGGGTGAAGAGATTTGGGTGGCAAGCATTGGGCAACTTACCAGCAAGTATATACAAGCAAGATGTCTCTGGGGAGCTAGCATTTGAACAGAGACCTGCAGGGTCAGACAGGGTTTGTTGTGGGAAGCATTCCAGGCACAGGCAACAGCAGATACAATGACCGTGAACTAAGATGGGCCCTCATGTGTACTACAAAGGAAATTTTCCAGGGTAGCTGGAGTGTCCAAGCAGGAGAAAGTGGATATGAAGGATGGAAAAGAAGGAAGATGGGAAAGGAACGGCCTCCCTCAAGTTCAATCCTGGAGGGACAACTTTGTCAGAAAGAGAAAACCGCAGAATCTATTTCATCAGGAAATCGCAAGTGGTTGCTTCTGGAAACTTTCCATCTGAGTTGCCCCAAACTAGAGCTGAGAAAGGGAACTGGATATCAGCTTTCCCTTACCTCACAGTCTTCTCCTTTCCATTCACTCATTTTCCTTATTTATTTATGAGGTAAAAATCCCTAACCCTAACCCTGACCCTAACCCTAACCCTAAACCTCCCTGAGAGAGGAGGTGCTCCTGTGTGTGTCATGGGAAATCCTGAGTTCCAGTGTCTGGCACCCATCAGGGACTCAGTATCGTTCCCTATTACTATGACTGCTATCAGTTGGTTTCCTCAATTTCCCGGCCTCTGTTCAGTCCAGATCTCAGTTATGATTCTGAACAATCTTTAACATACTAATAAGCCATCGGCTTGTTTTTTCTTGTAAAAGCAGGTGCTTAGACCCTTTTAGAAGATTCTCTTTTGTCAGAGATCCTGTGGCTTGGTGTGGAGGAGTGCAACTTGCACCCAAAGGAGCACTTTTGGACACTGGGTAAGAATTCTGCCATCTGTACCCCTTTGGAGGGTGGATGTAGATATAACTAAATAAAAACCTTTATTTTCTGAATGTTTATTTTGGCCAACCTCGACCTACACCATTAAAAAATTGTGACTGATTACTGAAATATTTGTAAATATTTGTAAATATTTGATTACACACATATTTGTGTGTGTGTGTGTGTGTGTGTGTGTCCATCTATGCCATGTGCAGAACTTTGCTTAGCACTGGGCTTTGGGACCATTTTGCATGGTTACTGTCTTAGTTACTTTCTTCATTACTGACACACAATACCTGACACCTGCAAATTAATAGAGGAAAAGTATATATTGGCTCACAGTCTGTAGAGATTTTAGTTCACAGTCAGGTGGCTCTGAGGCAGGGCAGCATGGTACAGGGTCATAGCAGAGGAGAGCTGTTCATGGCATAGTGGCATGGCAGTGGGAAGCAGGGAGGGAGGGAGGAAGGGGGAAGGAGGGAGAGAGGGAGGGAGGGAGGGAGGGAAGGGAAGAGATAAACCCTGCTAGGCCCCCAGTGACCCAATTCTTCCAACCAGATCCCTCCTTGAAGTTGTTATTCAAGTTGTCACAGTGATGAAGAACTGAGTAACACAGCTCCTTCCTGGCTGGGTGACATTAGGCAAATTAATCTCTCTAAGCCTCAGGATTTTTGTCTGTCAAATGGGAATAACGATATCAGCCATTCATATTCCTTGAGGTTGAAGATAAAGTCTACCTTATTAATTCTGCAGGGGTAGGGGTTCTGTGTCTATTACTCCATATTATAACCCTAGCACCAAACATAGAAAGTTGGGCCCAGAGCAGGAAGTCAGTGGATATTTTGCTAAATGAATGCATGACTGAAGATATGTGAAGATTCTGGTATAGAAAGGGGACCCCTAAAGGATGGACCTGTGACTCTTGGTGGCCTAGGTCAGATAGGAGATTCCTGCCTGTCCTCAGGTGCTAGGCTTTCCCTATTCACAACTTAGATTCTCAAGGTAGCAGAAAAGATAAATGCAAGATACTGAGAAGATTCACTTCTCTTTCCTGCATGAAAAGTTAAAAATTGTGTACATTTTTTCTTTGGAAAAGTGATACCTACTCCTCCTTCAAAGAATCCTAGAACATCACTAGAAACAAACAAATAGAAACAATAAAAACCATCACTCAGAGATAATTAATAGAAATATATTAGTATGTTTTTGCTCAGGGTCTTTTTTCCCCTGTTTTTAAAAATCTATTTTACGCTGAATTTTTTTTCCCATTAAGTTTATTGGTACATTTTAGGTATATAATACAGTTACATTCATCACTGGGAACTTGTACCTTTACATGATATATCTTTGTACTTATATTTTCCCCATTCCCCCGCCCTTCCTTCAACCCCTTCTGCTGAATTTCTTTCTCCCCCCGCCATTAACTTTATTGGTACATTTTGGGTATAAATTGCATTCATCATTGGGATCTTGTACCATTACATGAGTCTCTTGGTTCTTGTTTTTTTTTCCCCTTCCCTTGCCCTCCCTTCACCCCCTCC
>NW_004624905.1:985080-1015976 GCF_000247695.1 Heterocephalus glaber
AGTATCAGAGTGTTCCATCTCATTTCCCTTTGGGGTTGCTGTAGGTGATCTGGAAGTCTGTTTTTGAGGCTTGTTTATGTGTCTTTTCATTTCCATGGTGTGTGTGTTGGGGGGGTGCTTCTGGTGCCCATGTGGCTCACCTTCTCTGCCCTAGGAGCTTGGGATGGCCGTGGGGGAGCTTCCTTCCAGGTGTTGGGACCGGCTCAGCTTCTCTGTCCTAGGAGCTTGGGATGGCAGCCAGGGAACTTCCTTCCGGGTGCTGTGACCGGCTGAGCTTCACTGCCCTAGGAGCCTGGGATGGAGGCGGGGAGCTTCCTTCCGGGTCTCTGCTGAATTTCTTAGTGTTCTTAGAATTAGAGAAAGCCCAGAGCTGGTAGTTCTCTGTGACTGGCAAAACCAGTGAGAGAAACACTTTGGAGTATTAATGAAAAGCCAGAGGCTCCTTAGTGTCTATTTACCACACTGCAGAACATTCTGGAAGAACTGAGATGGACTGGGGTCCCCAGTGCTTCCCAGCCTGGGATGTGCGTAATGGGTGCAAGCAACCTGGGTAAAGGGAGGGAGTCGCTTGCTGGGCAGTGGACCCAGGAGCAGCCTCATCTTTCCCTGTCTTCTTGAAGAGTGAAACATTCTGGGGAGGGAGGGATGATTTATTATCTCCTGTCCTTAGGCCCAGCATTGATGCTGAGGGAGAAAAGAAGCCTCTCTACATAGACCATCCAAACAGAAAGGGCCCCTGGATATAGCTCACAACAGGCCTCAGCTGTCAGGGCAGAAGGAGGCCCAGTGATTACCTTATCAATCTCTCTTACTATAGAGGCAGAAGCTGAGGTTTAGGGAGAGAGTATGGCCAGAGGAAGGTTCACAGTTAGCCCAGGTCGGAGTGGAGGAGGAATCTACTAATGCTCACCTAACACAGCATTCTTCCCCCTGCTATGGCATGACTACACACACACACACACACACACACACACACACACACACACACGCACAGCAATGATGTCTGACTTGTCTGAGGTCATAGCATCCAACTCTATGGAAGGGCAGCTGGTTCTTGGGGCAGGAGTGGGGACCATTTGCTTGATTCCTGTGCCAAGCAAGAAAATGGAGTTGAACATATGCACTCATTCTCCCCAAATTTACCAATTACGTCATTTTCTACTTACTCGGCTGAGGAGTGAAGAAAGTACAGAAGAGTCCCAGTGGGACGGTTTTCTCTACCTTCCCTTCTCTTGCACATTAAACTCTGGAGTTTCGAACTAAACGTACTTTAAAGATCATAGACCCATCTCCTCATTTGCAGAAGAGAAAACAGTCTCAGAAGGAGACCATTTGATGAAGGGGCAGTGCTGAGACCAGAATGGGGTATCCCTGGCTCTTGGTCTGTGTCCAGCATTGCCTGGAGTGGGGCTGGCAGGACCATAGTCCTGCTCTTGGGGCAGGAATCTCTCCAGCCAGCCCATCCCCAGCAACACTGCAATCTGCAAGCAGAGATCTATGCTGCCCAGCCTCCCTGCACTTTTCCTCTAGCTAACTGCTTCATGAATGAGATGACACAAATCCAGGCCACATCCACTCCATTTAACTGTAATGTATAACTTAATAGATAACCTTTAATATGCACCTATCAAACAAATATCTATTCTTTAACATGCACTTGTTTGTGAGTCGAATACATAGCTGGAGGTAAACAGCCCTGTATGATCACCTTCCCATTGGGTCTGATATCTTTCCACCCCATTTCTGCCTCTACAACTTGGACATTGCCTTTGGCAATACATCTAGGACATCTAGGACAATGCCACTCCCATTGGGCTACCACCTGCCTTGCCCTACCACCTACCCCACGCTGGGCAAGTGGGAGCCTTTCTAATCACTAAATGCAGAATTGAAAGAGACCTCACAGATAATCTGATCCAGTGGGTTTTTAAGATCCTTATTTCCTTGGAGAAATTTTTTAATAAAACACAATCTTGATGGAATTCTAAAGGTGGAACTACTTGGAATAAAGCAGAGGCATTATGGTCAGAGGCTTGTCCGCTTGGGTTTCCTTTGACCTCACTCATTCATCTCCCACCCCTTGAGATAAGGGCCCATTTTAAAAATAAGCAAAATGAGTTTCAGAAAGTGAAATCAGCATTGAGCACACTTCCTAGCTGAGAATAAGTTCATTACAAAAAATGAGGCATGCTTTTTAGATCAGATCAGTTAAAATTCTGATATTGTTGGCATTAAATGAATGAATGGAATGAGACTTTTCTTTACTTAGGGAGTTAGTCTTTTGCTTAGTTAGCCAAACATTTGTTAAGCACATCTCTTTCTAGTTGCCTAAAAGTTTCATGATCTGAATGCAGATACAATGAAAACCAGCTTCTGGTGTTAATGAAAATCAGACAGTGTCTGTAATTAAGATTAGAATCCATTGCAAGTAACAGACACCCTAAGTAGTTTTGGCTTAAACAAGATGGAAACGTGCTTCTTTCTTACATTAAGATCTGAAGGTGGACAGTCCAGGGCTAGTTTCATGGCATTCTCTGCCTCAACTGGGATATGGCTCTTGATTTTCTGTACCAAGATGGTAGTTGGGACTCTAGCCATCCTTTCTGCTACAGAGCATGATGGAGGAAAGGACAAAGGAAACAAGGGCGTAGAGCCCAGACCAACTACATTTTAAGAATTTCCCTAAACATTGCCAATAGAAACTTCTGCATGTATCCGATTTCCTGGACTAGTCTCGGTCATCCCTGACTATAATAGAGGCTAGGACATAAAGTCTATTCCAGGTAGCCATACGCCCTGATTAAAAACCAGAGGTTTATAGTAATGGAGAAAGGGGAGAAAGAGTGCTGGGGATTGTCATAGAGTGTGTCCCTTCGTTCATTTTCCTGTTGTGGGATTTTGGTAAGCAGAGTTTGAGGGAGTCTACAGCTATTGAGTATGTTGGGAGGGGGTGGGATTGGAGGTGGACTCGTAAGAGAGAAAAAGGCTGATAATGACTTCTGAAGTGCAGGGGAGTGTTTCAGAGATCCAGAAGTCTGTGTCAAATGCTTGCCAAATTGTGCTCCTAAGGGTTCACATATCTTGTCTTCCAGGCAAGTAGTCTAGGCAAATTGTTTAGTAAATGTAAAGTAATAATCTTGTTTACCGCTACAGAACATTAACTCACTGTAGATCCTGATTTATTCAGCCTAGAGTAGATAATGGTGAAAAGTATCAAGAAAACAACAACAACAAAAAAACCCAGTAAACTTTAGGAGTACGTAGTACTGAAGAGTCAAGGCATGCTAAGAATCAAAAATATTGTGCACAAAAGTATGATAAAGCTAATGTGAGGGGAAAAGCTGATAGGAAATGAGGGTGTATAAAATATCATTATTTCCTTTTGGCATTAATGTGGGCAGCTGTGGACAGTCAGGTCATTTTTAATAATGAATAATGATTCTTGAATTATATTATTAATAATGACAGCATTCCTTTTCAAATTTAAGACCAGATTGTAAAGCACTTGGGTCTTATCTCCATGTACAATGTCAAAAGTATGGACAGTTTCGTGGCTGCTGGAGCACATCCTGGCATCTGAGATAGGAGTGCATGTAATAGATGAAATCAGTGCAGCTTTCTTCTGGGAAATTTCAATTTCACAGCAAGCAATTTACATAGAGTCACAGCTTAAACTCATAGCTCATATCTTGGTTGCTTTGGAGATAGCTTCTCTGTTGGAAAGGCAATTACCATCTGTAGGAGAAGGCTGTCTACCATTAGTCTCCAGTTTTAAATGTTGACAGGTGGAGCTGGAAGTGGGGGTGGGGCGATTAATAAAAGGCTTTGTCTTTGTACCCCCTGGAAAGAAGGAGATTTAAGTCTCACAGCTTCCTGGCCTTGAAAAAAACATTTTTTTCCCTGAAAATTTCAAGCTTCTGACCAAAATGAGAATGTGAATCTTTAGTGATCAGTGAGTTTTGTTTTACCACGTATAGAGGGACAAGGCAATGATGAAAGGGCTATCTCTTCAAGTTTCACTAAGCCATGGAAAAGAAATCAGTGAGTCTGTGACATGCATTTTTAGCTCCCAGACATGGATAGTGATTTTTGATTTTTTTGTTGCTATACTCTTAGGGGAAATAGAATTAGAAGCTGGTTGTGATCCTTGATGCTGCTGCACCACAAAGCAGTCCTGATGGTAAGCAACATTCTTGGGATGGCTTTTCCCCTTACAGCTAGTATGGGGAAATTGCAGATTAGATCACAGTTCAGGCAAACAAATGTGTATTTCCTGAGTGACTTATTCTCTGTGTAGCATGACATAGCCTAGAGGCTCACGCATTCACATCAGCATCCTGAGCTGAGACCTGCCAGCATTTTCAACTAATTGACTTGGGTACAGGGACCCCTGATTCCTTCTCCTTTAATCATCACCTTATATTCAAGGCTAAAAGGCTATAATTATTTGAAGTAGCTGAAATTTGAGTGACCCAGATAATTATCTCAGCAAGATGGGCTTAAAGTTTATTGACACAAATGCCAGTTTCATTAAAGGTTTGGTACAAAAGGCAAGTCCTGAGACAGCTGGTTGACTGAGGTGAATTGACAATGAACAGCACCAAAGATGCAGGAATCACCAGGGGCTTTGAAGTAATTACCATCATTTCCATAATACAGTTAGCTGAGGATGATGGGAGGCCAGAAAAACCTTTATAGTTATCATATATTGCCCAAATTAAGGCTAAGCTATTAGAATCAATGGGCTTCTCCCCAAAATCACTTGTCAATGTGAACCCCATAAGAGCATGGCTCAGACTCCTTTCAGGCACCTAGTTAATCAATAAAACAGCTGATGAGTCAAAATAAGTCAAAGCTGTACTCTTCTCTAGGTTGGGGGTAGCCAAAGCTAATACTGTACAATGATTCTGACAGTAGTAACATTTGTACAAGTATAGATTTTAAAATCTCACCTCTTTTTTTCTGTATGTTTAGTGGATGACTAAACTTAGCACAATACTTACCCATTATAAATTTTAAAAAATATTTAAACAATCGCCATCTGAATTTAAATACATACAATTAAATCCTTAATTAGAGTTTATTAAATAGAATTCCACATGTAGATTTACTATAGATCACTTTGGAAAGTAAACATGTTTTTATACCTTTGCTGAATGCTACATCCTACTGGTGAGTGTCATAGAAGAGGCCTGCCATGCTTCTCTAGATTGTAAGCTGTAGAGCCAAGTGCCTCTAGTAAAATAACACCACAAATGATTTTAAAAACTCACAATTTCTGTGAGGCAGGAATCTATACATGACTTAATGGGGGCTCAGTGTTCCCACTTAATGTGGTTCAGGGTTTCTCAAGAGGCTGTCAGCAATGTGTCAATGAGAGCCAAGTTCTCATCAGAAAGCTTCAAGGAGGAAGGATCCACTTCCAGACCTGGAAGTCTTATGTGTTTTTGTTTCCTCTAGCACTCAGCACTGTGCTTTGGACCTGTAATTTCCACTTGTTAAGAACAAATGGGAGTTCTGGCTTCTCCCTACTGAAATATGTGGATGAGTAGCTGAGTATGAGTGAAGCCACTGTCCTGGCCTTGAGCTTCTCTCAAGGCAATGAATGGAATAGAGATCTGGGTGAACTGTAACCCAGTTTGCAAAAGTGTGTCAGAAGAGTTCACACTGCAGGGTGGAAAAGTATAACTAACAACCTTAATGACTCTGATTCATTGAGATTTTCACATCTGCTGGGTACTGTGCTGAGAAGATGGGAATGTGGAGGCCTAGAGTGTTTAAGTATCTTGTCCAAGAGTCAGTCACTGAGCTGGAAAACCTTATTCTGTTAAGACCAAAGAGTATGTTCCCAAACACTATGCTTGACTGTCATCTACGAGAGGCACTTTGGGTGGGGCAAAGAGCAATTTAGCTCTGCGGGGAGCAAGGCATAGCGCTGGGTCTAAATCTCAAGGGTCTTTTGTCCAAGAGAAGAGTTAAAAAATGGGTAAAAACTCTCACAGCGAGGTGCTGTTTAAATTGCAGACCATTCTTAACTGCACACAAGCAATAAATCAATACCTAATGCCTAGTACAGTCCAGTGCTATGGTTGGGGCGGGGAGACAAGGAGCATTCACTGTCATCAGCAGTGCTGTGATGGGTAGAGAGGCTGACTATTCTTCTGGGGCCGGAAGTCAGAAGAGTGGGGTGCCACAGGGCAGAGCAGGAGTCCAATTTCGCACATGCAAGCTTGGGCTGGGTTCCTTGTTGGCTGTCCTCCTGGCCTCCAGCCCAGCCAAGGTTTGCTCATCCAAGTCAGGTTATTGTGCCCTTTTTGACTTGGGCGGTTCAAGGTCCCAAAGCATTAACATAATATGTAATCATATCACCCTAGGAAGATTTCTGTCCTGTGTCATCCAGGACATTCTGCAAGGACAAATCAGTAACACTTTTATCAGTCTGAACAAATCAGCCATCAGCCATTCTAACTATTAAAAATAACTTAACCAATTGATACTTGTATATACTATGTAAGGACATATGCCCTTCAATACAGGCATTGAGGAAGTAATAATCTTTATGTAATGATTTAACCAGGGAAGAAGAAAAAACACGAATTTCTTCAAAAAATTTTAGATCCAGCATTTGCAGAGTGATGAAGATACAGACCCAGCATTTATTGTGTGTCCTTCTGTTAATGGCTTCTTGCTCTACTACTTGTCATACTCTAGAATATTTTTGATGGTCTCTTATAACTTCTTAGTGACAAGATTGTCACTCATGGGCCAAAAATGGTATTTTTAGACATTATCCTAGATTTCTAATGCTTTCCTCCCTTCTAACAGACTGTACCACCCTCACCTTCCCAAATGGATACTGTTGGGTCAGGGAGCAGGAATCACAGAGGTGAGGGTGTGGCTCAATGGTAGAGCTCTTGCTAACGTAAGCTAGGCCCTGAGTTCAATTCCCAGCATACCCCTGTGGTACAGTGCTTGCCTAGAATGTGTGAGGCCCTGGATTCAATCCCAGTGACTTTCCCCTTACTGAAGCAAGGTGATTTGTAGGAGAAAATCTGAGATGAGCAAAAAAAGTGACAGTTGAAAAAGAAAGGAAACTTGAAAAATTGTCCTTGTGGTGATTCTCGAATCTTGTTGCACATTAGAATCATCTAATATCTGGGTCATAGCTCAGAAAAATTAAATCAGAATCTCTGAGAGCAGAACTCAAGCAAAAATATTCTTTAATACGTCCCTACACTGATGACCTAACACAAGAGGAGCCTTGCTCATTTTCAGGTATAAACATCATATCACTTCTCTATCACTGCATGACAATGGTTGAAGCAACAGGAGCTATCTCACAGTCTCTGTAGGTCAGGAATTCAGGCATGACCTAATCCCTAATTAGAACCTGGGCTGCAAGGTTTCTTATGAGGCTGTAATCAATGTGTAAAACAGAGCTGAGGTCTCATTTGAAAGCTTAAATGAGGCAGGAACCACTTCCAAGATCACAAGGCTGTTGGCAGGATTTACTTCCTTGTGGCCTGTTAGACTGAGGGCCTCGTGTTCTTACTGACTATTGCCTGGAGGCTGCCCTCAGTTTCCTACCACATGGGCTTCCCTGCATAGTCACTTGTTCATCAAAACATTCAGGCCGAGAAGGTAATAAAGACAATCCAATAGCAAAATGGAAAGTGTTACAGACATAATTGCAAAAGAGATTTCATTACCTTTGCAATATTCTTTTTTAAAATTTTTAAATGTCTTTATTGAGGTATATAATTGAAATATAGTAAGCTGCAAAGATTTGAAATGTATAATTTGATTACTTATAATAAGTTTATACACAGGCAAAACCATTTGTACAATAAAAATAAAGCAGAATAAATCAAATAAATCAAAATCCTCAAAGTTTCTTTGTGTCCTTTGTAATTTCTTCATCCCACTTAATTGCTTTCAGCCTTGGGCCTCCAATCCCAGGCAATCACTGATATGCTTTTTATTTTTCATTTATTTATTTTTAAACAGGGTCTCACTACGTAGTTCAGGCTGGTCTTGAACTCACTATGTAGCTCAGGCTGTCCTTGCACTCCCGGTGATCCACATGCCTCAGCCTCCTGAGTTCTGGGATTACAGGCATGTACCATCATGGCTAGAATAGTCTATTAGTTAGAAACAAGTCACTGAGGTGTCAACTTTCAGTGAGAGGTGATAATACAGAAGTGTAAATACCAGGTAGTGGGGATAATTGTGAACTATTTTAGAATCTGTCCATCACAAACATTATATAACATAGTTTTAACTATTCTATGCACAATGTCTGGTAGTCAGTAAATCTGTAAGATACAAAAAGGGCAAGAAAAACAGACTGTCAATAGGTGAAGAAGTTAGTGGAAAATACTGAGAGATGACCAGATGTTGGAACAAATACACAGGAACTTTAAAATAGCTACTGTATGACTAATATGTTAAAGGATCAAGTGGAAAACATGGGCAACATGCATGAACAGATGGGGAATATCAGTAAAGAGAAGGAAACCATAAGGAAAGATCAAATGGAAATGCTAGAAATAAATTAAAATACAATATCTGAAATGAAGAATTCCTTTTATAGGCTCATTTGTAGAATTAACATAATTGAAGGAAGACCCAGTGAACATGAAGATAGGCCAATAGGAACTATGCATACTGAAATGCAAGTCAAAGAGCGAAAAAATAACACATCAACCAGGCATAGTGCCACAGGCCTATAATCACAGCAATCTGGGAATCTGAGGCAGGAGAATTGCAAGTTTAAGTCCAGCCTGGGCAACCTAGTGACTTAGCTCAACTTTCTTTCAAAATAAAACAACAAAAAGGATTAGGGATGTAGCTCAGTGTGAAGACCCTGGGTTCCATCTCCAGTACCACAGAAAACAAAATCAAAAACAAGCAAACACCCCTCCTCATCTAAGATCTGTTAGACAAGAACAAATGGAAGCACAAAAAACTCCAGGCAGGAAAAACACTGTACATATGTACACACACAGATATAGACTCTAGATTGGTTACATTCAAACTGCTGAAAACCAAAGATAAAGAGAAAATACTAAAGGTAACCAGAAAATGAATATGTTTTACACACAGAGGACTCATGAGAAAAATACAGCAGACTTGTCATCGGAAGTTATTGGACCAGAACAAAAGAGTGGTATCTTAAATAATTGAAAAAAAATTGTTAGTCCTGAATTCTATACTAAGAGAAAATACTTTCTATAGGTAAGTCACAAAGTAAAAACTTTTTTCAGAAAAGGAAAATCTAAAATAATTAATTGCTAACAGAATTGTATTACAAAGAAATTCTGCAAGTAGTAGGAATATTACACTGGAAAGAAACCTAGAGTCACACAAGAAATGAAGAATTTCACAAATAGTAAAAACAAACAAAAGAAAACACTTTTTTTTCTTACTTTTTATTGTTCTACAAGATTACAGACTAAAGCAAAATTTGTAGCATTATATTAAGGAGTTTATAATACCTGTAAAAGTAAAATCCAGGAGAGTGGGATTAGAAGGACACTATTGTAAAGTTTTTATCTATTAGGAAGTAGTGTCGCATGATAGTTAACAGTGACAAATAAAAATGCATACTATAGGGAATCCAGTAAAAAATTTTAAAAAGGGATTACAACTAATATGTCAATGGTGGAAATAAAATGGAAGTATAGGAAATACTCAACTGATTCGAAAGAAAGCATAAAAAGAGGAAAATGGAAACAAAGAATAGATGGAATGAATAAAAAACAACTTTAAAGATAACAGATTTACATCTAACTATGAAAATACATTGTTGTGGTTCAGATCTAAAATGTACCTTGTTTAGAGGCAAAGCTTTTGGAAGGCGATTGGATCAAGGGGTGCAGTACTCATCAGTGGATTAGTCTACTGAAGAAGGTGGGGCCTGGATAGAGTGATGGTTCTGTGAGTGTGACCTGGAAGGGTGTATTCTTGTCACCAGCTCCTCTCTTCTTTCTCTCTCTCTGTTTCCTGGCTATCACGATGTGAGCAGCTTTCCTCTGTCATGCCTTTTCACCATGCTTTTTCTTCATTGGAGCCAGCCAGTCATGGAGTGAATCCTCCGAAACCATAAGCCATATAAACCATTTCCTCCTTTAAGTTGTAGGTATCATGTATGCAGTGCTAGCAATGGGAAAGTGACTGATGCTAACAACTTATCAACATTTGTTAGATACAGCTAAACAAGGGACAAGAAGGAAATTTATAGTATCGAAGGCTTATAGTAGAAATGAGAAAAGGCATCAAGTCCATAAATTAAGGTCTCATCTTAAGGAATTAGAGAAACCCAAATCTAGAATAAAGTAAACAATACAGGTAATAATAGAAACAAGTAAAATTAAAAGGCAGAAAAACAATAAAGAAAAATCAGTAAAATGCAAAACTGGTTCTTTGAAAACATCAATAAAATGGATGACTTTATATGTATTCAAAGTGACCCCCCCAAAAAGAAGAAGAAGAAGAAGAAGAAGAAGAAGAAGAAGAAGAAGAAGAAGAAGAAGAAGAAGAAGAAGAAGAAGAAGAAGGAGAAGAAGAAGGAGAAGATCAAATTATTCTGGAACAAAAGAGGGAAGACCACAACAGGTGACATCTAAAGGATAATAATGAAATTTATGAACAGTTTCCTTCCAAACATATGATAACTTAGAAAAAACAGACAAATTCTTCAAGACATATATACAACCAAATATCACTCAAGAATAAAAAGATAAGCCTGAAGAGTTTACATATATGGAGGAAAGTGAAAGGAAAAGTCTTGGCACAGATGACACGGTAGGCATACTCTAAGTTGGCTCACAATGATCTCAACCTCCTGGTATTCCTAGCATCATATATTTTCCTCTCCTTGAGTATGAGATAGATTTTAGCTTATCTCTTACAAATAGAATATGGCAGACATGAGGGAGTGGGATATCATTTTTGAGATTAGGTTTTAAAGCCTGATTTCTATTTCAGGATGTCTCTCTCATTACTCACTCTAGGCAAAACAGGCGGCCATGTTGTGAGCTGCCTCAGGGAGGAGGCCCATGTGGTACACTAAGAAGATGAGGACCTCAGTCCAACAATGCTTGAGAAAATGAAGCTTGCCAATAGCCATGTGGGTAATCTTGGAAGGGGATCTTATCACTCCAGTCAAATTTCGAGATGGTTGCTGTTCTGACTTACAGCTTCACTACAATCTCATGAGAAATCTTAAGTCAGAATCACTCAATTAAACCCCTCCCAAATTTGTGATCCATAGCAACTAAGAGATAATAATTTTTTACATTTTTATTAATTAAAAAAATATTCAATTGACACAATAATTGTACATATTGACGGGCTAAAATTTGATGGTTCTATACATCGTATAATATAATTTTAACAATATATAATGATATCAGTGTAGTTAACATATTTATCATTTCCTTGCATTGAGAACATTCAAATTCCTCTCTACTAGCTATTTTGAAATATAAAATTAAATGTTATTAACCATCGTTATCCCTACTATGCTCTAGAACATTAAAAGTCATTCCTCTTACTACTGTACCTATTCATCACCTCTTTCCATTGCCTTTGTTCTTGTCAGCCCCTGGTTACCACTAGTCTACTCTCTACTTCTATGACATCAACTTTTTTAGCTTTCACATAGAAGGAAGAACATGTTGTACTTGTATTTCACTTAACATAATATTCTCTAGGCTCATCCATACTGCATATATGACAGGAATCCTTTCTTTTAATGGCTAAGTAGCATCCATTTGTGTATATATACACATTATCTCTATCTATTCATCTGTTGGTGGATACTTAAATTGATCCCATATCTTAGCTATTGTGAATAGTGCTGCAACCAACATAGGAGTGCAGATGTATTTTCAACATACAGATTTCATATTCCTTGGATATGCACTTGTGGTGGGATTGCTAGATCATATGGTAGTCCTACTTTCAGGATCTTGAGGAACTTCCATTATGTCTTCCACAGTATTGACACTATAGTTTATATTCCTACCAACAGTGTATAAGAGATCCCCCTTTCCACATCCTTGCCAGCATTTGTTATCTTTTTTGAGGGGGTACTGAGTATTGAATAGGGACTTTGCACTGAGCTATACCCCAGGTCTTTTTTTGTGTTTTATTTTGAGATAGGATCTTGCTAAATTGCAAAGTTGCCCAGGGTTAGCTCAAACTTGAGATCCTATTGCTTCAGCCTCCCAGGGTGCTGGGATTTTAGGTGTATGCCACCACATCTGGCTATCTTTTCTCTATTTTAAAAAATTAATTTTAGTATTTGTTTTATATACATAATGATCACATTGGTCATAGGGAATTTGTACCTGTACGTAATATATCCTGATTCTTTTTTCCTGATTTCCCTCCCCTCTCTTCAACTCTTCTTCCCTTCCCCATTTACAAAAGCCTTGTTTCCATTTTGTTCTTCTATTTTCTTTCTTTCCTCCCCTTGTCCCCCATTCCCCTTCCCATTTGAACATTTTCTTCCTACTTCCCAATATCTATCATCCATTTTGGTCCTTTTTTACCCTTTTTGTTTCTCACATAAGAGAACTGGAATGGTGTGATGTCTCATTGTGGTTTTGATTTGCATTTCCTTGGTGATTAGTGATGTTGAACATTTTTTTCATATGCAGTGTTTGTTGGCCATTTGTGTGTCTTCTTTTAGGAGCTGTCTGCTCAGTTCTTTTGTGCATTTTAAAATTGGATTATTATTGTTGTTGTTATTTTGCTATGAGTTGTTTAGTTCCTTGTGTATTCTGGGTATTAACCCTTTGTTAGTCGCCATCAAATAGCAAAGTAATCCTGAAGGGGGTGGGGAGCTGAAGGCATCACAAAATTTGTGAATATTTTCTTCCACTCTGTAGGTTACCTATTTGCTGTGTTGATTATTTCTTTTGCTGTGCAGACGCTTCTTGTTCGATGTAGCCCACATTTGTTATTTTTCTTTTGTTTTCTTTTAAAGTTATATCCAAAAAATCTTGGCCCAGACCAATGTCCTGAAGGATTTCTCCTATCTTTTCTCGTATTTTCATAGTTTTGGATATATTCTGGCTTGTGTCTCGATGTCCCCCCAAAGCCTCATGCAGTCAGAGGTGGGGCTTTTTCAGAGTGGCTAGATCTAGAGGGTGTTGCTGGGATTGATTCATGGTACAACGCTTGGATCTAGGGCACTAGGATTAAACGCATGAGTGCTCCCACTCTAAGTAGCCTGGATAAGATAGAAGGGATAGGGCCGGGGATTTAGCTCGGTGATTTTGCTGCCTGCTGCGCAAGCACAAGGACCTGAGTTTGATCCCCAGTACCAAAAAAAAAAAAAAAAAGATAGAAGGGATAGAAAGTGCTGGGGTCATCCCTTGTTGCTTTGTTATCTTCTGCCTGCCACGAACTGTTTCTCCTCTGTGATATTTGTCTGCCATGCCTCCTTGCCTTGCAGCCAGCCAATTGTGGACTGAAACCTGTACAAACTGAGCCAAATAAATATTTCCTCTTTTAACTTTGGGTGTTGGGTGTTTTGTCTCATCAGTGACAAAAGTAACTGAGATAGGGTCTAATGCTTATGTCTTTGATACATCTTGAGTTGATTTTTGTATATGATGTGAGAAAGGCATCTAGTTTCACTCATCTGCATGTTGATATCCTGTTTTCCTGGGACTAGTTTTTAAAGATATTGTCCTTTCTCCAGTGTATGTTCTTGGTGTCTTTGTGAAAAATCAGTTGGCTGTAAGTACATGAGCTTATTTCCAAGTTATCTATTTTGTTTCACATGTTTGTGTGTTTTTGTGCTAATGTCATGCTGTTTTAGTTACTGTAGTTCTGCAGTATGTTTTAAACCAGATATTGTGATGGTATTGTGATGGTGTGATGCCTTCAGCCCCCCCCCAATTACTTTGCTAGGTGGGGTATTTTGTAGTTCCATGTGAATTTTAGGATTGTATTTTCTTTTGTTTTCTTTTCTTTTCTTTTCTTTTCTTTTTTTTTTTTTTGCAGTACTGGGGATCAAACTCAGGACCTTGCACTTGCGAGCCAGGTGGTGGCACCACTGAGCTAAATCCCTGGCCCCTGTTTTTTCTATTTCTATGGAGAATGTCATTGGTATTTTAATAGGGATTGGATTAAATCTATAGATTTCTTTGGGTAGCATGAGCATTTTAACAATATTAGTTCTTCCAGTGCATGAACAGGGCATATCTTTCCATTTTTTGTGCATCTTCTTCAATTTTCTTCATCAATGTTTTCTAGGTTTCATTGTAGCATTCTTTCATCTCTTATGTTAACTTTACTCCTAGGGTTTTTTGTTTGCTTGTTTTGATTTTTATTTTGTTTTGGTTTTCATTACTATTATGAATGGGATTGCTTTCTTGATTTCTCTTTTGGCTAGGTTGTTAGTATATAGAAATGCCACTGATTTTTTTTTAGGTCGATCTCATGTCCTACTTTACTGAATTTTTTCATCAAATGTTCTAATTTTTTTATGGAGTCTTTAGGTTTTTCCTGTATTTAGATCTTGTCTGTAAACAGAGATAGTTTGACTTCCTTTTGCAGTCTAGATCCCCTTTATTTCTTTCTCTTGCTTAATCTCTGCCTAGGACTTACATGTTTGCTGTTTTTAAGATACTAAATTTTGAGGTAATTTTTAATGTAGCAACTAACATAGATAGGTTTACTTGTAAATTTTACCAAATATAGTACTTAAAGAAGTAATACCAATTTTTAAGGAAACTCTCCTACAAAATGGAAGAACGAACACTTCTTGACTTACTTTACAAAGCAAGCAGTGTCTTGACATCAAAATGATAGGTCTTATAACAGAAAACTAAAGATCAATATCCCTCATGAACATAGACATAAACATTTTGAATAAGATATTTATAAATTGAGTACAGCAATATATAAAAATGATAATATATTATCAAATGGAGTTTATCTTGGTAATATAAGGTTTACAATTTAAAAATATATCAATTTTGTGTTATTAGTAGGCTAAAAAAAAGTATTCTCTCAATGGGTGCTGAAAAAAATTTGAAAACCTATCTCTTCATGTTAAAAACTCCTAGAAATTGGTAATAAGAGATAACTTCTTCAAATTGATAGCACTTAGCAAAAATCTATGGCTATTATCATAATTAATGGTGAAAGATGGAATAAACTCCTAAGATTCGAGAGATGCAAATTAACACAACACTGTGATACCATCTCACTCCAGAAAGAATGGCTAATATCAAGAAATCAACCATCAACAAATGCTGGTGAGGCTGTGGGGAAAAAGGAACCCTTCTCCACTGTTGGTGGGAGTGCAGACTGGTGCAACCAGTGTGGAAATCAGTGTGGGTTAGAGGTCAAAATACTGGGGTTAGAGTTCCCATTTGACCCAGCTATCCCTATTCTGGGTATCTTCCCAAAAGAATTAAAAGCATCATACCACAGTGATATATGTGCACCCATGTTTATAGTGACACAGTTTGTAATAGCTAAATCTTAGAAACAACCCAAATGCCCCATCAACTGATGAATGGATTAAAAAAATGTAGTTTTTTTTCTTTTGTACCAGGGATTGAACTCGGGACCTTGCACTTGCAAGGCAGGTGGCAGAACCACTGAGCTAAATCCCCGGGCCCTAGATGTAGTTTTTCTATACAATGGAATATTACTCAGCCATAAAGAAGGACAAACTTGAGACATCTATAGCTAAATGATGTACTTTGAAACTATATTCTTAAGTGAAATAAATTGGACATACATGTGTAATTATTGCATTGTCTCTCTGGTGTAAGAAACTGAAAGTGTAAATAGGGACCCAAATGTATAGTAGACAATGCGAGATAAGAAAAAAGGGGAGGGGAAAAGGAAGAAGAAAAAAGAAAAAATGAAATTGAGAATAAAACAAGGATGTTCACTTCTACTATTTCTATTCCATATCATTTTAGAGGTCCTATGCAGTGCAACAAAACAAGAGAAAGGAATAAAAGCTATACAGATTGGAAAGAAAGAAATAAAATGATATTTCCTCCAAAACAAGATGATTATATATGTGCAAAATACCAGTACTCCCCCAAACCATTATGAAGATGCTATTAGAACTTATAAATAAATTTAGCAAGATCATAGGATATAAAGTCAATATAAAAAACTAATTGTATTTCTATGTACTAGCAACAAACATTTGGAAATAGAAACCTAAAAAATAAAATCGTTTATCGTATATAAGACATGAAGTGTTAAAGATAAATTTTACAAATCTTAGCTGGATTTGTATGCTGAAAAATATAAAACAATGATGAGAGATAAGAAAGAAGATCTAAATAAATGAGGAGCTATACCCAGCCCATGGATTAGAAAAGTCAATATTATTAAGGTGTCAATTCTCCCCAGATAAGTTTACAAATTCAGGCCAACCTCAATGAAAACTCAGCTGGCATTTTTATGGAAATTATCCGTATGATTCTAAAGTTTATGTAGAGAAGCAAGGAGTTAGAATAGCCAAAGTAATTTTCAAAAAAACCAAATCTTACAGTGTCTCCTTTCTAGTTTTCACGTGATGATATAGTAACTGAGATAGTGTAGTGGTGGTAAACAGATACATATATAGATCAAGAAACTAAATAGTATGCTAGCCAGGTTTCCATCACTGTAACAAAATACTTGATATAAACAACTTAAAGGAGGAAAGATTTATTTTGGCTTATGGTTTCAGAGGTTGCAGTCCATGGTCACTCAATTTCATTGCTTCTAGGCCTGTGGCAAGGCATAAACACCCTGGCAGAAGCATGGAGTAGAAAGCTGCTGGCTTCATGGCAGCTAGGAAGCAGAAAGAAAGGGAAGGAACTCGAGAAGTAGGGGATGGGGATCACATATAGTCCCCAAGGTCGTGCCCCTTCAACTAGGTACCACCTTCTGTTTCCATCACCTCTTAATAATGGCATCAAATTATGATCTCATCAGTGGGTTGATCAATTGATAAAATTAGAATGTACATTATCCAATCACTTCCCAAAGCCCATCAGTAATTAAGCCGTCTGCATAATGAGCCTGTGGGGAACATTTGGG
The DNA here is from genome assembly GCF_000247695.1 of Heterocephalus glaber. Next base: position 1,002,160 of record NW_004624905.1, read on the forward strand.
CCCCAATCATAACTCTGTGTGTGTGTGTGTGTGTGTGTGTGTGTGTGTGTGTGAGAGAGAGAGAGAGAGAGAGAGAGAGAGAGTGATAAAATTGATTTTTTGTTTGTTTGTTTGTTTGGTACCGGGGATTGAACTAGGGTCCTTGTGAAAATTGATTTTTAACAAGAGTGCAAGGGCAATACAATGGGAAAATATTCTTTTCAACCAATGTGCTGGAAAAATTGGGTGTCTATTGTAATATTGTGAAATATTGTGAAATACATATTTGATCTTTGTTCCTTGCTCTTGACTCAAATCTCCTAAAATTCTTGTAATTTCCAGAGTGATGGGGTGATAGGCACAAATTTTGTTATAATATTAGGTCTTAGTCCCTAACTTTTTAATAATTATAATTATATGATATAATTATACCATGTAATTAATAATTATATTACAAGAACTTCTAAAACCCTTAGAATTTCCAGACTGATGAATTTTTTTTTTTGTATACTAATGAGATTGCCAGTGGCTGGAGATTCCTAGATAGCTTCAGGATGGAAGCTGCTCACTACCAAGTGGTAAGACATGATTAGAAGTTTGGGATTTTTATTCCCACCTCCTCATCTCCAGGGAGGAAAGGGGGCCGGAGAATGAATTTGGTCATTAATGGCTTTAATCAGTTGTGCCTATAAACCTTCATAAGAACCCTAAAAACTGGGATTTGGAGAACTTCCAGATTAGTGACAACAGGGAGATGCTGGGAGGGTGGCCTGCCTGGAGAGGGACTGGGAGCACTGCATTCCTTTCCTATTGTTTGCCTGCAGCCTCTCATCTCTCTAGCTGAGGCGCATCCTTTATAATAAATAGCCAATGGTAAGTATGCCGTTTTCCTAAGTTCTGTGAGCCATTCTAGCAAATTATTTAACTCAAGGATGAAGTTGTGGGCACCTTTGATTTTTAACTGAGTGATCAGAAGCACCAGAGGCCTTGAACTTGTGTTTGGCACATGTACTGGGGAACAGTTATGGTACTGAACTCTTAATCTATACGGTGTGATGTCAACTCTGGGTAGTTAATTGAGTTGAATTGTTGTATGCCCAGTTGGTATTTGGAGAGTTGGAGAATTGGTCTTTGGAGTAGAAAAATCCCTGAAGTGTTCTGTGGGTAGAAATGGGTCATACACAATAAGAATCTCCATCTATGGCTTGCCTCACATAAAAAAATTCATTGCAAAGACCATACAGTGAAATACAAAAACATAACACTTTAAAAATTCTAGAAGAAACTCTTTGGAAACTTAGAATAGGCAAAGATTTTTTTGATGAAGGCAAAAAGCACAGACTATAGAAAACAAAGTCAATAAAATGAACTTCATTCCAAGGAAAACTTCTGCTCTTTGAAAGACACTATTAAGAAAATGAAAAGACAAGCCAAAGATCAGAGGGAAGATATTTGAAAAACAGAAACATGAGAAGGATTGTTATCCAGAAAATCTAAAGAACTTTGAAACCTCTTAAATAAGAAAAAAAAAATCTCAATTTTTAAGAACAGGCAGAAGGTCTTAATAGATATTTTAGTAAGGAAGAGAAGTGGGTGGAGGCAAAGTCCATGAAGAGATGCACAGCATTAGTCATTAGGGAAATGAAAATTAAAATCATAAGAAAATGCCTCTATTTATCCATAAAAATGGAGGGTATTTTTTAAAACCTGAAAATACCAAGTATTGGCAAGAATGTGGAACAATTGAAACTTTCCTATATTGCCACTTTGCTGGTACAACAACTCTGGGAAACAATTTGGCCATTTCTTACAAAGTTAAATATATACTTACTGCACATCTCAGCAATCCTACTCCTAGGTATTTACTGAAAATAAATTTAGGCATATATCTACAAAAATTTTGTACACGAATACTTACAGCAGCTTTCTTCACAATTGTCCCAAACAAGAGACAACCCAAATGTCTGTAAATTGGTGAATAGATAAAAAAGAACTGCATTACAGCCTTAAAAATGGAATACTATTCAGTTATAAAAAGCAATGAAATATTGATTTCAGTAAAACTTCAAGGGCAACAAGTAGATCAATGAGTGCTGGAACTGGGGGAATGGGAAAGTAAGTTAACTATAGAGGGGCTCAAGGGGACTTTTGGGACCGATGGGACTATTCTACATCCTGATCTATACCTCTATGAAGGATGAGTTTTACTGTAAATTACACCTTTTAAAAAATCATAGGGGGCTAGGGATTTAGCTCAGTGGTGCTGCCACCTGCCTTGCAAGCTCCAGGTCCCGAGTTCAATCCCTGGTACTTTAAAAAAAAATCATGGGGATGACATGGAACCTCAGTTGTGGTATTGTTGCTTTCAGTCAATGTGTTCTAGAGGTCCTGGTTGCTGCAATAAGGCAGAAGGAAGAAATAAGAGGCTTCAAGACTGACATTATTGGTAGATGGTATAATTTTCCACATAAAAAGTAAACAAAAAATATCAAAGAAAATTATTATAGCTATAAAAGAGTATAGCGAGTTCATATTTACAAGATCTGCATACAGAGGTCCGCTTCTGTTTACCAGTTTTCACTCTTATAGATGTATCATTTATGATACCAACAGAAAAGATTGCCTACTGTATTGGTGGTCACTTTCCTCATTGCTGGGACAAAAAACGAGGCGTAACTTAAAAGAGGAGAGCCGTTCATTTTGGTTCATGTTTTAGAAGTTTCAGTCTATGTATGGCTGGCAGCATGGAGGAAGGGCCTTGGTGAGGGGAGGAAAGCTGCTCACCTCATGACAGCCAGGAAGCTGAGAGTAAAAGGAAGGGGCCTGGAAAGAGATACACCCTGCCAGATCAGACCCTTAGGGACCAGTCTTTTTGGACCAGAACTCTCCTCCTATAGTCATCTGTATCTCCCCTGTAATCCAATTATTTTCCAAAAGCCCCACTCTGAGCTCTTGATGCTCTTGGCGGAACATCTGGAAATAAACCATAACACCTATGAACAAATCTAGCGAAAGATGTGGATGAACTTCATGAAGAAAATTTAGCACCAGGGAAAGGAAATGCCCAAGTAACCAAGGTATTACCTTCTTAGACTACTTATGAAATGACTGATATGAAAATGGGTATACTCATTGCTAAAACTACATTGGAACAGACTGAGAGGATGAATTGGAGCACACAAAAGCTCACATAGGACAATATGAGGAAAGGATAAAATAACATAAAGGGAAATAACATTGGGCCTGTATCCAACAGCTGGGACAGTTAGCTCTTTGTGCTTATCAGAGAACTCCAGCCTCAGTTTCCATCCTGCTGTCCACTGAGAAACCTGGGATAGTTTATTTCCCCTTAATGTTATCATGACATGTTAAAATATCACAAAGTGATCCCACCTAAAAGGTAGTAATCATTCTTGTGCCCACCACCCACCTTTGTTAACAGATCACTATATTATAGTAGTAATGATTTCACTTCACTTTCTCTTCAGGAGGAAACAGCTGCATGGTAGAAAAGGATATTTTTGTCATGGTAGGTAGCAGGGTAAGTTTGTTTGCCTTTACCTCTTTTCTTTCTGTGGTCATATTGGGAGGCAAAGATTCCATTCACAACTCCAGACACATCATGATGCTTGTTAACACGTGTAGCCAGAGGCATTACCTGGAGGACTAAGAAAAGAGGTGAAAGGGGATGGTTCTTTCCCAGTAGTCTCCATAGAGAGCAAGGTGTTCCAGCAGGACAAATGGCTTTGGATTAGGACCACTGACCCCAGTGAATGTAAACTTCACGGTACACCTGACCCCAGTGCTCACAGGTGAGCAGAGTCACTACCTGAATCACTTGAGATTTCTTGTGTATATTTCTACTTCTATCTTCTGATTTTAGCCGGAGTGATCAATTAGGGTATTGAATTCTATGTAGGTCATTAATCAGGGTCAAACTGCAAGAATCATAGTAGTATCTGCATGGTTTGAGGACTTGCATCGTCCTTGTTAGGTTTCAAATGGAGTTGGAAAAGGACGCTAAATAAATTACAGGGCCTTCTGGACCCAGGCTCAACTCAGGGACAACAGACTCAAGGAACAAGTGAGGTTTCTTAGGGGATTTCAATCTTGCAGGAGGACCAGCCACAACAAACCCAACCTGCTTTGGTAGGTATGTCCTCTTACAGCTTTAATTTTGGGCTTTTCTTTTGGTTGTTTGTTTGTTTGATATTTTTGCCACATGATTTAGCTGCATTTCTCTCTCACTCAGTTAAAAAATGTGGACTTACGTCCAAAAACCTCATGAGGATGTTTAAACCTGCTTCACTGATCCAGGAAATGGTGCCTGGTGAGAGCTAAAAATAAACCAGAAAGGCTCAGGCTAGGCTTCAGTGGCAGAATGGAAGGAGTTCAGAGGATTTCTAAACTTGGCCAAAGGCTTTCCTGCTTTTCTATTTCAAGTACAGTCAGTAGAGAATTTTCAAAATCTGAAGATCATTCCTTTCTTTTCCTGGTATTGATACTAGCAGAAGTCTGTCTTGGAGCAGATCACAGTCTGCATTTTAGTCTTTCTGTGATGTGATTGCAGGCAGACAGCCTGGGTTGAAATTCCAGCCATGTTACTATGAGTTAACCTCTCTCATCCTCAGTTTCTTTGCCTCCAAAATCACTGTTGATATGAAGAGTAAATAAGGGAGTGTGTGTTCTTAACATAGGTACCAGAATACAGTAAGAATTCAGTAAATGAGTAAGAGTACTCCATTGCTTGGTCTGTTCAAATAAAAGAACATACTCATTGTATTTATTTATCATCCTCAGGACCAGAACTCAGGAGCAAAACTATTTCTACATTGGAAGTGTAAAGCATTTTGAAATTTGGTGTTAATTTTCACACAAATGATATGCATGATTTAAAGTAAATTGTTAGGGCTGGGGATTTAGCTCAGTGGTTCGGGTGCCTGCCTCGCAAGCGCAAGGTCCCAAGTTCGATCCCTGGTACCAAAAAAAAAAAAAAAAAAAGTAAATTGTTTAGGAGGAAAATAAATTGTTTAGGATTCAGTAAAAAAAGTAAATTGTTTAGGATTCAGCGTGCAACTTTAAATCTTGGTTAGACTAAGTGCTTGGCTAAGGGTATGGATCTTATATTTTGAAGTAAAAGAATGAGTGTCCCTGTTGTAGTTTTGATTTTAAAAATGTTCCCCAAAAGGCTTGTGTGTTTAGAGGTGAGGTTTTGAGAAAGTGGTTAGATCATGGGACAACTAATCTCATCAGTGGATTAATCCATTCAGAGCTGAAGGTGCTGTTAGGTGGTGGGGCCTGGTTGGAGCACACAGGTCACTGGGGGAGTGACCTGGAAGGGTATATTCTTGTTCTAGACCCATTTCCCTCTGACTAGCTTTTTCACCCTCTGTCTGCTTCCTGGTGGCCATGAAATGATCAGTTTTCCTCTTCCATGCCATTCTGCCATGTTTCTGCCTTAAAGCCAACTGACCATAGATTGAAACTGTGAGCCAAAATAAACATTTTCCTCCTTTAAAAAAAGAAAAAAAGAATTCAGTAAATGGGATTTTACCATTGTGAATGTTGTTATTGTAAATACAACCATTTCTTCATTTTCTGTAATGGTCCTGGAGATGAAGGATTAGTATTCCAAAGTGTGTCAGGGGATGACTGATAAAGTTTATGTAACTTCTGTGTCAGAGCCTGCTAACTACTGATTAAGCCCATTTCCTCATGTTCCTGGGCAGACAGCTAAGGTCACCACCTCGTAGTGAGATGATACCATGTGACTAAGTTGTAGCCAATGAAATGTGAGCAGAAATGACAGGTGCCATTTCCAGGCATGGCCCATAGATTTGTTCCATAAACCCTCTGCATTCTGTTTCCCCTGAGACAGGGATGCTTATGGTGACTTTTGAAACCATCTGATGAAGATAACAAAGCCCCCTCAGACTGAGTTCTTGCATGATAGTTAGGGGATGGGGACAGGCCAACTTCCACTGAGAAGGAACATCCACCTTGGATTGGGAGATGGAGATTTCTATTGTGTTTGAGCCATTGTGTATTTTGTGACTTGTCACAGCAGCTAGCTCCAAAACCTAGTGCCTTCTTTTTTTTTTTTTTCGTACCTAGGATCAAACTTGGGTCCTTGTGCTTTCGAGGTAAGCCACAGAACCACTGAGCTAAATCCCCGGCCCCCTAGTGCCTTCTTGATCATCTCCTTCCTTAACTAATACTCTTTTCTTCCTTCCTATTTGCTATTTAAAATTCCTGATTTAAGTGCTTGCTTCAGCAGCACACATACTAAAATTGGAATGATACAGAGAAAATTAGCATGGCCCCTAAGCAAGGATGACATGCAAATTCATGAAGAGTTCCATATTTTAAAATAATAAAATAAAATAAAATTCCTGACTTAAGGAGAAGAATTAAAGCAGAAAGTTTCCCGAAGGACCAGTGTACCAAAAGCAACATCTGGAAGCACCTACTGATTTTATGGAATTCTGCTTTTCTTTTCTTTCAGCCCCAGGAATCTTGGGAATTAAGCCACATGAAGACAAAATTTTGAGTGTATCTGTGGACATTCTCAATTGTGAGAGTGTCTGAAGGCTCAGTTGATGACCTGGATCTTACTGTCCTTCACATCAGAGCCTTAGCTGTAATAAGAAGGCTTCACCTAGCCATGAGTCTCTATTTGAACATATTCAAAAGTGTTCATGAAAATGAAGAGAATCTTAGTGGAAAATGACTGAAATCATTAATGGGAATTAGATATAACTTGGGACACACAGTTAATTGCAAGAACTATAAAGAATATACTACATTTTGACATCAGTCTCTATTCCTGCTCACTGAAGAATAATCAGCTGCCCTTAACAAACAAGGTTGAGGAAAGTTTCTGATCCAAGGCCCCCTGTGTACTGCGGCTGTTGTCCCCAGGCACTTGGTGCCATGGTCTTTCCTTATGCATGTTACCTTCTGAATCTTACTAATTCTGTTTTCAGAAGTTCTGCACTTCTCCCATGTGCTTAAAATGTTAGCTATTTCCTTTACCTGTTAATAACAATGGCTGGCTGTTAATGAAAATGGCTTTCATACCAGAGCCCTCTGGCTACCTTCTCTCTACAAGCAAGTGATAAGAGGGAGTTTTAAGATTTCCCTTTAGAAGAAAATGTTATTTCTTGCTTGTAGTCTGAAAAGATATCCCACCTTTGGACAGCACCTTGACACTTTCTCTGTGAGGTGCTCCAGTTAACAATTTCCCCCAATTAATAATCCAGAAGCTAAAAGAATTACTCTCCAGGTCTGTTTCTCAAACTGGAGGGCTTGGCAGCATGCTATGTTCTGATTCTATTTTGGAGGTTCACCATGTAAGGAGCCTGTTGTGGACTGGTTGTTTGTGTACCCTCAGCATTCATACATTGAAACCTGTCTTTGCGAGGTAATTAGGCCATAAGGGTGGCGTCCTCATAAATGTGATTAATGCCATTATAGGAAAGTCAGAGAGCCAGCTATCCTTTGTTTCTCCCTGTGGAGTTAGCTGTCTGCAAATCAGGAAGTACCCCCTCTCCAGACACTGGATCTACTGGCATCTTGATTTTGAATTTCCCAGCCTCCAGAACCATCAGAAATAAATGATTGCTGCTTAAGTCTCCCTGTCTATGGTAATTTGTTATAGCAGTCCTAACTGACCAAGATAGTAAATACATTGTAAAAATATAAGATGTAGCCACAAACCAAAACCCCTAATTGAATCCCTTAGAACTCCCCAAAGGAGATCTGAGAAAGTTTCTAGCAACCTGAAAATAAGTGTTAAGGGAAGTATTAAGGACCTGCTACAGCTTGGGTGCAGTGACCCCTCAATTCAAACTAGACGCCAGTGTAGCTCAGAGATGGAATTATAGGTGGGTAGACAGAGACCTTGACTGCCAGTAAGTCAGCATTGATAGTTAAAAAACAGAGCCATAATTAAGGATATACAGTCTTCCAGGATACTTCACTACAGCCCACAATGAGGTTACAAAATGAAAATATCATACAAAAGAAAGAAAATTGTATGGAAAAAATTTCAAAATTCCATAGCTTTCATGTTCCAAGTACATTTTTTTTCCAGGAAAAGAATTCCAGGATACACTGCAAAGCAGAAGTTTCTAATTTTTAGATCCTTATTAGAAAAGTTCATTCAGAAGTTATGATAAAGCCAGAGGTGGTGAACAGATAGTGAATAATTAATTGAAGTCAAGCTTTAAATTAGAGTGCTACTGGAGACAGAATCAGTCCTTCTTGTCCTGGAGCTTTTGACTATCTTCAGCAGTTTTGTATTATACTAAATGGGATGTGATGTTTTCCTTAAGAACCTCCATGAAATGGGGAAAATGGTTAGTATCTGGGCATATATCTTCCTTGGGGTGGGGGAGAGAAAGATATGTAAATATTCATTTGATTTTCTCAAATATTAAGGTTAGTATTATTGTTCCGATTTTGCGTATATATAGTTAAAAAAGTTAGTTGAATAAGATAAAATACAGTTGTTTATGTTAAATAAACTCATATATATAGTTAGTCAAGCTGAACAAAGACTGTTAAAAGGCAGACATACTTGAATACAAACCTGCCTGGCTCTGAAATATGTTTCCAAAATTACTGGTATCTATTATAGCATGTGAGCATATGTGTGTGTGTACTGAGTTTTCTTCACACTAAATGGGGTGATTTAAGAAGATAAATAATCCAAGGACTATTCTAATGTCAACAAAGAATTTGAGTTCTGTAACTGAGGTCTAGAAATTTTCCTCTAAATATTTCAGTAAATGTCTTGTTTCTTCCAGTATTGAACTCCTTTCTTACCCAGGCTGAAAGATTCCTTTGAAATTAAGAGTGTTTCATTTCACTGTGATGCAAAGTGTAGAGCCACGGTTGGGCTTTGATTCTCCAGTCCATCTCAGCAGCATGAGCTGCTGCCCTTCTTCTGGCTCTAGTGAAGTGGTTATGCAGCACGGTGCACCTGAGAAACAGCTGATGACATTGTTTAAACCTGAATGCTTTGGCTTCTACCCTAAAGATTCAAGAGGTCCAGAGTGAAAATAAGAATCTGCATTTTCCACAAATATCCCATGTAACAGGGAAATTTGAATTTGTAAGTGCTTTAATTTTTCTCATTATTCTTATTCTCCCTTTTTTTTGGTTGTTGTTGATTTAATCTCACATCCTCTTGAAGTTAGGTTGTGATTTCTTTTTAAACCCATGCTATGGTTCTCTTAACTCTAGACCTGCACACTGTTGCGTACTCTGGGCTTATGCAGGCTCAGGACTGAAGACAGAAAAATAGAGGTAAAATCTCATAGTCAGACTCTAGGAGGGAAGATGCCTTAGTCAGGAGGGATAGAAAAGGATGCTAAATAAAATATGAGTGGTATAAAATTATTCTCATGGGAAAAATACAGGCATATAGTCAAAGACAAACACAAAGGAATGACATAAACTTAAAGGAATTGTGCCAGAAAGGTGAAATCCCAGAACAAGCTGAGACTCCTGGAAAATGCTAAGGGCAAAAACAGGAGCTTTTAAGAAGCTACACAGAAATCCAAAACAATGAAGAAATAAAGGCCAGGAGCAGGTGACATAATGTTGGCAGATGCCAGGGCGAGTAGCACTGCTCTTTTCCTCTTTTTTTCCCCTACTTCATCAGGGACAAGGATCTCCAAGCTGAAAATTTGCAGCATAAACATCCAAAATGGCATCCAAAGGTCAGAAAGGGGATGGGAAAGAAGACTGAATTGCATGAAGTGAGGACAATTTTTAAGACCAGATAAATTATGTTACTGAACCCCCAAAAGTGGCATTGGAGCTATAAACTCCTGTTATTGGTTATCTTTAACACCTATGGAGAAAGAGGTACTAAGTAGCTGCAGGCAATACTATCTTCTGGGTTTTCATAAAGTTTGTTTCTAGGAACCACATTAACCAACCACAATGTCAGTCCTCTGCAAAACCTTAGAAGAAATGGCAAATCAGGTCATTTGGCAGAATTTAGACTAGGAGCCAGTGCAGACACTGTGGAAACATGCTATGTCAAGGCCTCTGATTTTCCTTTTTTGTGACATTGTCTTTCAGCTACATGGGGGAAAACTGTGGACGTGGAGTTCAGCAATGTCAGATCCTGCATCACAGGGTCTGCCCAGTAAGCCACCTTAAGAAAGAGGCTTGTTCAGAAACCCAGCCATTTAGATAGCTTCTGGACCTACCCTGGTGGCTTTTCTGGCTTCTGTCCCTCTCTTCCAACCATACAGACTCACATTATTTTTTGTGTATTCTATAGAACAAGTTGCCATGGCAGCAAGTCTTTGTTTGACTTCAGATCCTGCACTGGAGGATTTTGTCCTATCTCCTTGGTTTACACAGGGAGTTAGGTCTCCGTCTCTTTACTTCAGTTTCCTGTTCTGACTCCACTTTCTTAACACTGCCACTAGCTCTCCAGTGTGCATTCTGATGTCTCAGCCACCTTTCTCAGCTCAGTTCTTCCTGTAATAACGCTTTTGCTCCCCCAGCCATGCTCCCACAAACAAGCTCTCAGCAAGGGTCCTTGGGTATCCTGTATCCAAGATTGAAAATGTAACTTATTAGTATGATGCTTGGATGAATGCATAGCTGCCTAGACTAGCATGCCCAAGGCTACTGTTTTATAGACAAATCTCTCTAGGAGACAATTCAAACACCACCTCCATTCTAGTCAATATTTTTTATTAGCAACTCCAGTAAGGCACAGAAGCCTGGATTTTCAAATACACTGATCATGTAGTGTTTGGATGAAAACAAATGTGTTGGAAGGCAAAACTGGGATTCAAAAATAGAGATATCCCAGAAGGTACTACTGAGTAGAGATACATGTAAAACCCAGTCTTTATGTTAAAAAAACCCCTGCATGTACACAGCATTTGTGATCACTGAACACATCAACGGGAGTTAATGTGAAAAATGATCTCAAAAGTTTTGTTAACTACAAACTGACTGCCCTTCATTAATGGGACACAACTACCAGGAAGATAATGTCAACATCAACTATGTTAACAGAAGTATTTAATAGATGCATATAAAGTATTAAGGGAGATATTAGAGTGTTAAGACAAGTAACAGCCCCACTGGTTAAGGATGTGGAGAGAAATCGTGAATGTGACATCAAATTTAAATAATTGTGTAAAAACAATTATGTCCAGAAGGAGCTGAGGGTGCCAAAATGCTCTATAAATAGGGTACTTATTATGCAGGCTGCTGGTATCGGCTGTGATAAGGAATGGTAAAAATGAATAATATATGGGCTTAATTCTGAGTATAGTCAGCCCTCTGTATCCGCGAATTCCACATCCACATTCACAAATTCAACAAACTGTGGATTGAAAATATTCAGAAAAAAGTGTCTGCACTGAACATGTACAGGCTTTTTTCTTGCATTATTCTCTAAACAATATAATAACTATTTACACAGGATCATAATTGAATTAGGTATTATAAGTAATCTAGAGAGGATATAAAGTATACAAGTGGGCTCACATAACTTATGTTTTATATAAAAGATGGGCATCCATGAATTTTGGTAACTGTAGGGGGTCCTGGACCTGATCCCCACAGATGCCAGGGGACAACAGTATACATCTTTCGAGAGGGGCACTGGCAAAAAACCTCCACACACATCCAGAGAGGGATGACCAGGTTAGTATTGTACCTGCGAATCAAATAACAAAACTGATAGTCAAAGGAACTAGGATATTTCACCTATGGGGAGAAGAACTGAGAGGTGTGGTAACGCATGAAACATTTTGATGAGCTCTTGTGCAGAAGGAGAATTTCATTTTCACAAAGGGAGTTATGGGGCCCAAGGACAGAAGTTGCCACAGCTTGGGGCTCCCCACACAAACACCTCTGACCTGTCATTGTGTCCCAGATGCCTCAACAGCCAGTAAGTGCTTGGTAGTTGTCCAGAGTGGAGTCTCGGGAGTGGAGACTTGGGAGACAGTTTCTTTCTTGCCTTCTCTCTCTCTAGTGCTCCGTGCTTTGGAGGGAAGTGGTGCTGAGGACACCACATGGTTGGTGTCCTGCAAATCATATGTCCCTTAAAATCCTTGGCGTTGATAGCAGGAGGGCTTCTGTGACAGAACCTGAGGGTAGGGAAAGGAGTGTCTGAGACACCCCCGCCCCTGCCCCGTTCAGGTACCACTGGGAGGAAACAGTTAGAATGGTCCATTTTTAGCTTTGGATTCTTGGTGCCAGGCTGCCTGGTGCTGGAGGCTCTGTAGCTGGCTCAACTCAGACTTCACTCAAAGGAAGGTCCGCTGGGAAGTGGTGTGCTCAAGAATGCAAAAAATTTCCTGGCAGCAGTCTTTTTTGCTCTGCCAATGCCTGGTGAGAGAGGGAGGTGGAGAGAGAAGGAAGAAGGAAGAGAACGGTCAAGGTTGAGAGGAGAGTGGGAGAGAGGAAAGAGCCTAGGAAGGAAAGGACTTGCCTCCATGCTTTGCTCTGACATTTGCCTATTTGCTGGTGTCTGAGTCTTCCAAATTTCTCAGTCATTGATGAGCAACTAAAGCAAAGGAACAAAGACAAGAGAGGGGTAAATGGATTTATCATCCCTTCTAGATCTCTCTTTGATCCTCCCAACTGCTGATGTTACCAATAAGAGGACAGGGACTTTTTGCAACTGAATGCAATGGATTCATATTGTGGTGAGTAAAAGCCAATAAACACAACCAGGATATAAAAGGGTGGAGAAATATTTATTACTTGCAGCAAGTAAGGAGAACACCAGAGATGATTTTCAAAGCAGTAGTCTCTCTTTGAACAAAGAAAGCAAGGACTTTTGCCGGGGAAACTTACGTTTATTCAAGTAGGGAAAACTCATCAACACACATTAAAAAATAGGATGATGAATGCCTTTCTGAGCGTGCTTAGCTCAGAGGTCATAATCACATATTCAAAAGAAAAGATGGGCAGAGAATCCAGTATTATAAAGAGCAACATTTTCTCCAGTTCACCTAAAAAAGAATGAGTCAGAGTGACTTGGTGATTTTGGCTGGCAAGTTTCTCCAAAGAACTTTAACTGAGATTTAAAAAAACACAGCTTTGAAGGCATGTTACCAGTCTTTTGAAGAGGCAGCGGCTTTCCTCCCATAAGTATGGAAGTGTCTAAGGGTGCCTACGTTACCTATATGTTAACATGGTAAGGAAGGAGACCCGGAGTTCCAAGAGGCATCTGTTGAAGTGACTGTGGGTTGCAGCACTTGGCCCCTTGTGCCTCTGCCACTTTCAAGTTGATAAATTATTTACTCTCTCTCTCTAAATCTTAGTTCCCTCATCTATAAAATAGAGACATGATAATATCCACGTTGTGGACTTACATTGAGATTTAAAATGAGAACCCACACTAAACATTTCATCCTGGAGTCTAGAATACAGTAAGGACTCAATATGTATTACTTATAGCTCATGTCTAGTGTAGGTTGTATTTACCCACAAAGAGCTGCTACCGTGTCTCCCACCCAATATGTTCTTCCAATGCAATGATCCCTCCCATTTTATCAAGAGGTGGGTCTACAGGGGAAGTGATGCTTTGTGACTTCTGTGACTTGGTCATAAAAAATGACACAACTGGGCAGAGAAGGTGAGACGGTCCCAGCATCCAGAAGGAAGCTCCCCGCCCCCATCCCAGGCTCCTAGGGCAGAGAAGCTCAGCTGGTCCCAGCACCTGGAAGGAAGCTCCCCTGCCACCATCCCAGGCTCCTAGGGCAGAGAAGGTGAGCTGGTCCCAGCACCAGAACGAAGCTCCCCCACCACCATCCTAGGCTCCTAGGGCAGAGAAGGTGAGCTGG
>NW_004624905.1:1019036-1041687 GCF_000247695.1 Heterocephalus glaber
TTTAAAAAAATCTGTAACTGATATTGTGTAACAGGAAGAAAAGGTCTAAAAGAGCAGGGGAATTGGGAGGGGTAGGGGAAGGGAAAAAAGGGAAAGGAAAAAATATGAGAAGAGGAAAAAAATGGAAAAGAGGTCTTTGCAAATAGGGAAGGGTGGAAGGGGTGAAGGGAGGGCAAGGGAAAGGGAAAAAAATAAGAACCCAGATACTCATATAAAGGTACAAGATCCCAGTGATGAATGTAACTATATTTTATACCTAAAATGTACCAATAAAGTTAACTGGGGAAAAAAATTACACAGCTTATATTTGTTTCTCTTGAGATGCTCACACTTAATTCAGCCTCCATGCTGCAAGGAAGCCCTAGCAGCCCCACAAGAGAAGTCATTTGAAAAGGAGCTGATGGACAGCACTAACTTGCCCATTGTATGAGTGCACCATGGTAGAAGTTGAATTCCAGTTAAGCTGCGTTAGCTGATGCTGAGTGGAGAGAAATGAACCAGCCTCACTAAACCCTGTGTACAGATTCATGGGCAAAATAAAAAGATCATTATTATTTTAAACCACAGAGTTTTGGGACAGCTTGTTATGCTACAATGGTAACTGGAATAATATTTTTATTAATCTCCTAAAAGGGAATTTTCCTTCTCTCATATCACATTCTATTTCTCATGATCAACACCAAGAAGAAAACTAGATGTACTAGGAAATGTTGCTACTTCTTGCCAAATTTCTGTGATTCTTCTGGGTATCTGGAGAAGATGGTCAAATGCCACCACCACTTGAGGTTGTGATATACCGCTATTCAGGAAACTGAGGCTTTATTTGGAAATGCAACTCAACTAGCAGCTTTTGGAAACAGAGTGATTCTGGGGACTGAAGGGATTCTTGAAGCTTGTGAACAGGTTTCCCAACAGCTCAGAATTCAGTGTTATTATTTTCTTTTCCTTGTTCCTCGATTTCTGCTGTGAGTGTGAGGGATGTGTGCAGGGAAGGACAAATACTTTTTTCCTTCACCTTTCATGAGTTCCTAGTTGAGACTCCCTGTAACACGAAGCAGATTAATAAGAGAAAAGTTAATAGAAGTTTAATAATATGTATGCTTCTTGTATATGTGGGAAATAACTCCGAATGCAACAGTGGACATTCCTTTGCCAGCTGTTCTTTGCAAGGTTACTTCCCTTCCTTTTGTCCAGCATTCTAAATTCTAAAGAGAAGCTGCCCCTTAAAGAGTAAGATGTTCACTGCAAAACAAACTTTTTTTGGATTTACAGAACCTGGGGCATCTGTTAACATTCAGATAACATCTGAATGTGTGACAACCCTTTTTATTCCTTAGTTCTGTGCATCAAGTAACACAAAGCATGTAAATTGTTGTGAGGTTTAATTTGCAGAAAAGTAATATTGTCATGGGACAAGGTTCAAGGTGTTTCCCAAATTGGAGGTGGAGGACCTAAACCCACTCTATTCACAGAATAAGTTGCAGGCTCCCTGACTCTTGTTATGGAAAAATAATTTTCAGGACTAATCAGTAAAAGAGGCATGGAAAAGATTTGTTTAGCAAAGTACACACTCAGGAGTAGAGTGTGGGCATTCTCAGAAATGAAATGCGTTATGGAATTGGGAACCTTTATGTTTCTCCTAAGTGGGTGGAAACCTGTGGAAAAGCTGCTCCCCCAAGGGTAATGGTCCATTTTAGAGGTGTGAGCCCATTTTCTAAAAAGATAGATAATTTAAGCATTCTTTAGATTCTCTCACTTTATTCTTTTATTTTAAAATCGGGTTCTTTCTCTACTTTCTCAATTAAGCTGATTTATGGATTTACAGAATCCTTAAGGAGTTTGGGGGGTGATAGGTCTGAAAGACAGAAGCAAAAATTAACCAACGTCAATGTGAATAGTGTTAGGTAACTTTGACTGTGTCCTGGAAGTTGCAGTCTTCTTAAAAGTATAATTTTAGCTGTGATGTTCCATGTCTCCTTTCTACCAATCTTTATTTCTTCTGTTCTACCTTATTATATCTGTCTAAAGAATGACAGGAACTAGTTCCAAGAGCTGAATCCATTGTGATGTTCTGGTCAGAGAAGAAAAAGAGACAAATGTCCTGGATGTCGAGGACCCTGTCCATCACATGGTTTTCCCATCCATTGCCTCCTGCACTTTTTTCCCTCTCTTATATTTCCTCTCAGGCACATAAAATACATTTTTGTGTGTCTGAATTTCCTCAAGATGTTTTTTTTGGGGACAGTAGCTCTCCTCCCATTTTCCAGGACGTTAGCCCTTGAATAAACCTGATTTCTTTCCCTCCAATTCTCATCTCTGGAGTATCAACTTTCAGGAAGTGAGCAGCTGTCCATGGATCTAGTACAAAGAAAAATGAGTTAATCTCCAAAGTAGATCTCAAAGAGTTATCTAAGCCCTGAGACATGAATAGTTCATTTCTCTGAAACTTAAAGAAGGATGTAGTAAAAGATTCCGTTAAGAGGCGATGACAAGGAAAATCACCATAAAATAAGGGTGAGGTTTCTTATACAGATTTATGTGGATGCTCTCCAATGATCAAGAGTCTCTAGTGATTTAGTCACCCTTCTCTTGCTGGTGCAGAGGGGGAAACATAGTTACAAATGGAAATTTTCTTATAGATGTAAATTTGTCTTACAAAAGCACAATTTTTCAGATCTCCTGCTGGGGCTACAGTTTGTCAATATAATAGCCACAGATAATCTTTATTCTGATCTCCCTTAGTCATATTTTGGGGTGGCATGTCTTGAATCCCATCACATGAATGACTTCTTGTTTTACTTGAATTCATTCAGTTCTTCTTGACTCATTTATGGTCTCAAAGGATGTGAGATGAGAGTAAAGGACAGGATATGATGAAACAAGAAAGCAAGGAAAGCAAACCAATTTATTACACGAATAAATATGCATACAGGTGTGTCTGTGTATGAGATAGAAATGTACAAATGTGCATCTGGGGAGTGCAATTTTAATTTGAAGTTAAAAGACTTCTACATTCTTATTCCTGACCATAGTAGTTGTTCAGAATCACCTTTATTTAGTCCCATTGGAAAGTTCATTTAGCTTCAGTGTGATCAATCAGAGCCTTAGGCCTCCTAGACTTGGGCTAAATATCTTCTTAAAGGATGAATAAGTAGGAGTGGGGGTCAAGTGCAAATGTTATGCTTTACTCACCAAGACAAACTAGCCTTCCTTTTCATCCAGAATAAATAATAATGAGCAGCCTTGCTCCCTCTTCTGGGGACTCCATCTGATAGACTTAAGAAAGCAACTCTTGCCTCTCTTGAGGCAAGTATCCAAACCTGAGATCTTAAGCTAGGGGAAGGGCAGACAGCTCGTTGCTGGTGGTTGGAAAAGGGACAATTTTTTAGAAGCACCACATTTTCCTACGTTAAGCAGAAGATCTTTATAGTTCTGATTTGTGTGTCTCTGGCCTTCTCGATCTGTGTGATATTGTTTCCCCTTGAAAGACATAAAAGGGACACCGGGGTTCTGCTCTAATAAGAAGCAGGTGGAAAGTAGGCTGGATATTTTCTCAATATTCCTCAGTGACCTTGGCATTGGAGCCACACTTAGGGAAATGCTAGGGACAAAATGTTAGAGTGCTTTTAGTTCCCAAAGAGAGCTGCTGTGGATTTTTCAGTGCCTTTCTGGTCTGGTTGGTGTGAATACTCAGCCTAACACCTTTACCTCTGCAAAGTGGTATGTGAGCAGTTTTTCAAGATGCAGTTAAGGTGGGAGCTGTTTCCTGAGCTCCCCTGCTTAGTTCTTCCTGTACAACAAAACAGAAAACAAAACCACAGCAAACATCACACCAAAGCAAAGCCAAGCCAAAATACACACAGCATGTTTCCTAATGATATTAAGTTGTTAGGGAACAGTTTCTAGCATGACCCTGGCTGACACATACAAAATTTATAAAAACCAAGAATCTGAACCATAAAATGCATCTAGCAAGACTGTTTACTGAAAGTGGGACTAATTCATTGTTTGAAAAGGTCCCTAGATGGTCTTTGATCTGAATGGGCTAGTATGGTGGGAAGGGATGCTCTCTCTATTGTGTCACTTGAGAGAAGGATGGTACCAAGGGAGGCCACCATGGGGGGAGACTGGACCATGAATAGTGCCAGCATGAGTGGGCTGGTTGGCATGGAAGGCAGATGGCCCTGTGCTCTGAGTGTCCGATGGTTTTGCTAGGGAAGGGGAGCATCTAATGATCTTTGCTGGGTCACAGTGATCTCATTTTTGGCCTTGTAGAGTTGGCTGAGAAAATTGCTTTTCACCTCTAATGAATCACAGTTAAACCAGACAACTTGCCAAAGAAATATACAGGCATAGAGGGTAATGTGATTCATGTGCCTCCTCTTGGACTTCCCAATGAGTCCAAAGGGCAAATGTGTGACTTCACCAGCAGCGATGCTGTGCTTGTTGATGCCTGGATGGAACTGGTGGCCAAGCAAACATCTTTGAGGAAGATGAAAGGGAAACAAGAAAAGGCAGATGGTCTTTGCCCCACCAGCCAGCTGCTAATCTCTGTGTGCACCACCAGGTCAGATTGAACTTGAGCTGGGAAATGGCGAGTGAATGTTTGGCTAAGCCTCTTTCTTGGCTGAAGCTCACCATCCCTGGCCTCCTCAGTGGCTGAACTTTCTTGGGAAGCCAAGATTGGCCTTTGGCATGACTAGATGCTGCTTATCTGACCCTCACCATGGGTCTTGGGGCAAAGCCAAACTGCTTGCACTATGTGACTGGGAATGGTGGTGACTCGGGGGCAGCGAGCATGGTGGTAAGAAGTTGCTGGTGGCACCAGCCATAGCTGAGGAAGAATGGAGGATCCCAGAGGAAATTCTTGCCTCTTGACAGCCCTGGAGGCCTGGCAGGTTGCCTAGCAACAGTGTCTCTGTGCCTCTCCTCCAGTCTCTTCCCTCAGCACAGCCTTCTATATGCCTTTCAGCAAATTTCACCTGATTGGAAATGCTCCAAAGGGTAAGAGTCAGGCTGCTGAAGGTTAGGAACTTGGATTCTGGAGAGAGACCTGGATTCAAATTACGAGGTCCACACTTGTTCAATGTGTCATCTTCAGCAAGTTTCTCAACCTCTCCATGTGTTCTTTTCTCTGTCTATAAAACAGAGAAGATAATAGTGCCTTCTTCAATCTGGGCAACTGGAGCATTGCCATGCTTCTTGGGATATGTCCCTCAAACTAGCACCTGGCCTACCTGGCCTAGCTAGGGATTGTTGTCAACTCTCACACACAGAAGTGGGGGAAGGGGTCTCCTATTCCCACTCCTCTGCTGCATTCTTCTTACACTTGCCAGCTCCTGGGTCTCCTTTTTGGGGTTGCTTTGGCTAGATAGATGGGCTTGCTCTCTGAATTATATCCACTGAAGTGGGAAAAAAGTGAGAGAGAAAAAATAAAGACTCCCCTAACAGGGGCACTTTCCCTCTGTTCCTATATCTAGAAAGATGGTGTTGTGATTTTGATTTAAAATGTCCCCCTTAGGCAGGGGATTTAGCTCAGTGGTTCTGGCACCTGCCTCACAAGCACAAGGTCCTAAGTTTGATCCCTGGTCCCCCCAAAATTAAAAAATAAAATAAAATAAAATGTCCCCCTAAAACCTTATGTTCAGAGGTGGGACTTGGCTAGAATTTTTGTCCTTGGATCGATATTCTCACTCTCTCTCTCTCTCTCTCTCTCTCTCTCTCTCTCTCTCTGGCTGCCATTAGATGAGCAGCTGTCCTCTGCTAGCCCTTTTTGCTATGATGTTTCTGTTTCAGAGCCAGCTGACCATTGACTAAATCCCTTGAACCATGAGACAAATTAAACCTCTTCTCCTTTAAATTGTGGGTGCCAGATATTGTGTCCCAGCAATGAGAAAACTAATGCAGATGGATTTTCTCTCGGAGTCTTAGATTTCTGAATTTGGCAATAGTGTTACTATGGGGGCAGGTACAGACTCCCAGAGAGGCCCATGAAGGAAAAAAGAGAAAAGAAACACCCTCTGGATTCTCCTTACCCTCTCCAGCTCACAGGGCCCCCTTTCCCAATCATTTGGCCAGATAGACAGGCTTTTCTTACAGTTCTGCTCTTTATCCTCATAAGACATTTCCTTGATTAGGCTTCTTCTTGGCTCAAATCCAGAAGATAAACAAAAGCAACAAACCAGGAGACTCACAACTAACTTGGCTGTTCTTCAAATTTTGACTTTCTTTCTAATGCATCTATTGTGATTTGATCTCATTTTCACAGTCTTCAGGTAGTTGCTTTTGTATTTTGTTTAGAGTTTTTAATTAGTAGGAAAGATGGAGCACAGCAAACTTATTCCATCTTGCCTAGAACTAGTAGCCTCTAGTCAGAGAATTAATAAAGCACAGTGATGTATCCCTGTAATCCCAGAATCTGGGAGGCTGAGGTGGGGGGATTGAAGATTTGAGCCCCACCTGGGAAACTTAGAGAGACTTTGTCTGAAAATAAAAAATAAAAAGGATAGTGGATGCAGCTCAGTACTTTATGGGGGTTCAGTGAGGGTTTAATCCCTAGGAAAACATACACACACATGCACGGGTGGACATTTTTAAAATTTTGAGATAATTTTAGATTCACAAAAATGTGTTCTTATATACCCTGACCTAGTTTCCATTGATGCTAACATTTTACATAACCATGACATATTAATCAAAACTAAGAAACTAATGTTGAATTAACTATATTAACTAACTTATTGGCTTTATTTGGATTTCCCTAGTTTTTCCATTAACGTCTTCTTTTCTAAGCCAGGAAGGATACCACTGTATATTAGTCACCAAGTCGCCTTAGTCTCCTTAAGACTATGACAGTTCCTAGTCTCTCTTTGATCATGACCTTGACACTTTTGGAGATGAGGAATCAGATATTTCATACAATGCCCCTCAGTTTGTATTTATCTGATGTGTTCTCACTCATACACCATGATTGTGGATTTTGGGGGAAGAATTCCACAGAGGAAAAGTACCTTTTTTTTTTTTGGAGACAAGTTCTCATGAAGAAGCCCAGGCTGGATTTGAACTTGTGATTCTCCTGCAACACCCTTCCAAGTAGCTGGGGTTACAGTTGTGCTCCACACCACTGTGGGAAGTAACCTTCTCATCACATCTTATTGGTGGACACGTGGTGTCAACAAGACATCTTTAATGATATGATGTCAATCATGTTCACTTTGTTAAAGGGATATTTTCCAGGTTTCTCCACTGCAAATTTACTATATTTATCT
This sequence comes from Heterocephalus glaber, assembly GCF_000247695.1. Next base: position 1,026,305 of record NW_004624905.1, read on the forward strand.
TTACAAAAATAATGTGTTCTGAGTGAGTCTCTATATCATTATATACCCTCCCCACAGCCAAGGGGAGAGGAATTAAGCACCACCTCCTAGAGAACAAAGAATTTGCAACCACAGTAATTAGTAAATTTGGGTATAAATACTTTGAAGTTATGTTTCCTCCTTAAAATTTCACCCACTAATTTAATCATGTATCTGTGCATCCTGCCTTCAGTAATTATTACTGTGGTGTTCTAATGGTGATTTTTTAATTTCACTCATCCTGTCCATTTTTATTCTTTTGTAAGGAAGACTTGTCCCTTCTCTCCCATGTATATATGTAGTTATCATTAGGTCAGAATAGATTCATGTATACTTATTCTTTAGTTTATACTCTGTTGTTACTAGTATATATTTATTCTGTGGCTTAAATTATTCTAGTGTTGGCTGTGGACAGCATTTCCAAGTTGGTTCCTGTATCCTTTTGACACCCTCCCATCATTTGTCCTCACTCTTGAATCAGTTTTTTCTCCAGTCTTTGGTCCTTTTATTGGAGAAAAATATCTAGAAACTAGACCAGACCACTGGACATAGCTGTAGGTACTAGGATGTCACTGTTTCTAAACCCTCTTGGGGGTCAGAACTAGGAATTATGTGTACTAACCAGTGTATAAGCATAGACTCTGGCTTGGATTTCACCTGCGAGAGATTTTCTGTAAGGTGCTACCATCAACCTTGCTTTGTGGTTGTTTGTTTAAGGGCTTATACTCTCTACCAGCCCGTGAGCTCCTTGAGAGCAGAGTTAATGCCTGAAGTGTTCTATTTTATATCCAGTCTGGTACCTAGCTTGTAATAGGAACTCAGTGTATGTTTATTGGTCACATAAAAGAGTTCTGTGTAGATCTCATAATCTCTCTCTCTCTTTCTCTCCACAGATGTTGATTTGAGGGGTGATATTTAAAATTATTGCAATAAAAATGTTGTGCCATTCAAAAGGAGATTCCACTTGTGTAGAACAACTCAGTTCTTGATAATGCTGGAAGCGTGAAGCGCTCCTAAACTGTTAGTGAGACAGCTGTTGTTTGGAGAGCTCTGATTGGCTGCTTGGCAGGGAACAAGCTGTGCTTCTGTTTGCGTTTCCCATATTTAGCTCTCTCACAGACGCCCAAGGCTAGTGCTTCATCTGCCCTGCCCCCTGCAGACCTGGTCCCAGGACTCAGGTCCCGATTAACCAGCCACTCTCACACATGAGTGACCTTGTGCTTTCACCAGGCTACTCATTCTATGCTCCTGGAACCTGGGCATTCCTATCATAATTTCACAACTCAGGAGCCTGTCAGCTTGGTTTCTTATTTGCAGGCCTAACTGTTTTTAACTTCTGGTTTTCTCTGGGGCCATCCAGGTGGGAATCTAGGTAGTCTCTGTTTCTGGTTGCAATGTCTTTGCTTCCTCTGTCAAACACCAGCACCCCACCTGCCCTCTCCCAGCCCTGCTTTGATGTTGGCAGCCAATAAGCAAATGCTCAGCCAGAGCCGTGGATGAAGTGGCATGGGGGGCCAGACTTACTGGGGAAGGGAAGGGTGTGTTTGGGGCTGCCAGGGCCCCGAGTTTTGAGAAGGATGCCCAGCCCCGACAGGAGCACCTCCTCCTGCTGGACTTAGCTCATGCCTGCTAAGGAGCAAAGCAGCATGTGGTGCCCAGGCCCCTGTGTTGGCCACAGACTGTCCAAGCTCAGAATCAGTTACTGTTATATCTCCTTGAACTTGGCTCACAGTTGACAGGGAGCCAGACAGGCAGAGTGGCTCCTCGTGGGGATCACATTATCCCAGGGTTGCTGTGAATCATGGCCTGGTATTTGCTCAGGCTGTTTGCTACAGGGATGTCTGAGAGAAGCCAAAGCATCCCTCCCCCAACACACACACGCACACACACAAGTGTCAGGAGCGGAATATGATGAGAGAGAGAGTAAATTTTCCAGAGAGGCAGAAGAGGGATTTAGAGTAGGAATGGGCCGGGGAGACCTATTCTCCCCCTGAGGAGTCAGGCATGATGGGGAGGCGGGAGGAGGCTCTAGCAGCTTCTCAGAACCTCGAGTCAGTGGGAGCTGAGAGTCACACCAGAGGATCAGCAAGGACACGCCATCTTCATCCTCAGGTTCATACCTGCTCTTCACCTCTCACTTCCTCCCACGCAGAGGGCTGCAGTACAGAGTGACAGAGAGCAGCACTCTCCCCATGCCCGACTGTCTCCAATGGAGACAGGAGAGATTCCTTTGACTGCCACCTGCCCCTCCAAGGCAGTCGTGTGCTCCTTAGTCCCTGGTAGCCTGGGGTGCAGAGGGGGTTGCTTCTCGGGCATCTCTTGGGATCTCTGCAAAGCTCTAGCCTACATTTGCATCTTGCTTTCCCTGGGCCTCTTTGTCCCTGGGGCCCAGCCCAGCTGTTCCATCAGACTCAGGAGTTTCGGAGCTAGTGTGCTGGGCCTTGGGATAGGTTGTGCTACCTCAGGGGCGGGGGTGATGCTCCTGTGGAACATTTAACTCACTTTCGTGGCCCTTGCCCAGCTTCCTCTCCTCTGCCTAATAAGGCCCATCCTACAGCATTTATTTTCTTTGCATAATACTCTCCCTGGGCCTGGCCTTCAGGCTTTTGTCCTGAGAGTACAGACAGGCAGCTTCAAACCTCTAAAAGACTCAGCAAACTCCTCAAGGCTGGCAGATGATGTTTTAATGGCAAATTAATTTGACAAGGTTCCAAGATACAGGGTGTCCTAGGAACTGCTAGGAAAATGCCTGATTGTGCTGGTGGTGGCTGGGGTGGCCACAGAGTCAGGGAATACAAAAAGCAGCAATACTTGCAGGAGTATCTCTGAGTGGAATTTCTACAAGAGAAAGATGTGTTCTATTAAATGCTACAACTTTTGAAAAATTACTATTTGGACAGTACAGACACATGTATTTATTTTTCTTGAAAATTAACTGTTACTGGATCAGGTGTGTGTGTGCGTGCGTGTGCTTGTGTGTGTGTGTGCGTGCATGTGTGTGTGTGTGCTTGTGTGTGTGTGTTTCAGTCCAGAAACAGTAGACATGAGACCAGACCCAGAGGAAATTAGGCACCAGCTGAGGCTTTTATTTGAACTTATGTTTGAGCCAGAAGGGAGCCACAGTTCTGACCAAGAGTAGGTCAGGCCAGCAGTTATAGAAATGGTGGCAAATTTATAGAAAAAGCTCTCATCAAAAGTTCTCATCCAGGTCCTCTTTGCAAATAAGAGATTCAAACTTCCAGTGAGCACCCAGTCCTGGCTGGTCAGCTGGTCCATATCTGAGCTCAGTTGCAGGCACCTCATTGGTCAGCTTTGGGTGCTAGGGTGAGGCAGACTTGTAGGAGGCTGATCCTTGTTTGCATCTGTGTTAGTAGGAGGTGTCTGTAGCTCTTGTTTTTTTTTGTTTTTAACTCCAGGGCTGTATGTGAGTCCTGGGTCCCCATTTATGTGTTTGTTTAGTTGTGCTTTAAAAACACAATACAGGCATGGTCCTTACAGGGCCCATTCCCAGCATTTGTTTATTTCCTTTTGGATGGTTCCTGACTATCACAACAATTGAACCTATTTTTAAAGTGTTTTTTTTTTTTTTTTTTTTTGAGAGACTAATTGTCATGGGCTGCTAAGGCTCTGGTGACCTCAGTGGCTTTGGATGATGTGGTGCCTTTTGGATATGTGGTGCTGCTCACTTCTACCCTCTATAGTCCCAGATTACTGAGCCTTGGGAGTTTTTTCATTTTATGTTCTAACCTCCTTGGTCTTCTTTACTGTTAGACCTATGTCAACTCTTAGGGAAACCAGTGTACTTGTTTCTTGGACTGCTCCTTTGCTCAGTTTGTAGCTCTTCATCTCTTTTGAGATAGCAAACTAAATTTAGGCATATATAATAATGTTTAATGTAAAAATGTTTAGATACAGATCCTAAGGAACATACGCACACATGTAAGTGTGCACATGACTTAGAATTAATAAACAAGTTTGGCAATATCACAGGATAAAAAAATCAATTGTAATTCTATATATGCACAATGAACAATCCAAAAATAAAGAAAACAATTCCATTTAGAATAGCATTAAAAAGAATAAAATGCTTCAGAGTAAGAGAAAATAAGATACACACACTGACAATTATAAAATATTGCTAGAGGAAATTAGAGAAGATCTAAACAAGTGACAAAAGGTATCCTATGTTCATGGATTTAGATTTGATACTGTAAAGGTGGCATTTTTCCCCAAATTGATGTATAACTCCCATCAACTCCCATAACTTCCATAACTCCCAGCTCCTTTCCCCCTTTTCTTATAGAAAATGATAGGCTGGTCCTAAAATGTATGTGGAAAAGCAAGATAGCTTACTAGCCATTCCATTATTCTATTAGCAGAATAACAAATAAGACTCAGTACAGTCAAAACAATTTTGAAAAAAGGAATAACAAAATTGGAAATCTTTCACTTCCTAATTTCTAAATTTATAATAAAGCTACAGTGATCAAGGCAGTGATCTATTGGTAGAATTGGGAATTCAGAAATAAACCCTTACACTTTTGATTAATTTATTTTGACAAAGATGCCAAAGGGAGTAATGGAGGAAAGATTAGTATTTTTAACCAATATTACTGGGACAATGGGATATTCACATGCAAAAAGATGAACTTATATACTTATCTTGTATAACACACAAAAATTAACTCAAAATGGATGGGAAACTGTGATGCAGGTGTTAAAACTATAAAAGCTTTACATGATGCTCCAGGAGGAAATATTTGAGACCTTGAGTTAGGCGTAGATTTTTTTTTTGGTTATGACATAAAACAAAATAACTGATAAATTGAACTTCATCAAAATTGAAACCTTTGTTCTGCAAAAGACATTCATTAAGAAAAGGAAAACACAAGCCATGTGCTGAGGTAAACATTTATAAATTGTGTTTGATGAAGAAGTTGCATTGAAAATAATTTTTACAACTCCATAAAAAAAATCCAGTTTAAAAATGGGCAAAAGTCTTGAATAAACAAAGATACCTGAATGATTACCAAGGATATAAAAAGATCCTGAACGTCACTACTCATTAGGGACATGCAAATTCAAACCACAATGAAACACAATTTCACACCCTCTAGAATAGCTATAATAAAAAAGATGAAGACAAATGAGGGGGAGGTGTAGAGAAATGAGAATCCTCCAACATCCCTATGAGCATATAGCCTGGCAGTTTCTTAAAAAGTTAAACACAAGTTTACTACACATCCCCCAAATTCTACTCTTTGATATCTACCCAAGAGAAATGAAGACATATATCTACACAAATACATACAGACAAGTGTTCATAGCAGCGCTATTCACAGTAGCCCTAAAAGGAAGCAACTGAAATGTTCATCAACAAATTAATGGATCAGTATGACATGGCATATCTGCACAATGGAATATTATTTGACCATAAAAAGGAATGGAGTACTGACACATGCTACACCATGTATGAACCTCACAATTACTAGGCTGTATGTAAGAAGCCAGGCACAAAAGACTATATATTGTATGATTCCATTCTTATGAAATGTCCAGAAAAATCAAATATGGAGAGGGAAAGTAGAGAAGTGATTGGCTGGGGCTGGAGTTGGAAAGATAAATTAACTATAAATGCATCTAAAGGATTTTTCTAGAATGATGAAAATATTTTAAAACTGCATTATAGTGATATCTATATATCTCAGGAAACTTCCTAAAATCATAAAATCATATCAAAGTGAGCAAATTTTATGATATATAAAATATATCTCAGAAAAGTTAATTTTAAGAAGAGTAACTGTTAAGTGAGGGTTCTATGTTTACTTTTTAAAAAGTACTTGAATTTCATGTGTATGTTAGATTGTAAGCTTTTTCTCCTCAGGGGTGTCTAAGAGGACAGAGTCCTGTTTTATGCATCCCCTCATCCTCCTTTCTGGGGCTATAGTCTGTCTCTGTGAATCCTAATTGGAGAAAGGCATGCAAGAACTAGGGGCAGCCCGTTGGTACCTGAGAAGTAACTTCCTCTTTTTTTCCTTGTTTGTGAGGTGTGGGGAAGGTTGAAATTGTTGCTTCCTGTTCCCTGTGCCACCTCTATTCCAGCCCTCTCGAATTCCCTTCCCCAACCCCAGCAGAGCTGGTTCCGAAACATTAGTACTTAGTGCAAGTCCTTTTGTCATGCTGTTCGTGTGTGCTGTCAGGAGGGCAGAACTCTTGTCCTATAACCCTGTGTCCCTCAGAAGGCTGTCCCATGTCCTCTACAGCTGGATTCATTTGCTCTTAGCCCTGCAGGTGTGGAGTCATTGGGAAGCAGCTCCTGAGAGATGGAGCTTCCCATAGAGGCTCTCAAGGGTCAGAGGCCAGGACAGCCAGGCATAAGGAACACAATGGACCAGGTGTCTGCAGAGAGTGGCTTTTGAAGCTAACCACTGGGTGTCTCCATCTTTGGAAACTGCACAGTTATGTTGCTTGCTTTATTTATTTACTATTTCCTCTATTCATTGTTCCCTCCATTTGTAAAGACAATAAAATACCAAAATGTGGCGCTTACATTCAGATCCACAGAAATAATATGTTGCCATTTTTGTAAACGAGGAGGAGAAAAGACAAAACAGAGTGCATTAAGATAGATGTACTTCTCATGGATATGTTAATTTCCTTCACTATAGTTACCTATTTGCTATCTGTATGTATCCCACAACACTGTGTTGCATACCTTAAATAAAACTTATTTTAAAAATAAAAATAAATAAATAGATGTATTTTTATAAAACTTTGTTTTTATTTGTTTATATCATAGGGGCCATCTAGTCCAGCCCTGTGCATTTTAAAGATTAGAAGATCAATTTCCAGGCCTGCTTAAAAAAAAAATCCCTATCAGATGGACCTGGCTGGCAGTGGCACAGGGAAGATTCCAGCCCAGTTCAGCATCTACGAAGGTCAGAGGTCAGCCACCTCCCACCACCAGAGCCAACCCCAGGAGAAAGTGCAGGCAGGAACGAAAGTGGAATGACTTTATTTCTGCATCTGCAGACACCTAGAAGATCACAGGCTCAGGGGTAAAAATAAAGCTCGATTTCTGACAGAAGAAATCTTGTCAGACAATTTAATTTCTCCCTGCCTTGGAGCTGGGCTCAGCTGTCTAGAGGAAGCAGCCTTCTTGGTGCCCCTCACATGCAAGGTTCTACAGGACCAGGCAGGACCTCTCCGCGGGGGCAGATTCCCTTGTCTCTCCCACCCCCAGGATGGGAGTCCTGCCCTAGGGAATATGGCACAGGGAAGTGAAAGTTTAAAGCTTCACTTGCTCTTCACTCTGTATCATTAATACCAGGTATTTCCCACATTGCTGCCACCCTCGGCCTAAAGATAGGATTCGTCAACTCTCCCAGTGGTCTCCCCAAAGCCGGCATCTCCCTTGATGACAAGGACAGACTACAGAGGAGTTTGCAACCATCAACCTTGTAGTCCAGTTCTCAGGTAGGGAATGCTCAGACCCATGTCTTGTTCAGTCTAGGGTGGAAATTAAGGGCTACAGTGACATCTACTCTCAGTCATCTTCTACTTCATTTGGATGTGGGTAGACAAACTTTCCCCTAATCTTTTCTTTTAAAAATGAGTGGGCCTGTGTGTTGTATCAGAAGAGTGAGCTGCCATAACCGCTAAACATAAGAAGGGTGAGCAGAAGCCAGTGGTGCTTCCTCTGTGGTCTCAGCACCCGGATCCATCCCTTGGAAGGATTTAGAGTGTAGTCAAGGTGTGCTTCTCCAACATGCTCTTCACCAGAAGAAAATATTCCAGGCCTGAGGCGCTCCTCAAGTACAGGATGAAAGATCTATAGATGCTCACTGCCCTGCACCAGGCCCAGTGGGCCTTCTGTGGAGGACATCTAGAGAGAGAGAGAGAGATGCTTACTCCTTTGAAAGGTCACCTAGTGAACAGGGAGGTTGTCTTTGAAGATTCCCTTCTCCTCGCTCCTCTGTCTCCTTCAGCAACACAGCAACACTCACATTTGCCTTTCTCCAATTTCATGGTCTCACCATTTGAGACTTTGGTATTGTCATATGTCCCTGTGGCCTCCCTGTCCAGGCTGCTCATCTTCCTTCCTGCTCCAAGGGCCACAAGACTGGCCAGAGCCCTGCCTGGGTTCTCGTGGTGGTCATCAAGCCCAGACTTTCCTGTAAAGATCTCAGGGCCTCCCAAGGTCTGGCCCAGGTCTTTTGGGTCATTTTTCACCACCCTGAGTCCCTGCCAACCTTTGGCAGTTTGGTCTGCTCTGTCCCTTGTAGGACAGGAGTTAATTTCTCTGCACTCTTGTGTCTTCACCCTGGATGTCCTCTTCTTTTTTCCACATAATTCACATAGCTTGCTCTGACTCCAGGGCCCCATGCTACTCTTGATGGAAATGTCACTCAATAGTCTAGCCCAGACTAGGTGGCAATGATGATGGTGGTCATAGGAAGAATGAAGATAGGTTATTAAGCACCAGTGGAGTGGAGCAATTCAGACAACTGTTCTAGCCAATCTGTCTAGATTCAAATTATGGTTCTGTCACTTATTAGCTGCTGACATTGAACAAGTTACTTAATGTCTCAATGACTTAGTATCCCTCTTTATATATTTTCCAGGGCAATCATACCTCCCTCATAAAAGTTCATCTATGTACAAAATCTTTGTAAATGGGGAGGGATGCAGGGGTTGAAGGGAGGGCAAGGGAATGGGGAAAAAATAAGAACTAAGAGAGATTATGTAAAGGTGCAAATTTCCAATGATGAATGTCATTATATGTATACCTAATATGTACCAATAAAATTAATTTTTAAAAAGTTCATTTATGTAACAGTACCTGGCATATAATAAACATTACAGACATGCTATTACTGTATAGTAATACATATCATTATCTGTGATCTTTAAAACAGCACTGAAAAGTGAGAATTCATATTTCCATTGTACAAATAAGAAAAGTGAAGCTCAAAGTGATTGACTGTCCAAGGTCAAGCTAATACATTTGGGCTAGAATTTAATTCTGGTCTTGCTAGAAACACATCATAGGCTTAGGACCAATATCTGCCTTTAATTTCTATAGCATATATTGCTATTCCCCACTTTAATGTTCAAATGTCTACTGAGACTTCTCTGTATATATGCTTATTTAGCTGCCCAGATTTTAAGCCACTTTTGGACAGGGTTGATTGTTACTCACTGCGTGGTTGTGCAGAAATGAGCAGGAACAGATTAGGACACAGGTGCATTCCTGTGAGCCAAGGACATACACAATTAACACAGGCAGATGGCTGTGGTGTGCACATTGGGAGACCTGGTGGGCTCCTCTCATGGGAAGGGCCAGGCCTCAGCCTTCCAGGCCCCATGGAGTCAAGGATTCTGCCAGTCAGGCATGGAATCCTGGCAGGGGCTCTGAGACTTCCTTCTCAGCAGGATCACCTAAAGTCCTTTAGCAGCCACAGGGCCAGGGTGTCAGTCAATCAGAATGGCATTGGGGTATCAGCCCTGCCTGCCCTCTGTGGACTGTTTAGAGGTTCTGCCTTTGTGTTCTTTCAGGTGCTGGTCATCAGGTGTGGCCACAGGAGACAAGACCCAAGTAGGGGCACAGGAGGAAAAATTACATTCTACTCACAGGCCCTAGAGTGACAGAGAAGTTGTCACATGGAAAGGAGTGCAAAGGAAGGTTGGGAGCAGACAGTGAAGACCGCAGGTATGTGATTTTTCTGGGGTCTGGGGTGGATACATGAGGAAAGGTGTGAGCAGATTCCTTGGCTGTGTTCCTAGGTCATAGTCAGGGAGGGTAAAAAGGGAAACTGAGGCAGGGGCCACCCTTATTACCCAGTGTACTTGCTTGCCTGACAGAATGCTCATAGTCTATTTGTGGAAATGTTGTGGCAGCAGGAAAATCTGGACTTTTAAAGTTTACAGTACCTGGCACCACATTGCTTACCCACCAGGTACAGGTAACTGGTAAGAACATCAGCATTATAAAGCTACAGAAAGACTATTGAAGGGAAAGTCAGTTTCTCAGGTTCAGATTCCCAGATGAACTCTTCTTTTTCTAGGTCACCTCAAGAGTGTCACCTCATGGTGGCAAGATGGCTGCTGCACTTCCAGACTTCCCATCTGAGAAAGAATTAGGCTCCTTGCCTTATAGCTTTCATTTGGTCTCTGGGTATTTTCTTTACTCTTCTTAATTCTACTCATTGTCCACGAGACTGACATATATGGATAGAGCTTGTGTCTAGGTTTTGTTTGGGATGGGCCTACAGGAAATGTAACAACAATTGTGGTTATCAATTTAATTGAATAAGAAACACCTAGCAGATTAGTAAAGCGCACCTCTAGATGTACCTATGAGATGTTTCCAGAAATACCTATTCATCCAATAGTCTTGGAGCCCAGATGGAATGGAAAGAAAAGGAGGAAGTTGTCCTGTGTTGGAAAAGCTCTATTCTTCATGAGTGGGTCTGTCTTTCTTCTTGGGTGGATGTGTCTTTTCTAACACAGATTTCTAACACAGATAAGTAGCAGTGACTGTCCAGGGAGTTTCCAGGCCTTCGGTCTCAGACTGGTACTGTACCCTTGATCAGTTGTGTTCTTCAGCTTCCAGCTTCTTGGAATGAGTGGCCTCTGGGTCCTCTGGCTCTCCAGTGTGTGGGTGGTCAATGTGGACTCTCCCATCTCTGATCCTGTGAGCCTCTCTAATAAATAAATGCCTTGCATCTATTCTCTTCCTCTAAAGAACTCTAATCAAGGAGTCTCAGCAGAACGTGGAAGGGAGGAGAATGAGGTGAGGGTATAGAATCCCTGTTCCTCCCTCTGGGGCTGCCTGGGCTGGAAGCCACAGCTCTGCTCCAGGCAGTCCTTCCCACACAAAGATATAACTCTCTCCTTGGAAATGCTTCTTCCCGTGATCCCTGTGGGTCTAGGGATGGAAGCAGCTCTGCTGTTACAAACCACGGGTACTGCACTACCATGTAGTCCCAGATTGCTGCCCGCTTCTTTGTAAATAATGCCTTTACCTTTCCGAGTTAGTCTAATTTGTGCCCTGTTTGCCCATTGGACCTGAATGCTATAGGCCTCACCAGCTTCTAGAGACTTCCCTTTCGTGGCCATAGTTGGTCAGATGGTCACCTCTAGGTGCAGAGGAGACTGGAGAAGCAGGGATTAAACCCTCCCAACCTCCGTAAAGGAAGACAGCACTGGTTGGGAATCACTGCTGAGTTAGCCAACCATAATATCTACCACCAACAGCAAAGATGTGGAAGAATTAAACAAACAAACAGAGCTCTAGGCTCCAAATAGACACCCTCCCTTTACAAGATGTGATTGAAATATACAGTGAATGTTTAATTTTTTAAAATTTTTATTATGGTAAAAGATACATTGTCATTAACCCCTCGGAATATTCCCCCTCACTTTGATCACACTTATCTTGTCATTCTTGCCACCTTCTAAAGCAGCTCGGGAACTCTTTTGTGTCTTTAGTGCACTGTCGTGGGTGCCCTGATATCTTGAATTAATTCAAAACATTTGTTCTTCATGGTCATTTTGATTTCGGGAAAGAGTCAAAAGTCTCATGGTACCAGATTCAGTGAATAAAGTGGATGAGGATACACTGTAATGTTTTTATGAGCCTACATTTCCCTTGGATAGTACTCAGCAGTAACATTCACTGTATTTTTAACCACACCTCATAAAAATGCTCATGCTTAGTACTGCTTGTACTTTGGCCTCTTGTGAGTTAAGCACTGGCTTCTCAAAATAGGAAGCTGAGCACCTGGTCAGGTGTGGTCAGGAGGAAGCTTACTATTCACCTGATCACTGCTTGTTTATGTGATTGCAGCTCATTTGAGACAACCCTATCACATGGTCTTTCAGACAAACATTCACAGGACCAGGAAGCTCACTACCCTAGAAAGTGCTCCTTCATCCACCCCGTATTCTACCCTGCCCTTCAGAGAGGCCCCCCAAAAGACCCTTTCTCCTCACATCTTTCTTACACAGGCAAGGAACTGGCAATCCCTGCATGGGCCTTATCTTTTCCAGGTTACAGATTCCCAGTTCTTATAACTTCTGATTCCTGCAATGGGAAGAGGCCTTAGACTGGCTGATTTCTCTTTTTGTGTTTTAAAGACAGACTTAAATCATTTCCTGTCAAGTATGTCAAGTTCCAGAACTTGAATTCCAGAATCTTCCTGACTCATCACCATGACTCTTCCAGCCTGAGGGGTCCCACGCAGTGCAAAGAAGTAACAAGGGCACTTTCCTGCCTGAAGCACTCTGCATCTGCCCTTCCAGCTGCCAGCCCACATGCCCCAGGCTGGGCTGGGGGCCCTGCATCTGAATCACACAATGCTCTCACACTGATCAAGGACACTTGATGGAGGGAGGGCATACAAGGAGAATCAACAGCTCCCAATTAACAGCATGTGTGCTGGGGTGGTGGTAATGAGGAACACGTCTGTAGTAGCACATCCTTTAGTTGGTTTGTGTAAATACATTAATAACCTCCCAAAGGCAAATTAAAAACTAGCCCTTCATGATTATCTCTGATATGCTCCAAGTCTAGGAAGTCATTTAAAGATGGAGATGCACATTCTAAATTGGAGGTCTCCTCAGTGTGTCCTGCCTACAAGGATGGGGCTAATGGAAGGGATATCACCTTGAAAATGAGGTGTAAGGAAGAGATGAGTGGGTTTTTAGGCAGGAAGTTGAATTAGAAAGAGCCTGATGTGAGGATCAAGCTAGAGAGATGTGGCAGGCATATTGGTCCTTAAACTCTAAGGGAAGGCATGGCTGCTGAGTGTGGTGCAGTTTACCTTTCCTGGTAGTGTAGGCAGCTGCCTTGGACAGGTTGTGTGGACTCTAGCTCAGCCAGTGTCAGTTTTGGACATGACCTTGAGGAATGTAAGTCTATCTGCCATGATTTATAGATGAAAGAACAAGAGCTCATCTGGGCTAAGTGATTCATTGCAAATTACACTGCAAATAAGTAAGGGAAGTGGGAGCACAGAGGAGGACGCTCCTAGGCCACCATACCACCACTCCGAGCACAGAGGAGGTGAGCTGCGTGGGTGCCAGCAGCGCGCGCGTGCACACACACACACATACACACACACACACACACACGTACACACTAATGAAATGAGAAGACACATAAATAAATCTCAAAACCAGACTTCCAGATCACCTAAACAAACCACAAAGGGAAATCAGATGGAAAACTCTGATACTCAACCACCTGGACTCCCTGAACTAGCAACAAAAGAGGATCTGGAAAAAATAAAATCAGAAATAATTTCTCAGATTACAGCAAAGATTGTGTTCATAGTGCAAGACATGATTAATAAATCTAGAGAGGAGCTGAGGAACATGATGGAATCCAAATAGAGGAAATAAATGGAATCCATAAAATAGATGGAAACAGATTTCCAAGAGATTAAAAACAGCATTGAAAGTCTACACATCAGAATGAGTCAATGTGAGGACAGAATTTCAGATATAGAAGATAAGATTGCAATTAGTAACCAGGAAAAGAAAAATTGCTTCAAAATTGTAACAGACCACAAGAAATCAATCCAGCAGCTGCTAGACGATGCAAAGAAGAATAACACAGGACTGACTGGAGTCAATGAAGAAAGAGGAGAGAGTGCAGATGACATAAAAAACTGTTCAGAAAAGTGATGGCAGAAAACTTCCCAAGCAGGGGGAAAGAACTTGACAAACAGATAAGTGAGGCATGTAGAACTCCTATTAGCCTTGATCAAAAAAAATGTACACATAGGCAATTGTTAAGATTCCAGAAACCCTAAAGAAGAACAAAGTTCTACAGGCAGTTAGAGAAAAGAAACAAATCACAAAGGAAATCTCATCAGAATCACAGCAGACTTCTTAACACAAACCCTCAAGGGAAGAAGAGCTTGGAGTGATGAATTCCAGGCCCTTAAGGAAAACAGCCCTCAACCCAGATTGATGTACCCTGCAAAACTATCTTTCAAAATGGATGGAGAAATAAGATACTTTCATGACAAAGAGCACCTTAGGAACTTCATGAATACCAAACCAGCACTCCAAAAAATTTTAGACAGTATCCTAGGAAAAGACAATGAGGATCACAACCCCAGGAAGCACAGCAGAATGAATCCATCAGGCATAACAAAAAATTAAAAGCAAAGGAGGAGACTCCAACAAAAAAAAGTCAATGACAATAAATCAATATGTATCAGTTATAAACATCAATGTTAATGACCTCAATTCACCAATCAAAAGAAATAGACTGGCAGAATGGGTCAAGAAGCAAGATTCACAATATGCTGCATACAAGAAACACAATACAAAAAGAAACTCATAGACTGAAAGTTACAGGGTGGAAAACAATGCTCCATGCGACAGGAACCCAAAAAAAGCAGGAGTAGCTATCCTTTTTGCAGATCAAGTGGATTTCAAACTAAAACTGATTAAGAGAGACAAAGAAGGACACCACATCCTTGTAAAGGGAACAATCCAACAGGAACAGATGGCAATCATAAATATCTATGCACCAAACACTAGCGCACCCAACTATATAAAACAAATACTAATGGACATGAAAAGTCATATATGCGCTAATACAATAGCAGTGGGAGACCTCAATATCACACTGTCACAGATACATAGATCAACTAGACAAAAAATAAATAATGAAATACTAGAACTCCATCAAACTCTTGAACAAATGAACTTAATAGATGTTTACAGTGATTCACACCACAAAATCAGAATACACATTCTTTTCAGCTGCACATGGGTCATTCTCCAAAATAGACCACATACTCACTCATAGAACATGTTTAAGTAAGTGCAAAGGAATTGAAGTTATCCCCTGTATATTATCAGACCATACTGCAATGAAATTGGAGACCAATAGCAAAAGAAACCTCAAAAATTTCATAAATACATGGAAAATGAACAACACACTTCTGAATAACCAATGGGTCACAGAGGTTGAGATTAATTGAAGAAGAAATCAGACAGTTCCTTCAATTAAATAACAATGACAATACAACATATCGGAATCTATGGGACACAATGAAAGCAGTCTTACAAGGGAAATTCATAGCAGTGAATACTCATATTAGGAACACAGAGTGAGCCCAATTAAACAACCTGATGCTGAACCTCAAGCTTCTAGAAAGAGAAGAGCAGAACAAACCAAAAACTCATAAAAGGGAGGAAATTATAAAGGTCAGAGCAGAAACCAATGCAATGGAGACTAAGAGAACAATACAAAAAATCAATGAAGCCAAGAGTTGGTTCTTTGAGAGAATCAACAAAATTGACAAACCCTTAGCCAACCTTATCAGAAAAAGGAAAGAAAA
>NW_004624905.1:1044328-1061788 GCF_000247695.1 Heterocephalus glaber
AAGTGTAAATAAGGACTAAAAGGTATAATAGATAATGTGAAATAGGAAGAAAAGGGGCAAAGGGGAAGGGGAAGTAAGAGGGTAGGGGGAAGGAAAAAAGGGAATGGAATTAATGAGAATATGAAAAAATGGAAACAAAGTCTTTGTAAATAGGGAGGAATAGAGGGGTTGAAGGGAGGGCAGGAGAAAGGGGAAAAATAAGAACCAAGAGAGATTATGTAAAGGTCCAAATTTCCAATGATGAATGTCACTATATTGTATACCTAAAATGTACCAATAAAATAAAACTTAAAAAAAAAGAATAGAATAAGTAAGGGAAGTGGACCACAAGACAGGGTTTCTGACTCCATACCTTGTGTTCTATCCACTGCCTGAAGCTGTGTCATTGTTCTTTCATTGTATGTTACATACAGGAGACATTGTCAAACACTCACTCAATAAGCATCTACTAAAGATCAGATATGATGCTAGCTCCTGGGAACAAATACAAAAATTCCATCCCTGCATCAGGAGCTCACAGCATTGCAGGAAAGGAGAATGTGAATAAATGTTAATAATAGAGTGTGGGCAATGAGAGGAATCTGTTGTAGGGGCCCTGCGACTGTGGAGGAAGGTGCTGGGATCAGGGACAACGTCACAAAGGACAGCCAATAAAACAATTCATTTTTAAGTGAATTTCAAGCTTTAATTTAATTCCATCTATGCAAGGCACTGGCAAAAGTCAAACCACAAAGGAAGGGGAAGATGGGAGAATGCAGGGAATATGGCATGTGGGCTTCAAGGCAGACAAACCTGTCCTTAAATTTCTCCTGGACTGCTTCCTAACTGCAGGGCAAAGGGAAGTGATGCCTCCTCATCGATGCGATTGGTGGATACTGCAGGGGGTTGTTGGAGGATGAAGTGAGAAAGCACACCTCTTGTCTTCAGCACACGGCCCAGCACCGGGAAGCCCCAGTCATTGCCCACTTTCTGTTACACTTATCTCATGGGCATTCCAGGTTCTGTGACTCCAGCTGTCTCCGAATGATGATTTTGCCGCAGACCTCTGCCTGCCTCCACTAACATGGTCAGAGGCTTTTGAATGCATAGCCTCGGAGAGCATCCACCTGCAGCTTGCCTGAAGAAAGACAGTGGCTGGGGGAACAGCTGCTTCCAAAAATTCTGAAGTGCTTTCTCCCTCGCTGGGGGTCTGTGTGTTAATTAGGAAGACTACATGCATGAACACTCGGCTTTTTCCTTTGCTTTTCTGTTTTCATCTTTCTTTTTTTTTAAAGCTCTTTCGATCAGTACTGTGGGTAAATGTGCAAGGTCATGAGTCTTGCGAAGATGTGCTGAGAATCGGAAGGGGGTGCAGCCTCCTTTGACACCTGCCTCTACACACCCTGCATTTTGTCCTCTGTCCCCAGTGCTCAGATGGCCTGCATGGCTGTTGCTTGCCCTTGGAACAGCTCTCTTGCTTTCTGATCCCATCTGAGCCTGGGCCTAACAGGTTTGTGCAGATTTAGAAAGGACTGGCCTTGCTGGCTGTCTCCAAAGCAGCAGCCAGGTGAGGCCAACTGCCAGGGTCTGCAAGTAGCAGGGCTCATGTGCTGGGCCTGGTGTTTCCACCCAGCCTTGGGAACGCCCTAACAAAGACCATGGGACCAGTTTCCCTTGGGATAGCACAGGGGGGATTGGTGAGGGCACCACAGCATGTGACTGGTGTAAAGGAATGTGGGGACAGGGTTCTTCCCCATCCACTATGCCCGCCACTGTTTGTGATTATAGTAATCAAGAGAGGATGTGTCCTGCTAGTTTCTCCTCATGCAACCCCCAGTGCCCGACTTAGCATTTTCTTGCATCCCTTGAGAAGAAAACTCACTTAATTAATTAGGCATGTTTGTTTCACTGATGATTTATAGTCTGTCATAGAAACTATGTTCATAGAACTTAGCATTTTATGAAAAACAAAAAGTATGTGCATACTGTCTATGCATGCATGCATGCGCGCAAGCGAGTGTGTGTGTGTGTGTGTGTGTGTGTGTGTGTGTGTGTGTGTGTGCGCGCACAAAGACAGAGAAAGGGAAGAAGGGGGAAGAGAAACTTCTATCAGGATCTTGCCCCTCCTGTCGTCTCATTGTCTGGCCTTGTGAGCTCCTTCTTTCTCCAGTGCTTCTCCATGAAGGCTTTCATCCTCCTTCACTCCTCTACCTCTCTATTTCTATCTCATCTGGGCCTTTAGGTGAGGCCCTGTTCCTACAGCCTGTGTGTGTTCTCTCATCAGTACCTTAGCAGCATCCTGAGCTGCTCAAATGCAGTGGGATTGTAAATAACCAGTATGTGTGTGTCCTTGGCACCAACAAAATGAAGCGCATGAGAGCCCAGAGTTTAGAGGTATGTGGAGTGGGATATGAGAGAGCCCGGCTGCATCCCTCCTGTTCTCTGTCCTGCTTCCCCCGCAGGGTCCTCAGTCCTCCAGCTCCCTCCCCTGCTGTCTCAGCTCTTCTCAGAACTACTTGCAAATGGTGTGGCCCTCTGCTCTTTTCCTCAGCACTTCTATTTCCCAGACCCAAGAGGTTCAGTTCATTGCTGTGTTTGGTTTGCCATAGAAAATTAGGAGACTGCCTTTAGTTCACAGAGGAAAATCACCCCAAAAGACTCTAATCTGCCTCCCAAATGGACATAGAGTGGCAATCTCATAAATGTAATGGAACTAATCATAGCAAATTAGCTTTTCTGGTACAAAAACTGTCTTTGTAAATATGCTGAAGGCCTCATACTGTACAGCATCTTCCTTGGAGCAGTGGAAAAGAAGAGCTTGCTTTGACTGCCCCCTCACCTGAGCGGCCTCCTGTGAAGCTCCTTGCACCAGAGGTGCCAGGGATGACACTGGCATGGGCAGGTGATCTCAGGACCAAGGAAAGCAGAAAAGCACTTCAGTCCCCACACCTACACAGACAGATGGACACCCTGCGGGTCTCCAGTAGAGGCTGCGATCCATTCCCAAACCCTCCTGGAGCTGAGTGGGGAGTTTGTACAGGGATATGAGACATTTGTCCATGGTGGGAAGGGACACCTTTACTCAGCACACAGACTGCCACAGGCTTCAGCCAGTTAATCCATAAGAATTTCAGTTGAAACAAAAGGAGGTGGTGGCTGAAATGTTCTGCAGGAGTCATACTTTGGTTTCCTTTGAAGAAACTGGAGATCTAGTTTACGATCAGAACTAAAGTGTATGACTTGCTCATTTCAGGGGTTTACTTGCAATTTGATATTTGTATGTGCATGTTATTTTCTATAATAGCATTATGTCTAAAGTGTTATATAAATATAGAATAACACTGTAGTGCAGTGACATATATTAATACCCATCTGTAGACATAGATTCATATAATTTCCATAACACTTCAGATTAAGGGTATCCACCCTCTCCCCAGCTTTCTGTAGGTGTCTAAAGCACCATTATTGTTTGTGTCAAAGGATAATAATTAGAAAAGCTGGCAGACTAAGAAGCATCCCTGATTGCAGCTGCTTTGGGAAGAGAGGATACAAGTGTGTATTTCTAGAAGCTTTAGCTGATTATAGCTAAGCAACAGATTTCCAACTTCCAGTATCCCCTTGTAGCTTTCTGAAATCCTTTCCCACAAACAGCTATCCAGTTGCAGCTCTGCAGGGACTGCACATCATGAAACACTGTGGGCCTGATGCCTGGGCTCTGGACCTGCCCACCTCGCCACAGCACAGCTGACCTAGCCTGATGAGACCAGAGCCTCGGCCAGGAGTCCTCTGTGGCAGAGACCTACAGTGGAGGTGGCACACGGCCAGGATGAGCGAGGGGCTCCCTTTGTCTGTTCCACCAAAAAGCATGGTTGGTCTACCCATGTGACTCCCCTTCTCTTGGGCTGCATCTCCTGTGGGGTTAATTACACCAACCTGAATTTCAGGAAGTGCGAGTTAATTGCCAAGCACTTTACAATTATCAGGAGCCCACAAGGTGCTTCATGACCATAAAGCATTACATCTAATTATTGTTCATAATCCTAAGACCCAGAAGCACTGAGCTCCCATGGCAACCTTAACAAACACAAAGCTTTCTGTCTCTGTCTCTCTCACGCTCTCTGTCACACACACACACACACACACACACACACACACAGACTTTTTCATTGCAATATTAAGTGTAGCTCATAAACCTGCCATATTATTGGGCAAATATTTATTTTTTACCAGCTGAGGTAAGTAGGCAGCACTGGGAGAATGATTCTTCTAGATGCTCAAAAAACTCACTTCTCAGCCTGATAACATAAACAGGGCCCCTGAATCTTAGCCACCGTGCCTTGCTTGGTCTGCACATCAGACAGAAGTCATGAAGATGTGAAATATGACCTTATTTTTAAAGCTTGCCCAAAAGAATAGAACAAGGTGATTCACAGTATTATAAATACAGTAGAAGCCTACCACTAAATAAGCAATATAGGAAAATTTGAACTATTGAAAGGCTGATTAATTGGGAGATGATAGGATGTGTACGAAAATTAAAGCACAAGGCTATGAGCCTCAGTGAACTGCTGAAAAATTCACTAGCTCAATATCAAATCTGTTTTACATTATATAAATATATAGTTACATATATATATAATATACATAGCTGCACATGTAGTAATGGTGGCATCAGTGGAAAGACAGGAGCTTTATTTGCATGGAAGTACTTGGAACTCAGCGTGTGTCCAAACTGGAGCATTGTTAATATGAAGTGTCCCAAAGGGATTGGTTTTAGACAGTTTGCTGCCAATGCTGGTAGGAAGTGGGTTGGTTGGCTGCCTAGTCACTAGTAAGTGGGCAGCTCTGGGAGAATGATGTGTCTTCCAAATGCTCCTTTCTTTGACCAAAGATAGGTTGTCTTATAGCTGCAGGATCAGCAATCAGGGATGAAGTATGATTCAGAAAGTTCCCAAAGGGGCCAGGTGTGGTGGTGCACACCTGTAATCCCAGCACTCTGTGAGGCTAAGGCAGGAGATTCACATGTTCAAGCCCAGACTGGGCAACTGAGTAACTTAATGAGATTCTGTCTCAAAATAAAAAATAAAAGAAGGAAAACAAAATAAAAATAAAAGAAGGGCTGGCAATGTAGTACAGTGAGAAGGCCCTGGGTTAAATCCTCAGTACTGAAAAAAAAAGTTCCCTAAAGGCAGAGCCACAGTTCGGGGAACAGTAAGGTTTGTGCAGGCCCAGACTGGACCCCTCGCTTGGCTACTTCACTAACTGTGAGACTTTGGGGAAATTACTTTTCCTCATCAGCCCTCAGTTTTCTTTTCTGCAAAATGAGGGACAATTATAGTTTGTATCCTAAGAAGTGATTATGGAAATTAAATGAAATATTGGATGTTTTATTTTATTTGTCATGTTGCCTGACACACAGTAGGTGTTCCATAAATATTAATGACCTTTAATGCTAATTAATACAATTGAGAGAAGGGGGAGGGGCATAGATGGGCAATGAGACAATGTGTAGATTGGAGAAATTAAGATTTAAGAATGAGGCACTCTAATCATCTTTACTGTTTTACATAAAAGTTGAAGTATAGGGTTTTCCAGCTGAGACTCAGACTAAGATTGTCTGGGTTTATATCCTGCCCACCTCTGATTAGATGTGTTGCATCTGTTTTCTTGTTTGTAAATGGGAATGATTACAACAATATCTATCAAATAGGATTGTTCTGAGAAGAAAGCAAGTTAATATGCAAAACATTCGCAACCATATCTGGCACATAGTAGTGCTGGATAGTGGCCATTATTGAGGATATTGTATGTCACGGATTTGCATGCAATTAGTGAAAGTACTTTTTAGTGCTAAATAGAGAACACTACTGGTTATTAGTTATAAACACAAAGGATTGAACCCTAAAATATTTGGCTGACAATGTAATCTGTGAACTATCACAAGTCATGACCGAGTGCCTGAGGGGCACTCTCAGGAATAAAAGATGTTGTTGAAATTAGGAGCCCATGCACACTATAATGGTGACATGCTGACCCCTGAGCTGTCACACCTAACTCATGTTCGGAATGAAATCATGGTTCCAAGAAAAACACCCAAGAGACACCAATGTCCAGGGTGCAATAAGAATTCAGGAACACATGGGGTTAGTAGAGCCCAGCAGTAAATAGGGCCAAATAATAAAGAGTAAGGATGGAGATTGCTGAGTGGCTCCACTTCAAGCCAGCCAAGTGGACTCCATCATCCTCCTGCCACCAGCAATGATGAGGAAAGGGCGCAACCAGGAAAGCTCCTTGGCAGTGCCAGGTCCATGTCTATTGCATGTGGAGTCATTTGTTTGTTAGCACAGTGCTCAGACATTCCAAAGCCCTTGCTTTAGTTTTCCTTCTATCAGAATTATAATGCAAACTTTCCAAGGCCTGGGGAAAGTGACAGGATCTGTGCTCTTTGAAAATGCACAGGCCAAGCTTTGGGTGATGGGAGCTGACTGGGGCAGTCTGGCAGGCTCTGATCTCCTCCTCCAAGTGAATTTTAGATGAAACCAGGACAGAGCAGCTGGCAATCTGCAGGGAAAGTGGAAGAAAACATTTGCTGGGACTTGCCTGGGAGAGGTAACATCACTCATCTGTTAATTCATCCATCCATGTACTCAACAAGTATTTATTGAGCATGTTTTATGTGCCACACTCTTTACAGAGCTCTGCATTACAACAAAGAACAAGATAGAATGGTCCTAGTGCTGATGCTAGGGGCTGCAATCAGTTGGTAGGGGTTATAGTAGGGCAGATGGGAACACGGACTATCTTTGAACAGGATCTACTGGGGGCTGAAAAGCCAAATTCTCTGCAGAAATGGAGCCAAATCAGCCAAATGCAGTGTTTGTCTCTGGAAGAATCACTAAATTTTGCCAAAGTCTGCTAGAATTCTTTACACTGCAGGGCTAGCTCATGATACACATTTATCCTATGTCTGAGCACAACTTGGCTGAATGATGCTAACTCCAGCCATGGCGTCACCTCCACTGTGTCATGGGCTTGGGTGGTGCCACACAGGCATAATCACAGGTGCAGACACAGGACACAGCCTGAGCTCAACAAAAGCTGTAAAGTCCGTCCCACCCTACAGATCTCTGTAAAGATCACACTGCACTGCTGAGCGGTACAAAGATGGTTGACATTTAAAAGCAGATTTCAATGTAATATTTCTGAAGAGCTGCAGAGGCATACATGAAAGGCTTGAAACATGTAATAAAATCCATGATAAATGGGTCTCCCCACTCCATCTATCACCTCGTGCCACAATTCTTTGTCCAATTATCTTCCAGAGAACATGTGATGTTTAAAAATGAAGTGGGGGCTCGTGCTCTTAACAATGTCGTGGAAACTGGCACACCAAATCACTGTTCTTCCAAAAGAAAATCAGGCTCATCTTTCTTGGACCTTTTTCACTCCTTCCTCCTTCACCTCATGGAGACCCCTTAGCCAGGCTCTCTGGAGCTTTGCTGTCGACTGTCCCTAAAGATGTTTTGGGTTGTAAAATTCAAGTAAGTCATTAGCATTTTCTCTGCTTTACAGAGAGAAGTCTCTTAAGTCAGAGTGTAAATCTCTGTAGCAACTGGGAGGGGGGAGAAAAGAGGGTAACTAATAACTCTACAGGAAAATAGCACTGAAAGAATTGAGATTCATAATTCACACAGATTAAATTACTCATTAACTGCTTGGTCTGAAGCACTGTGCTATTGCTTCATATTTAAAGCATTTCTTAAATAAGATTAATTTTTCAAATGACAGGTAATGTCACTCACAAGGGGAAAATAACTATTTATGTCTCATCCTAGATTACATATTAAAAGGCATTTCATTGCAGTTTAATTTGGTGAGTCAGAATCTTCACCCGGAAATCAGTCATTATTTCAGTGTCCTGGAGTGATGCTGGCTAGCTGAGGGGAGTGAAGAAGGAGCAGAGATGGGCAGGGTGAGACCAGAGGGCTTGGTGTAGCCCCATCTATGGCCATGTAGCGACAGTGCTGGAGACACAGTAGCTTTCGTACTAGGCATTTCAGCAACACTGTTGAAACATGCTACACTATCCTTTTATAACTGCAATTTTTAATGTAAAATACATGTATTTGCTGATTACAAATTAATACATGGTATTCATTGAAAATAATTAGAAGCATGAGGGAATAAATAGTAACTTTCAAAACCCTACACATTGATAAGACTTTGTCTGATGAGTTTACACCTGCAACATTTTGACAGAGGGATAATGCTTGCTGGGAAATGCAAAGGCCTTGGGGTGGAAGCATCTCAGTGTGTCCCAGGAAGAGCAGGGAGGTGAGTTCAGCTGGAGCAAGAGAGAGAAGGTTAGAAGAGAAGGCGAGAGGTGAGTAGGTTCTCATAGGTCAGAGTAGGGAGATGGAGTTTTAATTGAGCAAGGTAGACACTGTGGAAAAATATCATTAATCAGAAGAGTTTTCTGAAAGGATCAGGCTTCCTAGAAGAGGGGAAGGTTAGCACAAGGGTAGATCCAAGAAGTCATTCAGTAATCCAGGCAAGAGACAATGACTGCGGCTCAGACATGGACGGAAATGGTAATGTAGTTTTTAAGCAGAGAAGATTGGATTCTGAATGTCATTTGAAGGTAACACCTAAAGAATTAGTGATAAATTGCCTGTGATAGGAAGAGAGAAGGGAAGATGATCCCTTTGTTTCTGTCTTAAGCAAGAAGAGTGGGATTCCCACCTCCTGAGAAGTGGAAGACCAAAGGAAATCAGATTCAAGACAAGAAGAGCTTCTCTTCAGATGCATCCCATTTGGAATGTCACCTAGACATCTAAGTGGGAGAGTCAAGAGGCAGGTGAACTGATGACTTGAGAATTCAAGGGTGATGTCTGGACTAAAGAATTAGATTTAGGGGTTGTCAGCACAGAGACGGCACTAAAAGCCTCCACACCGCAGGAGCTCACCCAGGGAATGAGGGCAGATAGAGATAATCAGAGACCTGGGAACCAGGCCTTCAATGTTTACAGGCTGGGGAGTTTACAGCAAAGGAGTCCAAGAAAAAACAGCCAGGCCATGAGGAAGAGAACAAAGAGAGGCTGGTGTTCCAGAGGCTGGCTGAGGAAAGTGATTCAAGAAAAAGGTGTCGATCAACTATCAAACGGAAACTGTGCTAGGTTGAATAAGATTTGGTGAAGGACACCTATTAGCTGTGGCAGTGTGGAGCTCACCAGCGGGGGCCGTGACAAGACCATTGGTGGTGCTGGTAGCTCACAAGGGGATGGAAGGGGAGAAAGTGGAGACAACAGATACAAGCAAAACAGTGATACCAAGCAAATCTTTGATGAGCATCTCAAGGCATTCATTGCCAACGCTGTAGAATTATGACAAGCCTAAGTGTTCACTCAGGCAAAAGGAACACATTTCTGTCTATGAGCATTTGTGAGGATCAACTTGCTGGAGTTTTGCTAGATTGGGAAGATCTACAAAACCAAGAGCTTTAAAGAAATAACTGCTGTCGTGGGGATTAGGAATGTCCAACAGAGAATTCCTTTACCATCGATTGCTACCACAGAAGCAAGGAAGAAAATGGAATAATGTGGCTAAAAATAGTCCAGGCTTTTCTGGTAGCTTTCACTTTGCAGAAGTGTTTCCACACATTTCACCTGAACCTCACATTGATAGGGGGAGGGGGTGTTGGAGGCGGAAGGAGCTGTTATTTCACTGGCAAGGAAACTGGGGCTCCTTCAAGGTCACACTCTTGTGAATATAGGGGCTAGGACTTAACACAAGCTTTTTTCTTTTTTACCTCCAAATCCCAGGTCTTCCTGTGTTATCATTCTGTTTTTTGTTTTTTTTTTTAAGGTAGATATTGCTCTTTCTTTTTTTTTAAGCTTGCTTACAAAATAAAAGAGAGATGGCAGGAAATGGAGGTAGACTGCGAAGACAGAAAAAGATCTGGAGAAAGAGAGAGGAAAGTGAGGGAATGAAAATGATTAAGATGTCATAGATATAACCATCAATTCCCCAAGATGGATGTAATTACTATGTATCACAAGCATATTAATAAAAAATAAATAAAATTAAAAAGCTTGCTTACACTTGAATACTAATGTGTCAGACCTTGCTTAAGGACCTTTCCAGAACCTCCCCATCAGGGAGCTGCTATTTTTACCCTCACTCTACAGATAAGGAAGCTGATACAGAGAGGCTATGCCCTAAACCACACAACTAGAAAGCGATGAAATTGGGATTAGAACCTAGGCATTTGACTTTGGAACCCACGTTCTTGATGATGACATTTTAAATTTTTTATCTTCTACACATACAGCCTTTCTAGCAGAGAAATATTCATTGGCTTGACCATATGTCCCATTTTAATTGGTACAGAATTCTGATAATTTTAGCCAATTAAAGGGAATTTTATTGAGCACCTTCTAAAAGTCAGACACAAAAGAAGTTGAGATGTGGTTTCTTCATTTGAAGTCATTACATTCTTAGCCAATGTGCCGTCAGACTGTCTTGTTTGTAATTCTTCTGTGATTTGGGGCAGTAGAGGAAAGACACAATCTAGTGGATTGTTTTATTGTCCAGCAAATGTTCACTCTTCCCTATACCTTCTCCCAGTCGACGAGAAGACTGCTTTTCCCTGTCCATGTTGGGCTTTGCTGTATGACTTGCTTTGATCACTAAAATATAGGCAGATACAGTGTCCACCATTTGAAGAACACTCACCCTCAGCAGCACTGCTCCTGCTCTGGACCCCAGCCTGAGGACAAAGGGAGCAGTAGCAACTCGGGCCTGCAACCTTGATACTCTGAGTGCAGCGGAACCCAGCAGAGTCCAGACCTGTAAATGAGGAACATGCATTTGTGTTTAAGCCTCTGAAGATTCTTTTTTAAAAAGTTGTTATCCAGCTTTATTATAGAAATAGCTGATTAATCCACAGGGTAAATGTAGCTTGAAAATTTACAAATGTGGTTTGAAAAGCTAGTTAACATCTTATCGTAGTAAGTTGTTTTGGGATGTGAATCTGTGAGTTAGAGATAGATCAGTTCATCGTAGCCCCATTTAATAGCCACATCTTTCCCCTGGGAACCATACTATGAAACTAATCTCTGAGGATAAAACCTAGTGTTTGTCCACTTTATATGTGTGTAAAGAGAGAGGGAGAAAGACAGAGAGGCATAATGGCATAATCGAAAAGTACAGTGAATAATTAAATTTTTAAAATTTATTACAGAAAAAGACATGTTACCATGAATGCACCTTCAAATATTACTTCTTGCTTCAAACACACTTATTCCACTGTTCTTTCCACTTTCTGAAACAGTTCTGGAAGTCTTCTTTGTGTCTTTAATTGTGCCGTTGTAGCTGCTTTGATGTCCTGAATCAATTCAAAATATTTCCCTTTCATGATCATTTTGACTTTGGGGAAGACTCATAAGACTCATGGTAACAGATCTGATATATAAGGTGGGTAAAGACCTTATTTATTAGTCTTTACAAGCCCACCTTTCCCTTTGATGCTACTCATCAGCAGCATTTACTGTATTTTTTACTATACCCTGTAAAGACACTCACAAAAGAGGACTTCCAGAACTGCTTCAGAAAGTGGCAAGAATGATGGGATAAATGTGTTCAGAGTGGAGTGGGGAATATGTAGGGAACAGGGAAGGGGGACGTTCCTAGAACCTCTGCAGTAAGTCCCAGTCTCCTGCGAGCCACGGCAGCACAAGGTGAATTAACTTATTATACAGGAAAGGTAGAAAAAATGAGACTTTGGGAAGAAGCTGAGCTTTAGGCCTGATCAGTGCTGCTCTGGGCCGCAAAGACAAAAGCCACACAGCAAAGACAAAAGCCACCGAGCTTGCCGAAAGAAACAAATGTAACAAATGACTTGTAGAGAGTTCAGTACCTCACATCAGGGTAAACAAGGTATAACAAAAGACTGGGGGGCGGTGGAAATCCAAGAACAATGAGGAACTATGCAGATGAAGATTTGGTTCCTCCCAGGATGTCTTCAGCTGGTGTAATCTTGCCCTGGAGAATCACAGCATCACAGGATCATTGAGGTCTCAGTTGTGACCAGAGGCCAAAATGGAATTATGTCTCAGAATGCCATAGCTGGGCTGTAGGCAGGAGAACTAGGCCTAATCAAATGATTTTTCCCTAAAATTATGTAGCATTGCTCCCGACAGTAGTATTTTCAGGGGGATTGATGTCACTGTGTCTTTTACTGTAATACTTTTTTAAAAAAATTTTAACTTTCACAGTATATTTAGCTCCCACCTGCTATATATATATTTAGCATGTCAAGTATAGTGACTGCCACACTTACAGCCTTATCTAGGAGAAAATGCACTGCAGTCCTGGGGAAGGGGCAGGCTTAGGGCAGCCACACTCTAAGTCCCCTACAGATAACCCAGTCTCTTGCAGCTACATCTGATTGGATCAGAGACAAATGCCTGACCCCAGAGCTGCTGATAGGTAGGCTGGCCTGAGAAAACAAAAGCAAAACAAACAGCAAACAAAAAAGATTAGCTCAGACAACTAAATCCCTCCAAAATTTGAACTACGAAGTACAGAGACTTACAGGGTTCTGTAAGTAGAATACAGAAGAAAACAGACCAGAGACAGAGAAGAGGCACATCACCTTCAGACATCTCTGGGCAGCTGTAGATGAGTGGAAACTGCTTTGCAGAGGCCTCCTAGACCTGCCCTCCAGCCAGCTATAAGTACACGAAGCTGGGCCCGGAGGCACTTTCTGTTCTTGGAAGCTCCTGAGATGCTCTCTTCATTTTTGCTCGGTGTATAATCTCCCGCTCAAGCTCCATACATGCCCAAGCTGATCTAGAAATATTCTCCTCTGTCCACACTTACTATCCTCTCTAGAAAACTCCCTGGCTCCTCCTCTCCTCCCTCCATTGCTCTGAGAAGGGAAAGGCAGCAGCTCCTTCTTGCAGTGTTTTGAGGACCTGTGACATTGTAAAACTTAGTTGAAATACAAAAATAATCCATTGAAACACAACACTAGCAAGTGTGTCATTTTCCTAATGAAAGGCAGAGCTGTTGTGCTGGTGGTTGGTTAGCACCCACAGCCACTAACCCAACTCATGATTTAGTGCTCATGGCAGACACCTGTGCAAGGTGTCCTCTGCAAGAGGAAGCTACGGAGGAATGGAAGTTGCAAAGGGAACCAGGTTTTGGAGAAATAGATCCCCTGCTGAAAAGTGAGCACCAATAATACTTTGGCATTAAGAGAGGATGTTCTAACTTTTTCTGAAAATGATAATAACAAATGAGGTTCTTGATATGCCCAATTTTGAAAGCTGTATTTCATCATTCTGTAAAAGCAAGATGAGTCATTTGTTTTTCTCATCATTCTTGAACAATAAAAGTGGGAAGTTTGGGTTCTATATCATACAGTCTCATTTCACACACGTAATATGAACTGAGGGATCCTGCAGACCCCAGGTATCACTGGAGGGCACATTGTGACTTGGGAGACATCAGTATGTGGTGACCCTCTCTCTGGTCCCCCAGATGTGGACGGTATGTGAGCCCCCTCTGTGGACAATGTCTAACACCTAGCCCTGAACATTTAAAACCCAAAGGATCATTATTCCCGTGGGTTTTTATGAAAGACAAGAATCTATTTATAATGATAATACTCAAACTAGCTAATTCCCTTATCAAAAAACCTAGGTCATCGAATAGTGTACAGTGGCGTAAGTAACACAGCTTAAACAGACCTCAAGGGCATTATGCCAAGTGAGAAAAGGCCCATCAAAATCATATGCTGCATTCCATTTTTATAACATCCTTGAAATGGCTACATTATGGAAGTGGAGAACAGATTGCCCAGGGTTACAGATGGTGGGATATTGGGGAATGGAATGAGTGTAGCTGTAAAGGAAGAGCATGAAGGGAATCCTTACAGCGATGGCATGGTTCTGAATCTGGATTGCAGTGATGGTTCCATCAACCTGAACATGTGATAAAATGGCAGAGAACAATACCCTGACATTGTCCCAACATCAGTTTACTAGATTTGATATTGTACTGTAGTTATGTAAGGGGTAACCATTAGGGGAAACTGGGTGACCTTTCTCTGCTATCTTTGCAATGTCCTGTGAATCTATAATTATTTCAAAATAAAAGGCTTAAAAGGAACATAGCGTGCTGAGATCGAGTGGAAAGGCAAGCCCCAGGCTGAAGAACTTTCTGTAACACATTTATTTCAAAGGGCTCATAGCCAAATATTTAAAGAAGCCCAATCAGAAAAATACAAATCAATAAAAATGGGCAAAAAAGGACATCCAGTTTTCCAAAGAACATTAGAAGAGGTGCTCAACATCATTAGTCAGGAAAATGCAAATGAAAGCCACAAAGAGATGTCACTGCACGCCTGTAAGAATAGTTAGAATTTAAAAGATTGACAATATCAAGTTTGATGAGGACATAGAATAAATAGAATTTTTATCTATTGCAGATGGGAAGGTAAATTGGATCAGCTGCTATGGAAATCTCTAGAGGCTGACTTACCTCAGGGAGCAAGCTCTGTGATGAAGATTAGAATGTAGGAAACTTACTGTACAGGGAATTTGGGACCAATACTAGGAAAAGAAAGGAAAGGAGGGGGGAGGAGAAAAGAACAGAAAGGAGGGGAAGGGAGAGGGGAGAGGAGAGGAGAGAAGGGGAGAGTAGAGGAAGGGAAGACAAGGAAGGAGGACTGGGCAAATGGAGCAGCTGGTCTGCACAGCAGTCTCAGGAAAGATAGCAGCTGACTACACAAGGAGCACCAAACCTGGAGTGGTCACTCAGAGCTGTCCTGGGGTGGGAGAAGGGAACTTAATTTTATACCTCAGTGTTGATCAGCTCTTAGATATGGGCTATCTCAGGAGAGAGAACTGATCTGAAAGGAGTCCCCTCTCCTCAGTGAAGGGGGAACCTGATGGGGGCTGAGCACAGGGCCTGTCTCCAGGCAGCACACCTACAGCCTCACAGCAACCCCCATCTGTCCCTTGTGTTACCTGGGCTCCCTTCTTTGTAAGGTTTGGATGTCTCTCCACATCTTGTTGGACAAACTGCTTCTCTGACACTTCAGTGGGATGGACACTGGTCTTCTGCATCCCCTACTTCCCTTTGTAGGTTCCCTGACCCTCAGCTAGCCCCATTGCTGCTCTCAGGGAGTTAGCTCACAGCATGACCCAGACTCATTCCTGAAAGCACAGGACCCCTGCTTACCATGCCCTTCTCAGCCC
Organism: Heterocephalus glaber; assembly: GCF_000247695.1. Next base: position 1,059,574 of record NW_004624905.1, read on the forward strand.
ATGGCTGCTGTACTTGTCCTTTTGTCCCCAAAACTGGGCACAGGAGTATGAAGAGGTACCTGGATGTCTCCTCCTGATGATCTGGTGAATTGTTCTTGCCAGTATAGTGGTTTCTTTTCCTGTCAGCTGGCCTTTTGGCAGAAAGAGCCTAACATTCCCAGGAAGCGGCCATCGTTCAATGGCATTGTGCAATGTCCCCTAGTGGAAAGGTGGGAACCAGGACCTCTGAACTCAGAGCCCACAGCTGCAGGGATGAGAATCACAAAGTCTCTCAGCGCAGCATTGGGAGATACCTTAGGTGAGACATTTTCTCCTTTTTTCCCTTGGCTCCTGGAACAATATGTTCAATCTATTGAGGACATAGCATCATTTAAAGGTCATTGAATTAGAGTAGCCCATCTTGCAAGATGTCACTTCCAAAAGGATGTTTCAGCTCTTCCTTTGACAGGGTCATCCCATCTCTATCAGGCTGGATTATATGGTGTTTGATACAACTAGTAGAACCCATGGTCATATGCACAGAATCTTTCTTTAAAGTAGTGGCTCACTCTGTAGACTTTTGGGTAATGGATTTGTCTTAGATTCTGTGGGCAGAGGACACAAACCTATGTCTGAATATGTACCTGTTATGTCAAGATGTAACTCAGTCATTTATTCCTTTGTTGGATAGCGGGAGTCCATTGCAGTCATCCTTCTGAGTGACTGGCTGGCCCACTTGAGGGATGGTACCATATTAAGGTCTTATCATTTGGTTTCTGTTGCTCTTTGGATATTCAACACCACACTAGCAAGATCAGCCATTGTAATTGGAATGCACTGTTAGTAGCAGACATAGTCTCCATTCCCACCACTATGCTTACTCCATTCATGTCCCTGCCCATTTTGCAAGCTCTCATGTGGCCAGTGGAAAGGTCTAGTTGATGTCTAGTGGTTGAGTCATTTTTGTCCACCTGGCTTTTTAATGGTTGTGACAATAGCGGGTGTTCTCTGGTAGGTGTTAACACAGAGTACTAAGAACTTCACTTCCATGCTCACTCCTACATGTCTGTTCCTCTACCAAGCCTTCATTGTTTCTGATCTTATCTTTCTCCTTCCAAACCTAGACCACCTGGCTAAACCATTTGCCACTGCCCATAGGTCTATGTGTATTCTAACTTCTGGTCTAACAAAAGAAATGACCAGGTTTATCACTCAAAGCTCTGCTCATTAAGATTTCCCCTTGTTACTGTTTTCAAATTCACCTTTAAATGTGAATTGTCCTCCATTTTTGCCTGTATTCACCTCTAAACCAACCTATCTATGAACTGAACTTGGGTTTTTCCTTCCTCTGTCATCTGGTCATAAGGGCCTCAGGGGCTGAATGAAAGAATTTCTTCAGCTAAGGCTGGGGATTTAGCTCAGTGGCACCAAGCCTGCCTCACAAGCACAAGGTCCTGAGTCTGATCCCCAGTACCACACACACACACACACACAAAGAATTTCTTTAGCTAAAACAATTCTGAAAGAAAGTTACCACTAGTGCCACTGCCCCATACCCGAACCAGAATATCCTGAAGGAGAATGTGAAGGGTAGTACATATTACAGTGTCCACCAAAAGTAGCAATTTAATACAAACATATACCTACACTAGGTATATGTTTTCATTCCACTCTTAGGTACATATGAAAAATAAATTAGGGCACATATCCACTAAAAATATCACATAAAAATTTTCATATCAGGATTATTCAAATAGCCTTAAGCTAGAAACCACACAAATGTCCATAGACAGGAGAATAGATAAATAAGTCAGGAGCATAGTCCTATAGTGAAATACAGAACTGCAATATAAAAGACCAAACCACCGATAACACTGAGCAGATGAATCTTTCAGACATTATGTTCAGTTTAAAAGGACAGAACCAAAAGAGTACATACTGTTTGATTTCCTTTGTATCATTTATCAAGGACAGGTAAAACTAACTTATGATGTTAGAAGTAAGAATAGTCTACTTTCAGCAGAAATGGTAAGTATTGCCCGGGAGCTTTCTGTGATGGCGAAACTGTTTTGCACCTTGAGCTGGATGTTGGTTACATGGAGATACATATGTAAAAATTCATTAAGCTCTACGCATAAGATTCATGTACCTTACATACACTTTTTTTCATGGTACTGGGGATTGAACCCAGGGCCTTCACACTGAGCAACAGCCCTAGCCCTTTTATAAATAAATA
>NW_004624905.1:1061888-1089281 GCF_000247695.1 Heterocephalus glaber
TATTTATTTTTAGACCTCTCACTAAGTTGTTCATGTTGAGCTTGAATTTGCCATCTTTCTGCATCGGCCTCCCAGAGTGCTGAGATTACAGGTGTGTATCCTGACATCTGGCACATATTCACTTTCTCTTTTTCTTTATACCACAATTAAAAAACCAAATAGCATTTGCAACTGAAACACAAAATAAAAGTAGTATACAATTTTTTAACAAGGCATACTGTGCAGTTCCTTAATTTGTGATACCTTGTGCTGTTCCACTTTGCAATTGATAAGGTATTTGATTGAAGTCATGACGTCGTGGTGTCATGAATTTGCCTGATGTGATTTTTTTGAGGGGAGGGTAGGTGAGGACTTTCTGCTCAACTCTTCCCTTTCCATCTGCAGCAGCCTCTTCTCTCTGCGCTTCCTGGAGAAATCTCCAATTCTGGAGCAAACTTTATTTTACAAAATATAAACATGCTCCAGTTCCTTTTCCTCTACCTCTTCACTTTCTCCTGCAGCTGGCGTCCCTTTGCTTTCCATACTGGAAGCATTTGACGTCATTCTTCCTTAGCTATTTTCAAATACCCTGTCACTTCCCTTTTCCCACCAGCCAAGGCCCTCTCTGTGTGAATAATTTAACAGGACTCAGTAACCAGATACTTACAGGGACTAGCTTCTTTCAAAACAAGACACATTTTCTGAACAAAATAAACCTCTTCAACACCATTATATGAGCTTTATATATCCTTGTTCCCAAGAGGAATTGTGCCAGGCAATGATCTGTCAGTGGTGGGGGTAGACAAGGGTGATGGAACCATTTTATTCAAGTTATCAAGCCCTTTTCTTCACAGAGAAAATAGAAATATGATAGTAAGAAATAGGATTACTGTGGAAATCATGTCACAAGATCCAAAAATCCTAACAGTTCCAGAAAATGTTGAGCACTTGTAGGAGAATTCTGATCAGAATCATGCTGTTCACTGATCATATGCAGAATATATCCATAAAAACCAACTGCAGGAAAAGTCTCTTATACAAATAATGTACCTCTCTTAAGAAAGACAAGTCCCAAACCAAAAACTATCTCCTATTGTTCACAGGCGATGATCTCCTATTGTCCTAAAGCAGAGAGAATGATTTCAATATTTTAAAGATTGAGCTGAATTAATTATTAAAGATATATGTTATGAGTAGGCAGGATAATATCAAGAAGTTCTAAATTATTTACACTTCATTGCTCCTGGTCTGTGGGTGTCTGATGCACCTCATCTACTGGGAGATTCTGCAGGGTATCCTTGGCCCAGAATATTTTCTAATCGTGCATCTCCCCAAGATGATTTTGAAGCAGCTTATTCACTGAAAGTAATCAAAACTTTTTATCACCAGGGTTCTGATTCTAGAAATATCTTCTTTTGTGGTGGGGAATGTACTTTAAGATGTACAAAAGGGAAAAGAAGTTTCCAAGGAATATTCTACTTTTAGATGGACAGTCAGTACTCTAGCATGTCTGAAAATCTTGATGTAAACCTTTGGAATGTCTTTCACTCCAGATGCGCCTTCCTGCTTCTTGTTGTCTCCTGGTGCTTTGGGTTTCTGAATGGTTCCACTTTGCTCATGCACTACAGTATTATGTTCATGAAAGCTGAACCACTATTGTATCAAGCCTGTGCATCTCCTGGGCTGATGTATGTGAAGGGAGGGGACCAAGCTCTGCACATATGAGAAGTGGAATAGTATTTGTGAACAGCTATGAAGAGAATTTTGATGAGACGAGACCTTACTGACTAATCTAAGACCTTTTTCTCATCTTTACCTGTAAGCAAAAAAAACCCCTCATCTTTATCCATCAACAAATAAACAAACAAACAAAAGCCCTGTGTCAAATTGGTTGTAGCACATGTCTCTTGACCTCCCTGGATTGATTTTGAGAGCCATCCTTCTGTCCCACTTTCTCCAGGATGAAAGAGTATGGGAGCCCAACAAAGATCAGTTTTCTGGGATAGGTTCTAGAAGAATCCAGCTAATTTACTATTTTCTCTATCAAAATAGTCCTGAGACTACAGGCTGTAAGAAATAACCCCAATCTAAGCTTAGAGGTGGAGGCAGAGTGGTGGGAGTGGGGTGAGGCAGAGAGCAGAGAGACCCTATTAGCTTTCTCTTTGACCACCAGTTTCTACTCTAGGGATCTCTCTGTCTAAGATTCTTAACTTGGAAAGTATCCCTTGCATAAAGGAAGAAGCTAGGAATTTGAAGAACATGATTGAAAACCTTAATCAGGAACCATCCATAATCATATTTTCTTTTTGTAATTCCACCATCATCTCTGAGCACCTAACTTCTTGAAATTTTGACCAGTCAGCTTGATTCTAGTGGGATTTTCAGATTATTAGAAGATACAAGAGGAGAGGCCAGAAGTTTCTTTTTCTGAACCTTAGACATACCTGATGAGGCCTAGGAACCCAAGGGCTGTCCTTCCCACCGGGCAGTACCTGAGGTGGCTCTGTTCATTCGAGTGGATCTTGGTAGCATCAGTCTGCAGGGGATGAATGTTGTTTATTCCTCAGAGAGAGTGGAGTCTGGAGCTGTCAGACAGACCTGGCAATCTGTGTGTTTTCACACAAGTGCACAGCTGTACCAAAGTACTACAAATTAATTTATGAACAAATGAAATTTATTTCTCCACCTTTTGGCACCTGGGAAGTCCAAGCCCAAGGAGCCAGCAAAGTCAGGGAGTGACGAGGGCTGATTTTCTGGTTCACAGATGGTGCTTTCTACATCTTCTTGGCAGAAAGGGTATGGCAGCTCTCTGGGGTCTCTGTAAGGGCATGAATCCTATGCATTATACCTCCACCTTCATAACCTAACACTCCTCCTCCATGTGCTATATCAACTTGGGGTTAGGACATCAACACTTGAATTTTGAAAAGACACATTCAGACCACAGCACTTTGTCTGACATTGATTTCCAGTCTCTCATAGAAATTCTTACTTAAATGGAATAATTCAGATGACCACCGCCAAAAGAATTAGTGTGGGCTGTCCTTCAGGCTTCTCTACATGAGAGGAGATGCTCTCTCCTTCCCTTTTCCCCTGTCCCCTGTCTCCTGCCCCCTGTGGGGAGGTAACTGAGTGGCCCTGTCTCTCCCTCCTTGCTAGCTTCATCTCTGACTGCCTCCCAGAGCCTCTGCATTTCCTTTCACAGCCTTTCTGATCATTCCTGACTCTACATTCCGGACAGTGCCTGGCCAGCTGTGGTTGTTCTTTTCGGGAACACTGGATAGGAGAACTTGCTAGGACATGGTCCTCAGCTCCTGTCTACCAGCTAGCTGGCAGCAGGATATGGTCCTCTGCCTAATGCCCATGCAATGTTAAGTCTCAGTTTCCCCTACCCGCACGGACCCCAGAAGTTGTTCTGCACCTTTGCTTTCTCCTTCTGGAAAGCTGTTGGATCTGGAGAGGCATTTTCCGATCAGACGCCAAGCTTTTTCTTTTCCTTTGTACTTCAAGTACCTTTTTTTCTTCAGACAGAGGCCTGTTGGCTAACTTCAGTTCCCTCCTCCCTTCCCTCACTCCTGTCTGCAGCAGCCATGAAGCTGGTCTGCTAGTGTAAGGGTGGGTCGGGGGACCAGGCAGACAAGACCCAGGTGTAAACGCTCACATTCCTTGCCACAGGCAAGGGCCTGCACAGTCCCCTTCTCTAGTTCATTTTTTTTCTTTGAGCAAGGTCTCACTGTGTAGTTCAGGCTAGCCTTGAACTCACTACATAGCTCAAGCTGCCCTCAAATTCATGGCGATCCTCTTGCTTCAGCCTCCTGAGTGCTAGGATTATAGGTATGTGCTACTATGCCTGTGTTCTGGTTTGTTTCTATTGGATCTAAGAACTGCAACTTTGCATCCCACTGACACCCACAGCAATGCAGTCATACCAGCCACCAAATAGCAACGGGTCTCCACCATTGTTAGCAATAATAACAGTTAACATATGCTGACTGCTCATGATGTGTACATTTGTCCCAGGGAATGTTTTGTTTAACCCATGCTCCAAAGGAGCTCTGAGACCCAGGTGCTGTCATTGTCCCCACTTTTCAGAAAAGGACACCGAAGTTCCCAAGAGCACCAAGCTCTTCTGTGAACTTCATTCTGCCTCGATCTGGAGTGCTGGATGGAGCCCCAAGCTGGAAGCTGCTGATTCTGTTCTGCCCCACCAGCTTACTCGGAGTTGTCGGAAGATACAGGAAGCAGCAGCTGCTCTAGGAAGTGGCAGGGACACTAAGTAAATCAGAGCTGACAGGCGCTGTCACAGCAGCAGTGCCTCTGTCCCCGGGTCAAATCCTTGCTCTCCAAGTGAGAGTCCCAGCCCCTGCCTCTCTGGGCCGTTGCCCTCACGACAGCCCCTAACACTGTCCTCCTTTCCTTCCACAGTGTGTCTGTTTATCCGGGTTCAGGTCTGAGGGCTCATTTTCCCTAGACAGAATCCGAGTGAGCTTTTCTGCCACATCTCTTGGGAGGTGTAGTACTGCTCTTCTCTGCCAGTGCAGGATTGACCAGGGATCATCCGCTCCCTTGCTCCCCTTCTACTGCTGTGGCCTTACTTTCAAAGCCCTGCAGACATCCTCCTTCTTCCTACATGTGCAACTGCATACCTTCTCTGCCCCCTCTCAGGCTGGCAGTGGCAGCCTGGAATGTAGTGAACAGCTAACAAATGCTTGTTGACTAAATGAATGAGCATTTGCAATATATAAATCACTGTGCTGTGACATGACAAGATCCCAATGGAAAGGGACACTGTGCTTCATTCAGGGTAGAAGGATGGAGGTGCAACATTGTTCTAACCTTGTCTTTTGCTACTTCTGGTTCACCCAGAGCCCTCCTGTGCCTGCTAAGTGGAGCCACACACTTACTGGGCCCTGTACCAGCCGGGTAAGAGTTCTGAGCTGAATGCTGAGCTCTTCCTACTCCAACCTGTGCTTTCCATTTAGAGGCTCAGAAAAAAGCTTATCATCATCCATTGTTTTTTTTGGGCTTTTAAGAATTAGTGTGACAGTCATGGGGTTGTCTCAGGATGTTTGGCAAGTCCAGGGAGGTGGGTCCTTGTTTCTGATGCTGGATTCTAGTTGAGATATAAAACCTCAATTTCCAAGTCACCCTCTCTGGAGGGGAGTATCAGGCTTTATCAAGATGGCCTGGCAGGAGGTGTTATTTATAAACCCACACTGCTTATCACCAAGCAGAATGTTATCATCACTGAGGGAAGCTTGTAAAGATCTCTCTGCTAATATTTTTCTCATCATTTCAGACAGTCTCTAGCTAGACCTGGCCAGACAGTTATTTCTGGCTGGGTACAAATTCTGTGTTCAGAATATTGCTTGGCTCTTTGTCTTTTTCCCCTCCACATGCCTCCCACCCCCAGCCTGACTCATCTCTTCTAGAACCTTCGCTGTCCTTCTCTAAACCACTGGGAGTGATTTACTAAGTGCATTTCCTAGCCAGCTTCCAGACAATGGCTGGAAAGACCAATTTACAGGAACAAAATGTCCCCAGGTTGTAATTGGGTCATGCTCCAAAATTCATTTGAGAATCAGCCATTGGAATTAACAATTTTATTTTCTCACAGAAATAGTGGTGTGGGGAGAGTCTCAGGATATTCGTCAGAAGTCATTTAATCCAGAATGAAGTTGAATTTTAATGCAAATGAAGGATCTAGGAACAGAATACATGTGGGTGTAAAAGGGAATTTAGGGATGTATGGGAGGAGAGGATAGGAGAAGAAATGCATTTCTAGACCTGGGCCACTGTTCATAATAATGGCTGCTTGTGTATGCAATCTCTTGTGCCCTTAGGGCTAAAAATGATTGAAGTTATGGTCTGAACTCCAGGTTCAGTAAACTCAGATCAGTTACTCACCAACATTGCTGGCTCTCGGGCCCTCTAGATCAGTGTGCTGCTACCAGCACTTCTTCTGTGGAAGCAAATTGAAAGGGAAGCTGGGGAACCATCAGAAAGCTACATGGTGAGCTGCCCTTAGCTTAGTGCATCAGCTGTCTTAGGACAGGACAGAGCAATTTTTTTTTTCTTTTTTGGTACCAGGGATCGAACTTGGGACCGTGTGCTTGTGAGACAGGTGGTGGAACCACTGAGCTAAATCCCCAGCCTATGGACAGAACAATTTTTGATCATTTTATTTTCTCTTCTGGCCACACTGTGCATAGTCAAGGCTCAGACTTGCTTCTTTACTGTCCCTTTCCTAGGCCTTCTGGCCTTTGCCAGGTACATTCTTACTCTAACCATTATGACACAGGTTGCCTATCCCTTATTCAAAATGCTTGGGACAACCTCAAAATTCATTTATGTTTCATATACACTTTATACACACAGCATGAATATAATTTTCCACAGTATTTTCAATAATTTTGTGCATGAAACAAAGTTTCAGGGTGTGGAAATTTTCTACCAGTGGCTTGATGTCAGCGCTTAAAAATTTCAAATTTTGCAGCATTTTGAATTTTGGATCTTTGGATTCACGATGCTCAACTCGTATCTTCAATCAGATTAGAGCCAAATTGGTAGGCATAGCATCCATTCTCATTCCTTAAAGTTGATGTAGTATTGCTGGGTTCTGATCCACCATGTATGGACTTTGTACTTTAGCAGGAAACAATTTAATTTCTGTATTCTCAGGGATCACTTCAATATTCCCAACCCCTTGCACAAATATTTGCTGCCTCCAGTTTCTTTGCAGAATTAGTAGGAATATAAAGCAAAATACATGAAGTATAGCATCATCTAACTTTCTTCCTTAGCTGAAAGCCTCTTTCCTTTAGAAAAATAATATCAGCCAGTTGTCAGAAAGGGGAATAAGCTCTTTCACATTAGTATGTGAATGACTAGTGCTTCTCATAATATATGGAGAGGTTTTCTCCCCGCCCTCTCTAAAAGGGACTATATAGTGATACATATGCACCTTTAGCCTGTAAAATTTCAAGCAGCTATTTCAGAGTAGAAAAGTTTGGGAGTGCTATGGGGAAGATTTCAGGTTTGGGCTGGTCTTTTGCACTGGATTTCAGCTTTTCCTAGATGGTTACAGTAGCTTCTTTCCTTTCTGAACTCCAATCTAAGAGACTCCTAAAGCTCCAAGGCTTTTCCTGACATGCTATCAGGACTACTCATTGTGGGGGTGAGAGAGGTCAGGCTACCAGGAAAAAGGGCCAGGCGGCGTTGGCAGGTAAAACAGCCTTCTACTTGCCACTTAGCCTGACCACTCATTCCTTCTGATGTTCAAATTTCTCATCTCTTTCCAAATGCCCCACTTTTCTTTTTTTCCTTTCTCTCCTTCTTTCCCTCTCTTTTTCTTTCTTCCTTTCCTTTTTTCATATAGCTAACAAAAATGAGCTTGGAATCTTGGCAATTGAAGCATTTCCTCTTACATTTCCTGAAAATAATTTACACTCTATTTCATCTTTTGCCGTTCTCTTCTTTCACCTAGACTTCAGTCCCAGGATCCCACTGCATTCAGATTTCCTTGTTTCCTAGCAACATGGTTGATGCTGGCTTTGTTGGGTTAGTCTTTTCCTTCTCTCCCTCCTCCTCCTCCTCTTCTTCCTTCTTCACCCCCATTTTGAACTTCTCCCCAGCCTAGGAAGAACTCTTCTTCCACATGCCTCTTTGCTCTGACCCTTATTGCTGTATACACAGAAGACCCCATGGGCGCTTCTGACTAGTGGAAAGATGAGTGGAATGGTCACTCTATTGGATGATTTGGTGACATCATGTGCCCTGTAGCTGAATGCAGACTAATCCCTACTTCTGCATCAGGACTAAGAATAATTGCCTTTAGCCAGAATGGGCTGGAAAATTGCACAGGAGAAGTTTGTTTTATTTTTAACTCTTCATGTTGCTTACTCTTATAATCCAAGCACACTGCTTGTTAGAGTTGGCTGGAATGACCTCTGAGGACCTCTGCTCTCCTTTTGTTCTACGAATCTTGGCTCCTGACAAAGCAAACCCAATGGGAACCCCAACACAAGGGACCATGGAATATAATTAGAGCTATATTCCTTTTTCAGAGGTCAACTGAGATTTCCTCCTAACCATCCTCCTGCCTTAAATTGATTCTTTGTCATCAGCTTCCAAGAATCCCAGTGGTTAAGTTAAACACTGAACAAATTGGCTCTATGAATATATAATAAATCTTTTTATTTATATCTGAACATTTGAAAAACTGATAATGTCGGTACCAAAAGACTGAAAGTGGTTCCACATGTGGGGTTTTTCTCATCTAATCAGTTTGCAGAGCTGTTTACTTGGTGTCAGTTGAAGTTTCTGTTATGAGTGCTAGGCCTCAGGGATGTTGTGATAAAAAGGAAAGTCCCACATTTGCTCTTGTGGATTTTACAATAATTTCACGGGGAAAAATCATAGTGCTTTCTTTTGAAATGTAGAAGACTGAGCCTTCTCAGAGGCCCAGGCCTTAGTTTATCTGTCATAGAAATGTGTTTTGAGATGTCATCCTATTTCCTCTACTGAATTATAAACATTTGTAAGTACTGGATATTGAACCCCAGGTCCTTGAGTATGCTAGGCAAATTCTTTACCACTGAGCTATATCCTCAGTCTTTTTTTATTTTATTTTGAAACTTGCTAAGTTCCCCGGACTGGTTTTGAACTTGTGATCCTCCTACATGAGTCTCCCGAATAGCTAGGATTACGCATGTACACTACTATCTCAGGCTCCAAATTGCAAACTTCCTGAGGGCACAAATTGCCTCATTTGCACACCTTTCTCCAGCTTCCTCTGCTGTACTTCCCCAGTGCTTGGGTCAAGACCCGTCACCATCCTGCCCCAGTGGGAGGAGCAGGCAGTACACTGAGTGCATGCAGCATCTGTGAGCTCAGGTTACTCAGACAGCCCTCAAAGGAAGTGACTACTATTGACCCCATCTTCTGTTATAACAGCAGGCTATACAGGACCCCTGTGATTTAATCCCAAGCTCTACCTCTGCTTCCTTCCCTCTCCTTCTGCTCACAGCCTCCCACTCCGCACCACTGTGCTATTGACTAACCCAGCCAGCCATGCTCTCACCTCTGAGCCAGGTTCTCTTCTCTTCTTTGGGATCTCTTCTCCCAGGTTGTCATGTCAACCATCTGCCAGCCGGGGAGACTTCTCCAGGATGGTGTCCCCGACAATATCAAAATGGCTTCTTGCCCCGTTCACTCTGCTCTCACCCTGCTCAGTTTTTCTCCATCTGATGTATCTGCTGTTTAATTTTTAATGTTTGTTAATACCTGAGTGCCAGCTACATTTAAGAGGGATTTTGTCTGTTTTGTCTAGAGGCAGATCCCAGCACCTAGCCTGGGCTGGACACAAAGTGGTCCCTCAATAAATATTTATAAGATAATGAATTTCCATTTTATGGATGATAATTTGAAGCTTTGGAAGATTCAGTGACATTTAAGGCCACACAAATAGGAAGTGCCAGAGATGAATTGGAACCTAAGTCATCTGATGCTAATGCCCATTCTGTATTCTAATTGTGTGTGTGTGTGTGTGTGTGTGTGTGTGTGTGTGATTCTTTTCCACTAAGCTTTTAGACCCCCGCCCCCCACAAGACTGCCTGAACAGCTGGAAAAACAGGTTCCCTATGAGGACTGGGGTAGACAAAAGCACAAAGGCCTCAGACACACGGCGGGAACAGCAGAGTTAAAACACCTTCTTAAGTGCTTAGCTTATCACCGGGGCAGCTTCTACAGTGGGAAAAATAATGTCTATTGAATAAGTATAATGGCTGCACATTCCCCTTAGCAGCTGGACTCCCTGTCCCACACCTTGCCTCGCAGAGCACACGCAAGTTTAAATGCCTGAAATGCTTTGCTAATCTTCCAAAGGCTTCATTAGGACGAGATGGAGCCAGGATAAAAATGTGTTTGTCTTTAAAACAAAGACAGATGGCAGATTGGTAACACTATGAAATGGCCACAGGACTTAATACTGGTTCTGACCAGACAACAGATGCAAAGTTTAAGTTTACAGAGAGGGTTTGATCTTAATAAGCCAATGAATATGGAAATGTCTGAGCAACAGAAAGACTGATTTGTTCCTTAACTGCAGCATGTGGGACTCTCAGGGAGAAATAATGGCTTGGTAGGAGCCAGTGCTGGAACACCAACAGTTTAATTGCTCCGAGCCCACCCTCTTCTTCCTGCCCACATTTTGGGTCCATTGCCACAGTAATCCTTGATTTCCTCAGCACTAGGAAGCAGGAAGGAGGTAGAACCAGCATCCTCACTAGGGACTGGCCCATGGGAGCCCCAACAGTCAGCTCCTCCCGCTGGCTGACCGGAAGGTGTCCACTGTTGTCTCCTAGAGTCCTGGTTGTGCAGAGTGACACACATCACCCTTTCACCTCAGGGATTTGGTCACTTATCATGCATTCCCTTTTTCGGTTAAATGTTTTAAAGGTAAACACATCTTTCTCCTTCTCATTTCCCTCTCCTTTCATCACTCACCCCCACCCACTTTTCCCCAAACATACTGTTGTGGATTTTCATTAGCTTGGAATCAGAGAAAATGTGCTGCCTGACTGAAAGATATTTCACCAGGAAAGTGAGATTTCAAAGCTTAATTACTCGTCTTTATAAAGATACTTTCTAAATTAAACCAGTGTGTTTCTCAGCTCTTAAACACTTTTCCTTTCTATAGGAAGACAGAGTGAATCTCCTGCCACAGTACTGTAGGGAAAGAGAGACTTATGTTCCTGCCATTGGCTCAGAACCTTCATGGAGCTCTAACCACCCTGCTCAGAGGTCCACTGAGTGGAAAGAGGCAGGAGTTGTTGTCCCCACAGCAGAGGACACCAAGGGCACCCCTGGGCTGGTGCTGCGAGGCACATGGAGAAACAGGCAGCTTGCAGACTCCCTCTGACTATAGCAGTGTGCATGGCCCGGTTTGACCAGGCAGCCACTGAGAAATTTTGAGCATGAGAGACAGTGTCAATCTAAACAATAACAAACTCCTTACCTAGATATTTCAAAGACTATGGATATAGGATTCAAATAGCTGTTGATGCCTAGAGGCATAATCTCATCATGACTCATCTGGTAAAGTAGGGGTCAATGAAGAGCAAGTAATAAATGAAATCCTGACTAAGCTACTTCCTTCAGTGGAACAACTGAGTTTGTGCTCCTCTTCAGTGGTCATTTCCCCAATCCCTTGTGTATGATTGGTACTGACATTGGGTCTTTGGCATATGAGATAAGAGATATCATAGTTGGAGAAGGTAAAGGATAAACTTCTGAAAATACATCCCTTATCCAAAATAGTACATCCAAAACAGAAAAACTATATGTCCCATTTCACAAGGATACACTGGAGAATAATTCTATGATTGAAGATTTAAAAGATGCAGAGGTGACAGAACTTCTTATATATCCATTTGACTACCCAGACCAGCACCTCTGCAAAAATAAGATCAATCTTGGAGAATGATATCAGACTACTACAAGCTGAAATAAGTAGCCACTTTAATTGCAGCTGCTGTGCTATACTTGTGGGCCCCTGCTGAAGCAGACTGATAAATAAGGTCTCAGACATATGGTATAAGATCAATGCATTTATGAGTATGTTCTTTCCTGTTCTGATCAGAAACAGTTCATGTTTACGTGGATTGGACAATGAATATTCCTTTACAGTTTTTGCCCTAAGGATATATTAACTTTTCTGCCCTCTGTCCTAATACATTCCCAAAAATATCTAGATAGCCTGAATATCCTGCAGAACCCAACAGTAAACCATCAGATCATGCTAATTGGGGGAAAGTGAGCAAGAGGAGGTGGTATGTAAAAGACTACTTAACACGCATGGGCTCCAGACAGTGAAAGAAAAAACCTTATAAGGAGCCTGTCTGCTTAATAAAGCTCTTAGGCACGAGGTGGTCAGGCATGTGCTAAGAATCTCCACCAAAGTAAAAGAAAATGACTGTACCCTGCACCTCCCACTACAAAGAAGGAAGCACAAGGCCTGGCAGGTGACTTCTGGTTCTAGGGACCACACTTTGTGTAGCTGGGAATCTTGTTCTGACTCACACATCTGGTGACACAGGAAGCTGCTAGTGTTGTGTGGGACTCAGAGTGGGAAAGAGGTCTACGGTAGGGCCAGTCTGTGTTCCCAGCTGCCCTGCTGTCTTAGTCCAGATCAGCTGAGATAAGCAACACACATTCGTTTCTCAGAACTCTGGAGGCTTGGAAGTCCAGTATCAAGGGACCAGGGGAACTGGTGACTGGTGAGGGCTTGCTTCTTAGTTCACAGATGATCTCTCTTCTCATTACATCTTTAGGGGCCAGGGATGTAGCTCAGCGGTATAGCACCTGTCTGGGAAATGGAAGATCCTGAGTTCGATCCCTGGTACAGAAAAAAAAAAAAAAAAAAAAAGTGAACTCATTATATCCTTACATGGTGAAGGCAAGGAGTGAGAGAAAGCTCTTGTGCTTCTAGGGCACTAATGTCATTCATGAGGGTTGATGACCTAATTACCTCCTAATATTTTTCCACTGGACTTAGGAGTCCAACATTTTGGAAGGGAGCACAGATGTGCTATCCCAAACACCTACCACTCAGGCCACACAAGTACCCAGCACTTGGGTTTGTAGGGATCACTGGTGAGAAAAGATACAGTATGGACTTTATAATAATCACTTATGGGAGAACCACAGCATGGGCTCCTGGAGTCCTTGAGCAGAGAATTAAACACCTTTTGAAAGGCAGTTTGTGGCATGATCTTGGGCCCTGGTAGAGAAACAATGATCTTTTTTTGGAGCACAATGATTTGGCAGTTGGAACTATCCATTCTGATCTGAACCTGTTAGACTCATCAAGTCATAAAGTTGGACAGGTCCAGCGGTTGTCAGTTGTAAGATAGCAATATTGCAGGTTGGCCTCTATGAAGGGCCAGAGGGCATGTGTGCACGAGCAAGTGGCCCACATTTCCACACTGCAGAATTGCACCAGTACCTATTACCCAACTCACATCTGTGGTTGCAGGAGGATCTTACACGTCAGCAGGGCACAGAGGAAAAAGATTGAACTTGGTATGTAGTTGGTTGACTCTGTATGAAGAAGCAAGCTGAAAGCAGACAGTGTACATTATATCCACATGCAGGGATGACTCTGAAAGTCAGTGAAAAGAAAAACATCTACCCAGTGGGCAGAGTTGTAAGTGGTACCCAGTCATTTACTCTGTCTGGAAAGAGAAGCAGCCTGAGGTAAGAGTAGAGCAAGGTCAGTGACCTGGCTGGTTAGAAGCCTGGAAGGAAAATAAATGGAAGATCAGAGACAAGGCAGTATGGGGTAGAGGCTTGCAGACAGACACATGGGAGTGGGAACAATGTGTGATTTTTGTGTCATACTTTAACACCCACCAGAAAGCATTCACCATTGAACAATGAGGTAAACAAAATGATTCAGTTAGTTGGCACTAGGCAGCCTTCATCACTGCCACCCCAAAACTGGAATCATGGGCATATGAACACAGTTGCCATGGTGGCAGAGACGGAGGCATCTGTCCAGGGAACCTCTTTCACAGAAGACAATTTGTGGGACTGGGCCTTGGCTGTGGACTCCACCAGTAGTGTGATATACTACCTGGTGCAGGTTGCAGCTCATAGGCAGACAGCCTCACTTGCTAAGAACACTGCCAAAATCACAGGGTGACTTCCCAGGTCAATCTAACTACCGACAGCAGCCATGAATGTCTCACTTTCAACATCAGAGTCTTTCTAGAGGAGACCAAATAGCCATTTCATGGCAGGTTTAACACTTGCAGATCGTTCCATCTTGGAAAGGCTAATAGCTCTCTTCACAGGGGTCCTCATCTGATCTCCCTTTCTTGCCTGCATAGCTTCTGTATCAGTTAGGGTTCGTTAGAGGAACAGATTTAATGTAAAGTATGTATTTTATTATATAAAGGATTTACCAGGTAGGCTTACAATGGCCACCTGGTGAATCAGGGGTGGAAGAATGCAAAATGGCCATCTGTGAGTTGGAAAGCCAGAAGATTCAGCCCAAGGTTGAAGGTCTGGAGCTCTCTGTAAAGTCCCATGTGAAAAGCCAATGGTCTTCCTTAGAAAGCTAAAGAACATACACTGAAAGGAACTGAAAATGAATGTCCAAAGGCAATAGCAAAGATCAGAGCTCCGGCAAAAAAGAAAAGGGAAGACTTCTTTCTTCTTTCCCTTTCTATTTTATCCAGGCTATAAGCCTGTGGCACCACCCTCATCCAGGGTGGGTCTTCCCTCCTCATTTTGTGGCCCACATGTCAATCATCCACAGATACACGGAGAGCTTTACTAATCTCCTCGGCAGTTCTTACTCAAGTCACAGTGACATATCACAACTTATGTCACAGCTTCAGTTAGCCCCTTGATTCAGGGGCTTATGGATTAGGTACCTGGCAAACCATGTACAGAAAGCCACATAACATATAGCTGTTCAGAAGACTCACTTCACAGCAAATAATTTGTGGGAATAGGTTCTTGACCATGGAATTACTGCTTTGATTACACGTGACACTTTAGGGTGGCAAGTAGTCTCCTCAAAACACAGGAAAGACCTACTGATCCCCACGAAAGCATCCACTTAGAAGCATGTTCTTCAAGGATAGTGCTATTCCTTACAGTGCAATGTGTTCATTAAATCAGAGACTTATCTATGATGCTATAGGAAGAATACCTGAGTCTAGAAACCAAAAAGTGGAAGTAAGAGTGGCTCTATTTGTCATTATACTCAATGACTCACTGATAAACTTTTGTGTTTCCCACCTCGACAAGTCTGAGTACTGCAAAGTCAGAGGTTCTGGTCCCTAACAGTGGTGCTGTCTTGCCGGGGTACAGAGTAAACGTTCTGTTGATTACAGGCTGTGGTTGTTACCAGAACACATAGGTCACCTGGTATTCAAGGTCTAGCTGGAAAAAGAGAAGAATCATGTTGGAAGGTGTAACTGACTCTGATCAGAAGAAGGAGGTTAGGCTGGTCTGACACAAGAGGGCCTGTGAAGAATGCATGTGGATACCAGCTGATCTTCCTGGTTGCTTTTTTTTTTTCGTCTTGTTTTCACTGTGAACAAACATACATAGTAAGCCTAACCTGACAAGTATCAAACTCCTCATAATGGTTTTGGTTACACCAAAGCGGAACTACCAATACTTGCAAAAAAAAGTTAGGTGAGGATAAGAAGAACTTAGAACAGAGAATGAAGGGAGGAAAGGACGCGTATCAAATCATGACCAACTGCAGCAACAAGGCCTTTCATTATCCCACTTTGGCCAAAAGCAAACATTCCAGGAAGCAACCATTGTTCAGAGACTTCTCTTCAGCTTGATCAAGACTTTCTTTACCTTGCTCTAATCTGAGATTACACCCTACAATTTTCTCTCTTGTCAAATCTATATTGCATCCTGAAGGATGTCTTCACCTCCTTCTGCTCTTTACTTCTTTGTCCTTCATAGATGCTCCCCCGTAGTAAATCTCCTGCATAACTGTCTTGGTTTAAATTTGGAAAGTCCCGCACAGGCTCGTATAATAAAGGCTTTTTTCTCAATGAAGCATTATTCAGAGGTGATATTTTGGGGAAGTGATTGACTCAGTGACTCTGACCCTATCAATGGATTAATCCATCTATGGATTTATAACTGATAACATTACTGGGAGGTGGTGGAATCTATAGGAGGTGGGGCCTGGCTGGAGAAAGTATGCCATGGAAGTGTCCCCTAGGGAACTAGACAAATCCTTCGTCCCTTCCTCTTGGGCTCTGCTCTTTGCTTCCTGGATACCATGAGGTAAGGAGCCTCATCTGTCACACACTCCGATGGCCATGTTGTTCTGCCTCACCACAGGCCCATAGCCATGGAGCCAGCCAACCACAAACCCATGGATTGAAACCTCTGAAACTGTGAAGCAAAATGAATCTTTCCCCTTTATATTGATTTTCTCAGGTATTTTGTCACAGCCATGGAAAACTAGTACAATATCTAATCCCATCTTGGTTCTGCTGTCCAAGGGAACCTAAAACTAGCACTGTTACTAAGTCTTTCATTATATAATGAAGTGATATAATGTTAATAAAAGAAAAATTGAAATAAAGATGTACACTAAATTCCTAGGGCAATCATCAATAATATAAAATAAGGGTATAACAATATAAAATAAGGACATATGACTACAAGCCTGTTAGTCAGGTAAAATAAAATATTTTAAAAATTCTCAATCAATCAAGGTAAAGAAATCAAGGAAATCAAGGAAAGAAAAACAAGGAACCAAGAAAGAAGAAATATATAAAAACTAACAAGATAAAAGATTAAACCCAACTATATCAATTGAATATAAATCAACTAAGTGCTTCAATTAAAAGCTAGAGATGTTCAGATTGAATAAAAAGGAAAGACCCATTTGTATAGTATTTGTAAGAAATGTACTTTAAATATAAAGGTATGAACACTTGAAACCCAAGAATGGAAAAATCGTAACAAACAAACACTAATAATAAGAAAGTTGATATGGCCTTGTGAATACCAAACAAAATAAAACCTCAAGCCAAAAAGCAATATAGAAACATAGCATTGTCATTTCATAATGATAAAAATAGTCAGTTTATTAAGAAGCAAAAGCAAAAACCAAAAATCAACCATACCAAAGTAAAAACTAAACAATTCACCATCATGGGTAGAGGTTTATGACACTCTCAGTAACTGAAAGAACAAGTAGATTGAAAATTAGAACTGCAGCCTGAGAATTATAGCCTGTTGGCCAAACTGACTATCCTGTTTGCTTATGTTTTGTTTACATCTGAATTTGCACAGAGGAGCACAGTTGAGTAGTTGCTATAAAGTGTATGTGGCAAGCAAAGCTGAAAATATTTACTTTCTGATTTTTTACAGGAAAAGCTTACTGGCTTCTGATATAACCCAATCAATCAACTTAATCCAGTGGATATTTATAAAATACTCACTCAACAATCACAGAATCTATCTTCTTTTCAAGTGTACATGAAACAATGTGCTTAGAAGTATAAAACAAGTTGCAATGCATTTCAAGTGACTGTGTATATGCTGCCCCACTATAATTTAGAAATTCATATAGGAGACAGGTGTAAATACCAAATAGTTTCTCTAGTGTGAGAAACTGAAAGTGTAAATAAGGATTAAAACGAATAATTGATAATTGGAAATAGGAAGAAAAGGCCCAAAGGGGTAGGGTAAGTGGGAGGGGAAGGGGAAAGGAAAGAAGGAAAAGGAAAAGTTATGAGAAAAGAAAAAATGGAAACAAAGTCTATGTGAATAGGGAACGGTGGAGGGGGTGAAGGGCGCACCGGTAATGGGGAAAAAATAAAAAGCAAGATACATCATGTACAGGTACAAGCACCCAATGATAAATGTAAACATATTGTATACCTAAAATGTACCAATAAAAGAATTTAAGCAAAAGTCAATCTACAAGACTCCTCAATTATGAAGAAATTTAGCAGCACATTTTCTAAATAATCCATGGTCAAAGACGAAATCATGAAGGAAATTAGAAGCTATTTTGAGCTGAATGGAAATGAGAAAAAAATGCTAAAATGTGTAGAATATAGCCATAGACGTATTTAGAAATTTATAATATTAAATGCTTATATCCAAAACAAGAAAATATGAAATCTATCTAAATGTTTACCTAAAAATTAGAAAAGGAAGAGTAAATCAAACCCAGACAAGTAGAATATAAAAACAATGGTGAAGAGCTAAGGATGTAGGTCAGGCTAGAATGCTTGCCTAGCATGTCTTCAACCCCCACTGCTGAAAAAAGGAAAGAGAGAGAAGGAGGGAGAAAAAGACAAAGGAAGGAAGGGAGGGAGGAAAGGAGGAAGGAAAGAAGGGAGGGAGAGAGAAATTGATAAAACAATAAGCATATAAATAATTGGCAAATTCAACAAAGCTAAAAGTTGCTTCATTAAAGAGCAATGAAACCGAAGAGCTCAGAGCAAGGTGAACCAAGAAAAAAGAAAACAAATCAGCACTATTACAAATAATAGAGAAAAGCCAAGCATGGTGGCCCATGCCTGTAATCCCAGCACTCAGGAGGCTGAGACAGGAGGATCACTGAAGTTTGAAGTCAGTGTGAGCTACATAGTGAGTTCAAGGCCAGCCTGACCTGCATAGCGAGACCCTTTCTCAAACAAGCAAACAAACAAACAAACAAACAAATAAAGATGAACATCACTACAGGTCCTATAGACATTAAAAGGATAATTTTAAAATATTATGAACAAATTTGTTAATTTACATGAAATAGATAAATCTAGTGAAAAATGTAACAGCAAAATTAACAGAAGAAATACAAAATACGAAAAGCTACATGTCTATTAAGGAAATTGAATTTATAATAACCTTCACAGGGAAGACAATTTCAGACTCCATGGCTTCACTTGGTCTATCCAACATTTAAGCAAGGAATAATATTGACTTTACACAACTATCAGAATGGGGATGAGAAGGGGATAACCTCTCAACTAATTTTATGAGGTTGGCACAATCCTACCAAAAGCTGACAAGGACACTAAAGAAAAACATTTAGGGCAGGGGATTTAGCTCAGTGGTGCTGCTGCCTGCCTTGCAAGTCAAGGTCGCGAGTTCGATCCCTGGTACAAAAAAGAAAAAAAAAGAAAAATATTTATAGACCAATCCCTCATAAACCTAAATGCAAAAATCTTTATCAACATTGCAATGTGAGTCAAGCAATATATAAACTAGATAATAAGATCACATAGGGGATTGTTCCAGGAAGTCAAAGATGGTTTAAAATTAGGAAATCAATAAAAGTAAATCAGCACAGAGTCCAAGAGAAAAATTATAATTAGCTCAATGATGCAGAAAAAGCATGACCAAAACCTAATATTTATTTAGAAGAAAAGTAAAAGATCTCACCAACCTAGGCATGAAAGGAAACTTCCTTAACCTGATAAAGGCCATCTACAAAATAACTACAGCTAACATGTTATAATAAAAGTAAAATATTAAATGTTTCCTCCCCTAAGATCAGCAATAAGGGAAAGCAGTCTGTTCAAATATACTTCTTGTACTCAATATTACACTGGAGATCTTAAATATAAACAAAAGATGGAAGGATTGGAAACAAAGAAATAAAATTGTCTTCATTCCTGGATGAGACAGTTGTATGCAGAGATAGTCTGATAATAAAGGAACCTACCAGAGCCAATAAATAAAGTTAGTAAAGTTTCAGGATAGAAAGTCAGTATATAAAAACCAGTTGTGTTTCTATATTTTTATCTTAATGTGATGTAAGCAGATGTTCAAGAAAATATTAAAAGGTACTCTATGAAAAAACGAAACAAAATTTCATAACAAAATAATGGGAGAATAACAATAATTAATACACCATGTATCATAATCTTAAAAGAATGGCCAAAATGTTACTCAGAGTACAAGTTATTGACAAAAAAAGACTCTCTTGCAAAGAAACAGACAAATAAGAGTAGCATAAGGATAGATAAGTAAGAAGTAGAGAGAAGTTCAAATAATTCCCCAAATTACTTATTCCATTGTTTCAAAAATATTTTCACATATATGTTAATTTGCTTCATTTATACTACTTTCAGTTTATTAAGAAAAAGTTTTATATTTCTATATATTAAGAAGATAAATAGAAAAAGAAATATAAGTTTATATTTACATGTATAACATATTATAAAGCATAAAATACTGAGGAATAAATTCAGTAGAAGAGCAAGACCTCTACACTGAAAAGCATAACCTATAAAACATCATTGAAACAAATGAAAAAGACATAAAGAATTGGAAAGATGTCTCACATTCATTAAGGATGAGAAGACTCAAATAATCTAGAGATTCAATGTAGTCCCTGTTAAAATTCTATTAGGTATTTTTTTTTCAGGCAGAAATTGTCAACACTAAAATTTAAATCAAAATAAAAAAAAGATGGAATAGTGAAAACAATCTTGAAAAAGTAACAATAAATATGTTCACTTGCCTTTCTATAAAGACACCACAGCAATTCAATAGGGAAAGAGAAAGTTACTGAAATAACTGAATAACTTCAGCGAAAATGGACATCAACTCCTACCTTTCACCATACTCAAGAATTGATTTGAGATAGATAAGTCTTAAATATAAAGGCTAATCTCATAAAGCCTCTTGAAGGAAACATAAAATTATATATCTGTGAGTGTGGGATAACCGAAGATTCTTTTAGACAGGACATAATAAGCACCAAGTATTAAAAAAAATTATAAATTAGACTTAATCATCATCAAAATTTGCTCAGACTTTGTCCCCATCTAAAGCACACTTGTTTATTTTCTGACAAAAGTGTTATAACATTTAAAGAATTCCTTAGCATCAATAACTTAAAAAACAAACAATACAAAAGCTGACCAGAGTTGAACAGACACTTCACAAAATCTGTACAAATTATCTGCATACATAGGAAGTAGGCTCATTAATACTAGTCAGCAGGAAAATGCTAATTAAAACCAGAGGCGGGTCAGGGCCGGGGATTTAGCTCAGTGGTTCTGCTGCCTGCCTCCAAAGCACAAGGATTCCAGTTTGATCCCCCATCACCATCAAAAAACCCCCACAAACTCATGTGTGGGGAGACAGACGGAGAATTCATTTCACATCTACCAGAAGGATTAAAATTTAAAAAGATTAACAACAACAAATACTAGTGAGAATATATATTGCTTATGCATACCTTTAAAAAATTATTGAGCTTTTTCTCATCAAATTAAACATTAACCTATCCTATATAACCCAGCAATGTCCTTCCTAGCTATTTACCCAGGGAAATGAAAACATATGCCTGAAAAAACACTTGTACAAGAATATCCATAGCTACTTTAGTCATGATCGACACAATCTGGAAACAAGTCTACCAACAAAATAGACAAGATGTGATACATTCACAAATCTAATCTACTCAGCAATGAAAAGAAATGAATCATTGAAGCGTGAAACAAAGCTCAAAAAAATGAACAAAGAAGTCAGATATAAAAGCGAGCATAGTGTATGATTTTATTTATATGAAGTCCAAGCTAATCTATGGTGATAAAATTGAAGCAGTTCCCTCCTGGAAGGACCAAGGAGATGGTCTGGGGCTAGAGAATATTGTGGGGTGATGGAAATGCTCTATATCTTGATTCAATTTGGATTAAATGAGTATACACATTTCCCCGAATTCATCTGGCACCTAAGATCTGTGCATTTTACTACATGTAAATTATTGCTTAATTCTTAAAATGGAAAGAAACAAGATAGCATCAAGTGTCTACTATATACTAGGCATTGTTCTGGGTGCTAGGATGTAGCTTAGAGAAACTGACAAAATATAATTCTAGATTATATGTGTCAGATGTATAAATACAATTCCAGGATGCTGAATGGAACCCTTGCCATCACAGGTTTCTGGGTGACACAGAAAGTGACTCGGAGGTCACTTCTCCTCCTTGCTCCCGAGCCGTCTTTCTCCCCAGGTCCGGAGTTCTCAGCACGAGGAGACAGCCTAGCCCATCTATTTGGGAAGTGAGGTGCTGGCATTTGGGATCCCCTATAGGCCACAATGTGCTAACTGAATTGAGAAACCAGCCCTGGTAGAAAAGGCCTCTGAGCCATATTTATTTTCTGTGTAAAGGAGGATCTATTCATTTACATGTCTTGAATGGGGTTCAGGAAGCCTAATTTGGTTTGGACAAATACTGTACTATAGGGGCTGCTGAGAGCCATTCTACATAAGTTTTAGGGGAAAATCATTTCATAATTAAGGTATGACTATAGCTATCTAAAGCCCAATGTTGCCTTGCCCTTGTGCCAGCTATGGCATGCAGAAATGGTTCCCTGATGCTGTGCTGCTCAAGGGCAAGATTACGTCAGCTGAAGACATCCTGCTTCTTTGAGAACAGAGTCGTAATACACAAAGAGAAGGGTTTCACCTGGACAGGGACAAATTTCTTATAAGTTTAATTCATCTCACCTACTGTTGTAGGAATGCTTTCCTTTCTGCCTTCATCAGCATAAGATTTGCATCAACATAGGATCACCACTGACCCCTAAGTCACCTGATATTCCCTCCAATATTTATTGGTGTATACTCAATAAATAATGGCTAGCTCAGAGAGTACTTGTCTTTGCCCACTCTGAAGCACTGACCTCCTGGTTCCCCATATACTTTGAAATTATGCAGGTATTTGGAGTAAGAGCTAGCATGGTGGAAAAGGCCAAGTAGAAGCTTCTGAAGGTGACTTCCTGGACAAAAGAGTAAAATAAAGCCAACATTTTGTCCAAAGTTATTTTTCTTTTCAGGGGGTGAGAGGTGGGAGAGGTATGGATAGTGGGCATTGGTGCCACCATTTAAGAGCTAAAGGATATGAAGATGATGGTTCTTTTCATATATCCATCTAATCCATCAGTCTTGCCCCCCAGGACACAGGATAGACCATAGAGAATGGCTGTAGACCACCGCAAACTAAATGAAGCAGTAGCCCCAGTAACAGTGCAGAGTTGGACACAGTATTTTGCTATAGTGGTTAATAAAGTCTCAGGTACACTGTATGTAATTATTGATTCATAATTCTTTTCTATTCCTGTCAGAAACAAGGAACAGAGACAGTTTGCATTTACACAGAACAGACAACAATATTTAATTTTGCTCCAGAACTCTGCTTACTCTTCTACTCACTGTCATAACACAGTCTGAATAGGTCTAACTATTCAGGAACCAGGGATTGAAAGCAAGAATGGCCCCTCTAGCATGCATGACTATCACCTCCAAATACCTGTAGTAGGTACTTTATGTTTTATAGTTTTCTGATTTGGGGTTTCACAGAGTTGGAGTGTCTGCTCTCCAAAGAGGGTACATTCTTGTTTTACTTTTTCTTTTTGAAAGAGGGTACACTCTGTTAGGGGCATGTCCTAGAAAACTACAATTTATGGTTGCCACCTGTGTACTTTGGACTCCTGTGTCCAAAGACCAGCAGATGAGAAAGGTATCATAATTTTGACAGGACTCATTGTCCCTGGTCAGCAGGAGGACAGGAGATTACTTGTGTACAATGGTGACAGGGAGGAATAGGGGTGAAGAGTCTGAAGTCTCTGTCTATTCTTCCCACTCCCCTCTACCCATCACAAACATTTCCTTTATTCAGATTTTATTCTGGCTGGTGTCTTCTTCCTGATGACCAAAAGTGGCAAAGGAGTATTTAGAAAATTGTAAATAAAATGCCTCCAGTAAAAAAAAAAAAGGAAACAAAATCCTTCACTTAGTATAAAAAAGCTAGAGGTTGTAACTTTTATTTCTCTATGTCCAGGGCTTTTAGAAATCCATTTGCTAGACATTTTTAAAAATGCAAACAAGAATAACTGTCAAGAAGAAACTCTTTAGTGCAAAGCAGTTTCCAAGTGTCTCCGTAATTCCAGCGCCATTAACTTGGATGAACACTTTTATACTTGTCAGGTCAAATATTTCTTCTCTGCCATGATTTGGAAATTTTCGTACTGAGTGTCAGAGGATGGTAATTGAACCTGTGGTCTTGAATTTTGTTTGGGTCAAGATTATCCCAAATTATATCTCTCTCTAGTCTCTTTGGGTCCACCAAGGGCAGCACTGCTCTCAACTTCCATAGAAGTCATGAAAGAAACATTAACATATTGCTCTTCACACCTTGATTTGATGGATAGAAAAGCATCCCCTTTACCCATCTTCTTGCTTCCAGTAATGCACCCACCAGCCACCAGTTGAAAGTGGTTTCTGCTAGAAGTGTTTCTCTGCTGTACAGGCAAGGGAAATGAATACAAACAAGTCATCAGTAATTAACTCCTTGTTGGCTGCTTAACATGGCCTTCTTCTCATCTGTCACCACTAGTTAGTAGTGCTGCAGACACAGAAAGGCATAGCACTGCTTGAAGAGAAAGCTTCATTCATTCAGGAGAGACGTCATCTAGAGACCCAGATTAAATTGTGTTTTCCTTCTTGTCTTTGCCTTTGCCCAAGTGAGCTGAGAGGCTGAAGAAATAGCAATAACATAACTTGGTCAACTTTCGTGCCTCATAATGATAGCAAGTATTTGTAGTTTACAATGCATTTTACGTACATTTTTCACTTAGTATTCATCTTGCCAGAAATCTCAATGGGGGTCAGCATTTGGGTTAAGGCATCCTATTAAAATATCTCTTGTAATAGTAGGTATTTGGTGACTTTTTGCTGCATTGAATCAAATTGATTGTAAATTAATTGCTTATTTGTCAGTTTTCCTTACTAGTCTATGAGTTTTTGAATGCAGAAGTTGTGTCTTTTATTTCTCCATGTCCAGAGCCTAGTACAAAATTGCTCATATGAGCTCATCAATTAATGTTTGGTGATGGATGAGTGAATGAGGCCTCCAGAGCCATGATACATGGATGAATTTATTTTGGATCAATATAGAAAAGAGAGCTGGGACTACAAGGAGAAAGATCCAAGATCATTCTATTTAGTGGGAAGTGAGAGGAGAAATAGTTTGGACACATGAGAAGGAAGATCAGAGGCCATGCACTGAGGCTTGGAAGAGAATTTTGAGGGCACTGGGCCATGAAGGCTGACATGGTCAATGAGAGGGAGAAGAACCTGGTTGGTGCAAGGCCCTACCCATACTGCTGCTCTATGTCTGCTTCAATAACTTGATCATAGAGCTGGCATCAGCCTCATCATTGCCAATGGGACTGCAAGACATCCTTAATCCTCACTCCTACTCTTGATGGTAGCCAGGCTTAATCACATAGCCTTAGGAACCACAGCTTCCCCTCAAGCCCTGTTCTCTTCTCTGAGCCCTTGACCTGATATTTTATGAGATGTGGCTCACTTCAATAACTTGTTGTTCCTTGAAGGTGGCAATAGCAACTTGTGGAGTTTTTTTTTCTGTAAAAACCAGTGGCTGATACACATACTGGAAATTTTGTGAAATCCCTCATCCATTCACTGCTCTTGTCAGGGTACAATAATGCAAACACATAAGGCTTCCTTGGCATGGGAACCTCTTATTCCCTCTGAACAGGACAACAGGAGTCATCTTGGATATTTAGCCCTCTGTGGTAGGCAGAGGGAGAAAGAATCTGTGTTAGGCATTATTGAGTTCCATCATAAAAAGTGTCATGAATTTCTAGTTTCCAGTTTCAGATGCCAGCATGGTATTCTGTAAATGAGCAAAATTTAACAAATGTTCACAGAATTAATTAAACAATCTGATGAACTGTGAGATAAAGCAGAGTTTGAAAAAAGCTGAGAATATGTGTTATTTGAAATTTGATTATGGGAGAAAAGGAAGCTGAGTGGACCAAAAAAAATAGCAAATGCTCTTAAAAGAATGACCCCAATCATTAGAGCTCCCATACATGCCATATTCTTCTAGTGTGACCTGTGGTGATTTTGATTACCTAGAGAAGCTTTTTGGTCCTTGTAGCAGGAGATGATGCTAGCCTAGGTGTGAATTTGGGAATAATATAGAGGAAGAACTATCTATCTGCAAAGTTTTATTATATATGTGGTGTGTGTGTGTGTGAGATTGAAAAGGTGCAAGAGCTTTATGAAAAATATATAAATTAACTGAAAAATATTGACAAAGATATTTAAATCTTAAATGAGTCAGATTTATGTCTTTAATTTCTAAAGGAATGTGGCTATATGCCATGTGCATAGATAGAGAGGAAGGCTCAATAATGTTAATAAATAATTCTACCCAAATCAGCCTATCAATTCCATGTGAGTGTAATAAAAATTGTAATTCTGGAATTTGCCTATGAAATTAAAGACACAAGAAAAGACAATCTTGAAGATAAACAAGACTGTACCAAGGAAGGTTACCATTGACCCACATAGTGCAGTAGTGCTGAGGTTTGCAAAGTCACAACTCTTGCCTCCTGGAACTCCGAGCACGTGTCTACTCAGGATGAGGCTCTGTGGGATTTGGTAGTCAAGTGTAAGGATACAGGAGCACATTAGCTATTTCTTGTCATCTTGGTTAGGGTATAGCAATAAATACCAATTGAAGTCCAGGGCTATTTGACTTCAGAGAAGAGGGAGAAAAGACAAAATTCTGAAAGTGAGATTTCAAAGGTCAAGGGTAATAAATGGAGGCAGATTACTTGTTCAAGGCATTTGTCCCATTGTCAAGAAGGTGAGTGAACAAATGGATGTCTTTGCATCTGCTGGGTCTATCTTTTTTCTTAGTATCCATGTCTAGCAGCAATGGTGTATCCTCCAGATCCAAGGTCTATATGTGGTGTCCTGGGAATTCTTTTCCCAATCCTGAATAAGAGTTTTCATTATGGTGGCCCTTTTTTACTATCCACTTAGGAAAACGGAGTTGTAGTTTGGAGACCAGAAATGTATTGCACAGATGTACTTCCACATGTTGGGTCTTGCCATAAAGGAAATGGTGGTTGATGGAAATATATCAGCAGACATGGGCAAGCATACGTGTTCCTTGCTGTGACATAAAGCAAGTGACATAAAAACTCACAGGACAATTATATAAAGCAGGGCTCCCAGCCCAGAGGAGGATTCCAGGTAGGCATGCCATGGCTCCCAGTGTGCAGGAGGCTTCCGGGTAGACGTGCTGCAGCTCCCAGCCTGGAGGAAGCTTCTGGGTAGGCGTGCCACAGCTCCCACCACAGAGGAGGTGACAACCCCCAGCCCCCTGGTTGAAATGAGAAGACAGGTAAACAAGCCTCAGAACCAGACTTGCAGATCACCTACAGCAACCCCAAAGGGAAATGAGATGGAACACTCTGATACTCAACCAACTGGACTCCCTGAACTAGCAACTGAAAGAGGATCTGGAAAAAATGAAATCAGAAATAATTTCTCACATAACAGCAAAGATTGTGCCCATAATGCAAGATATGATTAATAAATCTAGAGAAGATAGAGATAAAAAAATAGAGGAGTTGAGGAACATGATGGAATGCCAACATAGGAAACAAATGGAATCCATTAAACAGATGCAAACAGATTTCCAGGAGATTAAAAACTCCATTGAAAGTCTATGCAGCAGAATGAGCCAATGTGATCACAGAATTTCAGATATAAAAGATAAGATTGAAATTGGTGACCAGGAAAAGAAAAAAATTCTTTAAAATTGAAAGGGACCACAAGAAATCAATCCAGCAGCTGCTAGACAATGCAAAGAAGAATAACATAAGACTGATTGGAGTTAATGAAGAAACAGGAGAGAGGGCACATGACATACAAAAAACTGTTCATAGAAGTGATGGCAGAAAACTTCCCAAGCAGGGGAATAGAATTTGGCATTCAGATAAGCGAGGCATATAGGACCCCAAATAGCCTTGATCAAAAAAAAAATCTACACATAGGCATATAAT
>NW_004624905.1:1109100-1179854 GCF_000247695.1 Heterocephalus glaber
TTGCAGTATGGGCACAATCTCTGCTGTTATCTGAGAAATTATTTCTGATTTCATTTTTTCCAGATCCTCTTTTGTTGCCAGTTCAGGGAGTCTAGCTGATTGAGTATCAGAGTGTTCAATCTCAATTCCCTTTGGGGTTTCTCTAGGTGATCTGGAAGTCTGGTTCTGAGGCTTTTTTACGTGTCTTCTCATTTTGATAGGGTGGGAGGTGCTGGTGGCATTGGCGTGGCTCACCTCCTCTGTGCTGGGAGCAGTGCTATGGTGGCCCAGAAGCCTCCTCCTCTGGGCTGGGAGCAGTGCTCACAATGTGTGATTTCATATGCTAAACTTATCCCCTGAGCACTTGGGCCTCTTGCCCTGAACCTCATCATCAGCTCAAGCTCCAAGGATATTAAATCAGATTGTCCAGAGCTGTTCAAGGTTTTGTACTTAAAAACAAGCAGAGCTTCCCCCCCAAAAAAACACCCCAAAAGAAGATTTATGTGTATGAAAAGGTAAAGCAGTTTCTTGTGTAAGAAACAGGAAGGCTTTACAACATAAGACCATAACACCCACAAAGGAAACTTTATGTGTATGAAAAGGTAAAGCAATTTCTTGTGTAAGAAACAGGAAGACTTAAGAACATAAGACCATTTTTTCCTGAGTTAACCTTCATGTAATACTTTGAAATAATATTTCAAGAACAAGTTGAAGGGATTATCCGATGCTAACAATTGCTTGGAAAAATTGACAAGCATGATAGGCTGGAATTCCTAAAAAAGAAAGTCTAGTGAGTGGGACTTGCCTTATGGGATTGTGTAACATGTTACAGAGAAATCAGCTGCTTCTATCTGTGGCCTGGCGCCTTCCTCGTGCAGGGGCCTGAGGGGATCTAAAGACACTGTGCTGGTCTTCAGTGAGCCAGTTCAAAAGGCTGGCTGCAAAACCTGAGAAACTGCACTTTAATAAGAGTGACTGGGTTGTATAACAGCATTAATGAGACAGTGGCTTACAAGATCTCAGAAGATGAGTTGGTGAAGGTGCGGCAAACAAGCAGTGCATTGGCTACTGGTGGGTGTTTACCCCTCAGCTACGTGGTATGAATGACTGTGTAGACAGGTCTTGACAAATCTGAGTTCTTCAATGACAGTATTCCCTTTTTCACTTCTAAGCACACACATTATTGAAGGACTCCCAATTTCCCCAAATTCCAAGATCTTTAAGGAAGAATGGGGAGAAAGCTATTTCCTAGCTTTCATTGTTGGGGAAGCACATGTTACAGTATAAATACAGCAGTCAAATGTCCTGGTGGCCCAACGAACCCTGTGGCTAAGAATTGTCCCACATATTACTTAGAGCTTTTTTATATGTCCTGATTTGGATGATGTGTTGGTTGACTCATTGTGTCAACGTGAGAAGTTTGGTTAAGAGAAGCTTAACTAAATCATCTCAGCAATTCAACACCCTGGGTGGCTCCTCATCTGGAGGTTATAAAGGGGAAATGAGGAAGGACAGATCTGCTTCTGTTCCTTTGGAGGAGCTCCAGTCTTCACCTTGGACGTCATCTCCTGTTTCCAGTATAGACTCTTCAGCCTTCCATCACAGACTCATCGGCCTCCTGATACAGACACTGCAGTGAGCTCCAGACCTTTGACTAAATCCTTCAATCTCCAGTGTGCAGACAGATCCTCTGCACTCTTGTTCGTCTCACTCTATGGGTGGCCATTGCAAGTCAATCTTGTAAATTCATATATATTTGTGTATCTTGTGTTATATCTGTTTCTCTGGCAAATACTGACTGATACAGATGATAAATTATGTGATTTCCCATTTATAAAGCAAAGACTACCTGTATTTTAGTGTATAAGGGTAATAACTTTGCCTACAAATGAGACATCCTTGTGTATGACCTCGTATTCCTATGATGGGAAGAGGGTCCCTCATACCTCCAACTCCTTCAGCTAGAAACCCTTTTGGGGTGACTCAAGGGTTCTGAGGGAGGCTGGCCTGAGTTAGCCTTGAGTCTTCATAACAACATGGAATTCCTGAGTGTTCCATCCAACGTTTCCCTTCTGAGCTGCCATTCACCTCTGGAACAGGGTGTGTGTGTGTGTGTGTGTGTGTGTGCGCGCGCGCGCGCGCACAACCTCCTGTTTCTGTGGGTAAGAAGAGTGGGATTACAGTGCTGAGAAGTTTTCTGTATGACTAGAATTGCTTCCTCTTTCTGTTTGCAATGCAGAGGGAGGAAAAGGAAGAGAGGGGGAGGAGGAGAAGGAGAATGAGAAAGCAGAAGAGGGGAGCAGAAGGGAGATGAGGAGGAGAGAGATTTAGAGTCACTGATGACTCTCGGATCCTCCCCTTGCGGGTCCCAGACACACTTCATTGAGGAGCACTGATAGGAGACTTGCTCTGGAAGATGTAGCCTGGTCTCGGCCTCGGCTATACGGAACCTTGTGATGTGGCAGTTTCCATAGAGACGAGTCTCTTTCATTGGGAGGCAGGGTAAGCAAGACACATAAAACCCTAGCAAATAGTTGACAGCTTTTCCCCCTCATTATGAGGATTTTCTGTACTTGAATTCAAAAGACCTTTTCCTGAGAAAGGAGCTTCATAGCAGGCTGGAAAGTGTTTGGCTAGGGAGTCCAGGGGTTGAAAATTTGGAAATAAGATTTGAAAGCTGTTCGTGGGCTACTGTAGGGAGAGGAAGAGAGGTTCCTGCACCAGGTTCCAGCCAGAATCCATCTTCCAGCCTGCTTGAGGTCCACCATTGCTGTGAATTAATTCATGGAATGCTACTGCTGGGGACACAAAACTGCCACTTCCTTGGCAACTTCTTTACAGTGTTCCCATTCACCTGGCATTTTCAGCAGAGAGAGGTCAAGATCCCAGGGAATGGAGTCTGAGAGCTGTGTACCACAGCAAACCTGCTTACTCGGCACAGAGTAAAAGCTCCTTTTAGCTGCTGTTTAATCGCTGCCTCTTCCCATCAAATCAGCCCCAGCATCACTCCTTTACCAAGTCTGCTGTCTCAGTGAGAGACTGGATGAATTTGGCTGCATGGGAAGAGACCCACAGAAGCAGTTTAACGAGACAGGGGTTTATTTTCATCTCAGAAGAAGTCCAGAAGTGGGCAGTTCAAAAGGTTGCCACCTTCATAATCATCCACACCCCAGTATCCCCTGTCTCCCTGCCTGGCCACTCTTGGCATGCTTCATCCTCGTGGTCTCTTCCTCGCCACAAGATGGCTGTTCCTGCTCTGGCCGCATTCCAAGCAGGAAGAAGAATGAAATGAAGAGGGAGGGGCGGTGTCCACATAAAAAAGCAAAACCTTTCCTGGAAGGGCCGGGAATTTAGCTCAGCGGTTCCACTGCTTGCCTCACAAGCACAAGGACCCGGGTTTGATCCCCGGTACAAAAAACAAACAAACAAACAAACAAAAAAAAACACACCAAAAAACCCCCAAAAAACCTTTCCTGGAAATCTGAAGTACATTTTCACTTCCATATCATTGGCCAGAGCTGGGTCATGTGTTTCTAATCCCAAGCTTCAAGGGAGGCTGGAAAATGTGGTTTAATAGCTGAGACAATTGCCACCAAGAGCAAAGCAATGGCCCTCTTGTCAGGGCAAGCTAAGAATAAGGATGGGCAGACAACAAGTAGCACATGCTATACCTTCCTTACTCATGTGCACGTCGCCCACTGCAGGGTGAGATCACTGCTCCCTGCTAACTGGCCTCATGCAGGATTGTGCTGGAAAATGTTTAACAGCCAGATATTTGGGACATAATGGCACTAATCTGAAGCCTTTGCTCTTATCTATGGTATACATACTCCCACCATGGCCAATTTCAAGCTGCTAACATGATGTCCAATAGAGTTGGGAAGAAATATGCAAGAACACATCATTATAGAGTACTCCTACCATGCAGATATAAAAGGTACCAACAGCCTCAACAGCATAAATAGTAAAATAATATTTACATCATAGACATTTATCATCTTATTTTTAATATAGTTTGTTAAATTATAAATTTAATTACTTTATTTTTTAATAATGACTGCATTTCACAACTGGCTCATGACATCCCTGGAAATTTAGCAACTGGCTCTCACTAGCCATCACACACTAAGTCCTGCATACTGTCCTTCCTTGGGCCTCTGTGCATTTCCTGCATTGTGCTTCTCTCAGTTGTGGTCACTGAGATGTTTGTGTGGTTTGGTGGCTGATATTCACTAGACTCTGAGCTCCGTTAAGGCAGGATTTGATTCTGGTCTTGTTCACAAGTTCTGGCATGCAGCAAGTACTTGATAAATATTTGGATGAATAAATAAGTTGATACAATTTGGAAGAAGGAGGCATATATTGCATCTGTAAGTAAGCAAATAAATTGGTGTTTTCTGCTGCTTCCAAAAAGTGTTTTCATCTCAGCCTGAGCTTCTGTTTTCTGGTTCTCTCTACTATTGACTGTCATTCTTTTAAGCATCTTGGTTTCTGGACTTTGTTAAGAGGCAAATGAATGATGGAACCTTAGCATCTTTTCGTCAACATTTGTGGCTGGAGCTGGTTTCCTGCACAGAAAGACTGATCCCACAGTGAGTAGACTTTATTTTATGGTTGCTCCAAAACAATAGTCATTTTGGCACTGAGGACTGGTCTTGTGGAAAACAACTTTTCCGGAACAGAGGGGGTGAGATCTGTGTGTGGGGATTTCAGGATGATTCAAAGGAGCAGACAACCTAGATCCTCACATGTGCAGTTCACAGAAGGGTTCCCACTCTGATGAGAATCTAATGCTGCTGCTGATCTGACAGGAGGTGGAGCTGAGGCTGTGATGGGAGTGATGAGAGTGGCTGTAAATACAGATGAAGCTTTGCTGGCCTGCTGCTCACCTTCTGCAGTGTGGCCCATCTGCTAACAGGCCACAACTGGCCTGGAGAGGTGGGGATACCAGCTCTAAAAGGAATAGTTTGCCTTCCCTTGCCTCCTGGATCCAGCCTGGGTCTGATTCTGCATGGAAGCCTTCCTAGAAGGGGCTTTAGGAGTTCCATAAGATGATATGTTAGTTATTTTTCTCTCATTGCTGAGACAAAATACCCAACACCCAAAGTTGAGGGAGAAAGGAATAGTTTATTTAGTTTACAGTTTGTAGAGGTTTTGGTTCCATAATCAGCTGGCTGCAAATGCACATGGCAGAGGGGCCTCACAGAGGAGAAACAGTTCATGGCACCCACACAGTAGCAAAAGCAACAAGGGAAACTTAACAGCATCTTTCTACCCCTTTTATCTTATCCAGACTACTGGGACTAGGGTGGTGCCATGCCAATCAGTGCACTGATTTAGTAACCACACATCCTTAATTCCAGCATCACACACTCTAGGTTCAGTCATCTCTGAAAAAGCCCCATCTGAGACTGAATGAGGCTTTGGAGGGACTACTAGACACAAACCATTTCAGATGGCAACACATAGCATTGGGCCAGATGTTCACGGGTTGGAGGCTGCTCTACCCTGAATGCTTCCTCAGTTTTCCTCTAAGGAAAGGGTCCCTCCTATGGCCTGTGTCTAAATGTCCCCCAAAGACTCATGCAATCATAGGTGGGGCTTTTCCAAGGTGGCTGGATCGGGAGAGTGTGATGCTGGGATTAGGGGTGTGTGATTACTAAATTACTAAATTACTGATTGGTCTGGCATGGTTCTGGGTAGGATTAAGGGTGCCCTACCCTGGTTGTGAGTATTACTCACCCTTATATTGCATACAATATAAAGGGACAGAAAGGATCTATTGCTTGACGCTTGTTGCTCATCACTGCTGCTGCTTATCCTCTGTGCTTCAATGCTCCTCAGCCATGCCGCCCTACCTCAGAGCCAGCCAACTATGAACTGAAACCTCTACAAACTGTGAGCTGCAATGAACCTTTCCTCCTTTAACTTTGGGTGTCAGGCATTTTGTCTCAGAGAGAAAAGTAACTAAGATAGTCCTTGATTCGGCTTTCAGACACATAACAGATATCTAGGGCCACAGCCCGAGCTTCCCCCTTGAGGGGTACTCACATCAGTCCCCCAGACCTCAGCTGTCCATGTGGCTCCTCGCCCATTGGACACCTTTTAGAAGATCAGGCACCTGAGTCCCACTGTAACTTGAGTCTGAGTCTACCTTTGTGTGACCATTAGGAGCCTACTCTTCAGTCCCCAGCGTTCAGGCAGTGCAATGTCTTAGACCATTATTTGCTGCTATAATAGACTATCTGAAACTGGGTAATGGATAAAGAAAATAAATATATTTGGCCCGTGACTCTGGAGGCAGTGAAGTTCAATAGCCTGGTCCTGGCATCCACCAAACACCTTTGTGCCAGGCTATCCCATGGCAAAAGGCAGAAAGGCCAAAAAGTACAAGTGTAGGAAAGAAAGAGAGGGCCAAACTCACTATATAACAAGGCTACTCTCCAATTACTTTCACAATAATGACATTAATTCATTCACAAGGGCAGAGACCCCGTGACCCAATCAGCTCTTACCAGGCTCATCTTCACAACACTATTGTTTTGGGGATTCAGTTCCCCACACATGAACTTTGGGGTCACATTCCAAATGTATCAAGTAGGAATGATACCACAGAGGAAATGGTACCCTTACCCTCAACTCTGGAGACAGAGGAGAGTAGAGATGAAATAATGAAGAAAAATAAAGAGCAGGGGCCAGGGATGTGGCTCAGTGGTGCTGTACCTGCCTGGCAAGCGCAAGGCCCAGAGTTCCATCCCTGGTACAAAAAAAGGAAGAAAGAAAGAAAGGAAGGAAGGAAGGAAGGAAGAAAGAAAGAAAGAAAGAAAGAAAGAAAGAAAGAAAGAAAGAAAGAAAGAAAGAAAGAAAGAAAGAAAAGAAAGAACTAAAATTTCTTAGTATCCACGGCTGGCACCAAAGTCAGAGGAAGGGGTAGTGGGAAAACCTCCTACGTGTGTCTCTGAGCTGAGATCTCACCTGTGACTGCAGTACCTCCAGTACCCAGGTGACTGGGTTTGAAGTTACTCCTCATTTCCTGCCATTAAAGTAGATCCATGAGGGATGTGCTTCAGAGCTTATTGCCTATATTACATTAAAAGTTTTCTCTTTTAAAATGAGGCACTGGCCTAGGAGTGTAGCTCAGCAATAGGGCACTTGCTTGGCACAGGTGAGGTTCCAAGTTCAATCCTCAGCATCCCCCCCCACATGCAACGACAAATAAAATCAAATGAGAGCCAAATGTTGCCAATTAGCTAGAGGAAACAGTGGCCTGAGATGCCATATTTTGGATCTGACCACTGCAAACTATTTGGATGACTAAGGGAAAGTTTGGAGAGAGCCTAGCACATTACATGTTCACCTGAGATAGAAAAGTTTGACGTTGTGAAAGAACAGGATAGAACCAGTGGATGAGAGTAAAGTCAATTCATCCAAGTGACGTCAGGAAGAGTCCGTGATTTGATTTATTTAAAAATTTATTCTTGGGCACCCTAACCACATTCAGGGAGAAGGCTCTGACGGGAAGCAGATATGTATTCCAGTATCCCCCACGGGTCCCCGCATGCATGCAAAATCCCAAGGAAGGGCAATGAGGCTTCAGGTATATGTGCCAAAGCAGGGGAGGATTCCTGGGTCAGGCAGGTTGATAAGCAACACTGCCCTCTAGTGCCAGGTGCCAGAATTGTAGGCCCAGGGCTCTGAAGGGGCTAATGAGCAAAGGGATGATGCCTTGAAAATCCAAATATCATAACTTATATTTTTATAGGACTTGCCATTTTAAAAGTCCTTTCACATTCAGTCTTCTACCTCGCAACAGCCCTGTGAAAACCAAATGGTCCTAAAAGGATCCTCTTACAGCCAAAGGTGACACTGTTTCCTCCCTGCCAAATACCTGTTAGGGGGCTCAAGTCTCCTGGCTTTAATCATAAGTCTTTTTCCATCACACTTTCCTCTTCTGAACATTAAAATTATCCTGTTCTTTGTCCCAGGTCTGAGATGTTTAGGATGTGAAAATGTCCAGCTAGAATAGTAGTTACACAGGCCAGGGCTGCCTTCCTATGAACCACAGGCTAAGGACCAGCTCCCCCATCAATCTTTAAGGGTCCAGGTCCTGCCCAGAAACCCACCTCTTTAACTTCCAAACAATAGCTACAGGCAAACAGTAGCTCCTTAATTAGTTCTTGGGCAAATCCCCAACTCAAGCACAAGCACAGAAACACCTCAAAGTATCCAAAAGAAACCCTTGGTCATGGACAAACTCATTATCTACTCATCCATATGGGCTGCATCTCATGGATCCAATAACAGAGTGAATTACAGGTAAGTACATATGCAGTTAGCACAGAGAGTGTGACTCAACAGGAGCTGTCAAACATGCGTGGGACAGCCCTGTGGGAGGGACTTGGTCTCTTGACCACAAATAAGACACCTTCACCCATGCCAATTCCCTTTCTAGCGTGAACCCAGTCTTCTGAGCACACGATCACCTCAGTAAAGTTTGCTTGCTTGTTCATTTGTATCTTTTGTGTGACTCATCCAACTCTTTGTTCATGACACACAAAGACCTGGACCCTAAGGACCCACAAGCACCCTGGTAACCAGCTCCACAGCAACACAGCCACTGCATTGCCCTCTCCTAGGCAACTGTCTGGAAATAGTGACTTGGAAAGGAAATGCTTTCACCTTCAGATAAACAGGGAAATTTTCAGGTACTACTGATACAATTGGTGAAAAGTTTCCAACAGAAACAGGCAAACCTTGAATGCAGCTCCCTATTCCTTTATTGAGCAAGGCAGCCCTCGAAATTAAGCTAAAGTTCCAAAGTCCAAAAGATATTCCTGCCCTGAAATTTCTCTCCTATTCGTGTGTTATTCCTTTGCGAGACGGAAACGACTTTTACTTAGCTATCAAGGCTAAAGCCTGCAATGCAAATGACCCTGAGAGAGACAATAGATTGGCTTAAATTTGTGCAAAGCTGGAAATGATTGATTTCCTGAGTGTCATTTTACTGGACTCTGGTGGAGGGGGAAGAGAAGATTCAGAATGCCATGGAGAGATGGAGTGGAGAATGGTGCCGCCAAAGACCATTTCCACAGATGCCCCCATTGTGTCCTGACTCTAGGACTTTTTCCTGGGAAGTTGGCCAGCCACAGCTGTTCCTCCCCCATCACCTTGGGCCTAGGCTGACCTCAGGATGAACTCTCATTCTGCTCCCAGCTCCCAAGCTGAATCACCCTCTTCTTTTCCATGGCTCCTTGGAGGCCATGGCAGGAGCAGAGGTAGGCAGGAGGAGGAAGCTGTTGCAAGCTGCTCTGTATCCCCATGCTGCAGTGAGTATGTCCGAGTCTCCTCTCCTGGATCTTAAGGGAAATAGGATATTGAATAAGAGACTCCAGACAGCTCTGTTTGATTGATGCACTAAAGAAAGACACAGTTTTCATTGCAGGAATATATATCAGTGTATCCATGGGCTTGTCAGTGTAGGAAAAGAATGAGCAAAGAGAATGTTTTTGATATGTTCCATTACCTTAAAATACAAGGCACAAATATAATAAATATTTTCTCATAGGTGTGCACATATACACACATAGCTGAATAGCTCTTTTAATGGGCTTTTTTTTTCATAATGGACTTTCATCTCCTGGGCTTTGTGCTATAGGCCTTGTCTTTCCCATGATATAAATTAGACTGAGAAGAACATGACCAAGCAGAAGCCTTACCCACCTTCTCCAAGGCTTCACCTAATACCCTAGGATTGTGCCAGCAAAGGGCTGAATTCCCCAGGGGGCTCAGGACACCAGGTGCTGCCCAGCACAGACCAGGTCCAGAGAGGCCTAGCTGACTACCTGGAAGGCAATTCTTTCTTTGTGGTTGAACTGCTCTTCTCAATTTGATGTACACAGCAAGCCACTCTCCCAGTTGGG
The DNA here is from genome assembly GCF_000247695.1 of Heterocephalus glaber. Next base: position 1,119,000 of record NW_004624905.1, read on the forward strand.
ATGGACAAGTGCTCTTTCCCATGTCATATTCTTTTTAGCATCCATCCTCTATAAGCTATGGACCCCCTGCAAAGATCCTGAGCAAAAAGAGCCTGTCCTCATCCTGGCTCCTGGCTTCTGTGGAAAACTCTACCAAAGAGGAGAGGAAGGGAACTGCATGCCCTTACTCTAAAGATCCTAGTCCCCTAGTGCCTACCCTGCCCGTGCCTGGAGGCAGTGGAGCATGGGGTGGAGGTGGGAGTTCTTGTAATATTCTGATCTGACTTGAATCTTTGACTCTATATCACTTGTCAGAATCCATGACTAGCACATAAGTAAAGGTGTGAAAACACTTAGGAAAAAAATGAAAGATTTGGGCAATGGGTTTAATGGAAAGAGACCAAGGGAAATAAATTACTCCTCTGATGACGAGGAGCACTAAGTAGATAGGCTGTCTCCTGTAGCAAGGCAGCATGCAGCTACTCAGGGTGCTGTGTGTCCGAGTCAGAAGCCGTTTAGATTGGAGTACTGGGGCTTGGTATTTTGTTAGATAAGTAGAAGGGAAACCTTGAAAACTTGCTTGATTCTACCAAATGCTTTTGCTGATTGAAGGCTTAAAAGCAGCCAGAGTTTTTAAATTCCTTCCCCTGCCAAATAGGGCTGATATAGGAGACTGAACACACCTGTATCTGAATTTAAAGGAGTTTGAGAAGTATAATCCTGGAACCTGACCCATTAGACACCCTGGGACTGAGGCCTCCCACTCTCTTGAAGAGACTTGGTCTCTGAATCTGACAAGGGAGGGGGGTGCAAGCTTTAGGCCCAGGACAGAAGGTGAGAGACTGGGAATCTGTGGAGGAGGTTAAAAATAACCCTCTGCTTTAGGTGGAATCACTGTCTGCCACAAGCTGTGAAAAGAAGGCAAACACATCTTCCAAACTGAGCGGGCCATCACCCTGGGTGTGTCTAGTGAGAAGGGAGGGAAGAAGGGACAACCAGGTAAGCACGAGATGAAGTCACCTTGGGCCTGAATATCAAAGCCTATGATGGCTAATGCTCCTCCCAGGAAGGAACTGGTTCTATGGAGGAGAGGCTGGGTTGTGGGACACACAAAGAAAGATTTTGTTGACCAACTAGCAGCGCCTTCACCTGCTCTGAGGAAGGCCCAAAACACAGAGCCCTACTCTGTTTTGGAATGAAATCTTGGCTGGATCATGGCAATATTCCTGGACTCAGTCAAAGAAACTGGATAGAACCCTGGGCCTCCATTGAAGAAACAGGATCCTTTCTGTGTGTGTAGCTACCCTTTTATTCCAAGACATAGTATATATTAGTTTTTTTCACTGCTGAGAAAAAATACCTGACACCCACAAGTTAAAGGAGGAAAAGTTTATTTTAACTCACAGTTTGTAGAGGTTTCAGTCCATAGTCAGCTGGCTCCAAGGCAGGGCAGCATAGCAGAGGGACATGGCAGATAAGAAACAGTCCATGGCAGGGTAGGCAGGAAGCAGAAGCAGGGAGCTTTTCTTACCCTTTTACCCCATCCAGGTTACAAGCCCACTGGATGGTACCACCTACACCCAGGGTGGGCCTTCTGTCTTTAGTAAATCCATTGAGCCACATCCAGAACTATGCTAATCCAATCAGTGAGGTGATCCAGTTGCCACATATCCATAATCCATATTCACACACCTGAGATTCAACTACCTCTGAGAAGCCCCACCTATGAGCTCATGAGGCTTTGGGGAACATCTAGATACAAGCTAAAACACAGTATTTCTCTCAAGAAGATAGAACCTATAAAAAACACCTTCCCTGAAGACCATAAAATCTTAGATCTCAATGGAGCTGTGCACCTCAAGCTCCTTGGCCCTATTTGTAGCTGCGGAAACAGAGGTCAGGGCTCATAGTTAGTGACAGAGCTGGGTCAAAGCTCAGGTTCCATCTATCCCTCAGTGCACACCACCCTGCTACCTCTCTCAGACCTAATGCAGAACATCCAGTGGGCTCCCAGTGCCACACACAGAATTTATTTTTTTAAACAGACTGTATTTTTTAGAGAAGTTTTTAGTTTCATAGCAAATGGGGTGGAAGATACAGAGATTTCCCATATAATTTATAAATAGAGAGGGGATTTGAACCAGAAGTGATTGATTTGGAACAAAACTAAAGTTATATTGTTTTCCAGAAAATACAGCAGATAGAACTAGATCCTTGACTCTCAATCCTCTGAAACAAATGTGCTGATATTAGAAGAAAGAGCAGTGGAATGACCTGGACTGTAGTCACAGGTATATGTAAAAGTAGCTGGGTGATTTTGCAAGTCAATCTATTTCTCTGAGTCTTAATTTCTTCCTCTCTAAAATGTTTCAGCCCAACATTCTACAGCTCCAAAGAAGGACATGAAAGCAAACCAGTGAATCCAGATTCCAAGCTTCTTCTATCCTTTGCTTTTGACTAAGGTGATTAAAGTGACTTGAAGAAGCTATTATCAACACACTTTGGCCTGTCCTATCTCAAGTAGAAGGTGCTAATGCCCAACAGATTACAATGGCACCATGACAGAATACCCAGTCCCATTTTAAAAGGAAAGCATACTGATTTTTGGAATAGCCATCTGCTAGTGCATATAGTTTTAAGCCAAACCAAGGAAATTTATGAGGGTTCAGCTTAATCTTATAAAAATTTTAAATCAATAAGAGCTTCCTGGAAGAATCTGGCCCTTGCAGTGACTCAGAAAGTTAGATATGAGGATATGTATGCTAGCACCACATGCTTTGGTTAAAACAATTATACAATGGAGAGGAGGTCAGAGCTGCAATCTGGTGGAAAGCACTAGGCCTGGAAGAGAGTTAACCTTCTTAGATACATCTTACTAGTCCTGACAGCAATCCCAGGTAACCGCTATCACTAAGACAGGGGCCATGTCTATTTGCTGACTATTGTAACCAGTACCTGGCATATAGTAGGTACTCGATAAATATTTTTGAATCAGTATTTTACAATGTCACTTAATTGTTGAGCCACAGTTTTCCTTTCTTACTCTTCCATCTTATTCTTTCTTCAAACTCCTTAAAACACTTTCTTGTCTAGGTCATTATTGTCTTTGCCTAAATTATTGTAATGGGCTCCTAATCACCTCACTGATGGATTTTGTCCCATCTAATTCATTCTCTACAGTGTCACCAGGTGAACACCTGAGAATGACATGTCAAGAAAGGAAAATCACAGATCAATTTACTTATGACCATGGATGAAAGTTCTAAACAAAACTTTGGTAAATTAAACCCATCAATATATTTTAAAAGAGGGGCCGGGGATTTAGCTCAGTGGTTCCGGCACCTGACTCGCAAGTGCAAGGTCCCAAGTTCAATCCCCAGTACCTATATATATATATATATTTTTTTTTTTTAAAGATAATACATAATAGCTATATTCTAGAAATGAAAGGTGAGTTAACATTCAAAAATAAATCAATGTAAACCTCCATATTAACAGAGCCATACAATACAATACAATTATCACACTGTATAATTATCTCAATAAAAGTAGGATAAGAAATTTGAACAGGATACAACATCCAACGTTCATTTTTTAATAAAAACTCTCAGCAAACTAGGAATAAGGGAAAATGTTTTACAAGCAAAAATTATATTTAATGATAATGTATTACATGCTTTCTTCTGAGTTTAGCAATAAAACAAAGATGTCTAGTAGCATTAAATTATTAATATTGTATTGTAGCACCAAACCAATAGAATAAACTTGGCCAAAAAAAGTGTAAAATTGGAAAGGAAAAGATAAAACTAGCCTTATTTACAGGCTATATGATTGTAAAGATAAATAATTCAAAATAATTAATATAAGAACTACTAAAATTAATAAATAATTTAACAATATCACTCTTTACAAGATCAATATAGAAATTGCTTATATATACTAGCACAAAAAAATTAGGAAATGAAAAAACTAAAAGCTATTTTATAGTTGCATTAAAAATAGCAAATGTCTATGAATAAAATTAAAATAAGATGCACAAGACTAAATCTATAAAACATCATTGAAAGAAAAATTTAAAGCCCTAAAAAAATGGATAGATATATCAAGTTCATGAATTGAAAGATTCAATGTTTTGTTTAAGATATTAATTTTTTCCCACTATGTCTATAAAGGAAATGTAATACCATTCAAATTTCCATTAGGTTTTTTTGTTGAAATTAACAAAATTCTAAAATTTACATAGACATGCACAGAATGTAGAGTAACCTATACAATTCTGATGAGTAGGGGATAACAAATCTGGAAAACTTGAATTACCTGATTTTTAGAGTTACTACAAAATCATAGCAATCAATTCCCTGTACTATTAGCACAAAGAATAGATCTACAGAACATATTTGAGCCCATCAGTAGACCTGCACATATATGATCAATTGATTTTTGATGAAATCCCAAAATTTTGACGGGGAATTTTCAACAAATTGTGCAGAAACAACACAATATCAACCTGAGAAGAAAATAAACACCAGTCCCTATTGAAACTATAATGAAAATTTATTTGGGATAGATCACAGACTTAAAAGCAAAAGGGAAAAAAATAAAACTTATGGAGGAAAATGAATATCTTTACACCCATGTGCTAAGCTGTTAGGCAAGGTTAAAACTCACAATAGGAAAAAATGGATAGATTATAACTCAAAATAAAAACTCTGCTTTTTGTTCTTCAAAAGATATTAAGAAAATAAAAAGGTAAGTCACGGATTGGTAGAAAATTATATTATACATACATGACAAAGGACATGTGTTATGAATATGTAAGTAATACTGAAGAACAATAAAAAGCAAAGCAAATAATCCAATTTTTAAATGGACAAAAGATTTGGGATAAAATATTCTTAACATCATCAGCCATGAGAGAAATGCAAACTGAACCCAGGAGATGTGATTTTCCACCCAGTAAAATAGCTAAAATTTAAGACAAACTATATCAGGTGTTGATGGGAATGTAGAGAAACAAGAACTCTTGAAATTGTTGTTAAGTATAGAATGATACAAATCATTTTTGGGAAACAGTTTGGAGGTGCTACTAAAACCAAAATTAAACATATTCTACAGAGCTGCAATTCCACTCCTGAGTATTTGCCCAACAGAAACGGTACAAGTACTCACCAAAGACATATGCAAGAATATGCAGAACAACTTATGCATAATCACCAAATCTCCACTCATTCCAAATGCTTATTAAGAGGTGAATAGATAAATTGAGGTATGATATTTACACAGCAGTGAAATGGAACAAACTAGTAATATCAAGATGAATCTCACAGACATATAGTTGACTGATGTATAGTTCTATTTAAATAAAGTTTGAAAAGAGGCAAAAACTAGTCTATGGTGAGAGATTTGGGAATACTGGCTACTTTGGGAAGAGAGTGTTGACTAATAAGAAAGGAAAAGAAGGAAACCTTTTGGGCTTGATCTCAGTGCTGGGTACGTGATGCATAAATGTCGAACATTACACTCCGTGTGAGATGCTCAACTTGTCCTGGATAACTTGGAACTATCCAGGCTTTAAAACTGATGTTATTGTTCTGGGCAAAGTAGAATAGTGCTCATCCTAAGCATTGAATTTTTACCATATGTATGCTATTCCTCTAATTTTTTTTCAGGAAAGGATACTGTTTATATTGTGATTTTCCATTTTGGAGGATAGCGCGCGCACACACACACACACACACACACACACACACACACACCTGCCCAGCCCTGAACTCCCATCAAAAGCCCTCTGAGATGTGGCTCCTATTTCTCACTTTATATTCAGCTCAATACTACACCCTCTTTTTCCCTTCCTCGCAGGCAAACTACCTATAGTTGCACAACAGATACAAGCTGTTCTGTGCAAACACGTAGATGTGGAACATCCTTCCTCTCTACTTTACCCTAGGAGTTTCTACTCATATCTCACAGCTAAGGTCTATCAGACTCCTCCACTCTGGTCATTTCCCCTTAGTTTTCAGGTGACCCAAATTTAACCCTCCTTCCTGCACCCTCTTTACCCTGTACTAACCACACTTTATTGCATTGTTTGTTCATCCTGGATCCTAGAAAGATGGTCGTGGGTCTTATCTGTTTCTGGCTTCTGAATGCCTAACAGATATTTGTTAAATGACTGGTTACTTTAGTTCCTTTCATTGTATAGATTTCAGTGATAAATATTTTGTCTGGGCTCCTAAATGTTTAGCTACCTGGGAGTTTCCTATCTCACAAATGCAAAAGAAAAACACTGTTTTGATTCTGGAGAAGGCTCCTGACTTCCCAACACCCCACTGTGCTTTGTGATGCTTGACTCACCTGACCCCACCCCTGTGGCTGTCACCCAGCCCAAGGTCCTAGAGAGTCCAAGCAAAGATGGCTTCTGTGTTTTGTTGCAGCAGGAACTCCTGTTCTTCAATGACTCTCCATTGCCGTTAGCACAAATCCAAGCTCCTTCTTGTGGCACATAAAGTTTTTGTAGTGTGGCCCCTGTTTCTCTTTAGTTTCACATCCCACCTCACTCTGTGCTCTGTCCTCCAGCCACAGTGACAGCGGACATTCTCTGATTACACCGCACCTGTTTTTGCATGAGCTGGTCCCCCTACCCAGACAACCTTCATCCTAGCCATTCCCGATAGCTCAGTTCCTCCTTCAGGACTCAGGCTGGATACCATCAACTAGGAAACTTTCTCAGACACATATCCAAGGTTTGGAATACCTCACAGCCCATATGTAAGTGGTCAGTTATTTATTTCTCCCTTTATCCAATAAGACATTATATTAAGCTCTTTAAAAGGCGCCAAGAAGTACCCAGCCTTTCAGGGTCCCATGGTCTCATAAGGATGACAGGTGCATGAACAGACTGTGGCTGGAAAACGCAGGTGTAGGAAATACATTCTAAGGTAGCATCTCACCCACTCCAGGATACAAGGAGAAAAAGGGCTTTTAAGGCCTTTGGAGAGAAAAAAATATGAGGTGTTAATAAAAAAATACACTGAATGTTAATTTTCAAAAAATGTATTAAAGTAAAAGGCACATTGCCATTAATTCCCCTCAAAAATCCTTTCCCTCACTTCAAACACACTATCCTAATGTTCTTGTCACTCTCTTTTTAATTTAATTTTTTTATTCACTAAGTTTATCGGTACATTTTAGGTCTACAATATGATCACATTTATCATTGGGCATTTGTACCTGTACATGATGTATCTTGGTTCTTGTTTTTCCCCCATTCCCCTTCCCATTCTTCCACCCCTCCACGCCTCCCTATGTTCAAAAACTTTGCTTCAATTTTTTCCTTCTTTTCTCATACTTTTTTCTTTCCCTTCTTTCCTCCCTCCACTCCCACTTTGCTTTCCCCTTTGGACCTTTTCTTCCTATTTCACATTATCTATTATACATTTTGGTTCTCATTTACACTTTCAGTTTCTCACACCAGAGAAACTATTCAATATTTACATATGTGTGTACTATTTATTTCACTTAAGAGTATGGTGTCAATGTGCATCCATTTAGCTATAATGTCTCTAGTTTCTCATTCTTTATGGCTGAGTAGTACTTCACTTTATTTTTTTAAAAAAAGTCTTCTTTATCCAGTCACCGGTTCATGGGCATTTGGGCTGTTTCAAAGATCTAGCTATTGCAAACTGAGCCACTATAAACATGGGTGCACATATATCACTGTGATATGATGCTTTTAATTATTTTGGAAAGATACCCTACAGGGAAATAGCTGGGTCAAATGGGACCTCTAATCCTAGTTTTTTGGAGGTATGTCCACACTGATTTGCACAATGGTTGTGCCAGTCTACACTCCCATGCACAGTGGAGAAGGGTTCCTTTTTCCCTGCAACCCTGCTAGCATTTGTTATTGGTTTATTTCTTGATAGCAGCCATTATTTCTGGAGTGAGGTGAAATCTCAGTGTTGTTTTCATTTGCATCTCTCAAATGACCAGCAATGTTGAACATTTTTTCATGTTTATTTGCTGTTTATACTTCTTTGTCTGAGAAATGTCTGCTCATTTCAGATGCCCATTTTTGGAGTGGGTCTTTAAATTTGGGAAGTCTGATTTTTTAAGTTTGTTCTTGTCACTTTCTGAAGCAGTTCTGGAGGTCCTCTTTCATGAATGTCCTTAGTTGCACTGTGGTGGCTTCCCTGATCTGAATCCATTCAAAACCTTTGCATTTGAGTCATTTTCACTTTGGGAAAGAGTCAGAAGTCACATGGCGCCAGATTCAGTGAATAAGGTGGATGAGAACATGCCATAATGCTTTTACAGGCCTGAATTTCCATTGGATGCACTCAGCAGCAGCATCCACCCTGTTTTTGATTATATCTCATAAAGACATGAGCGAGCACTTCCAGAACTGCCTCAGAAAGTGGCAAGAATGATGAGATAAATGTGTCTGAAGCAAGGGGGAATAATTTGAAGGGCTTTAATATCAATGTGTCTTTTACTCTGATAATTTTTAAACATTTACTGTATATTTTGATCACACCTCGTAGTGCCTACAACATAACTTCTCTTAACCTCTTTCAACTATTTACTACTTGATCAAAAGACAGGATCATTTTTTTAGTAATCTTTAAAATAATTCCATTTTCTAGCTTTCCTACTTTTTAAATGGCATCCAGAGAAGACAGTAATCATCTGTAGCAGTTGTAACTATTGTGCATAATTTATAAAGTTGCCTGGGAGAGTATAATTAGGAGATGATTCTCAGGCCAGGCTAACTGCATTTGTATCACTGATTCAACACTTTGAAGCTCTGCCACTTTAGCAACACATATAAACTCTCTGAGCCTTAGTTTCTTCATCTGGAAAATTGGAACAGCAGTACCCCCCCCATTGCTTGCTATAAGGTGTCAATGGATTGGCCTATATAAGGGCATTCTAGGGGTGGTGAGCAAAGGTAGTCAGTCAGTCCTTAGGAAGGGTAGCTGTTCTTACTGGATATGTGAAAATGCTGGGAACACAGGGACCTTTCTTCATCCCGACCACCCTATTCTCCCACCTCTCCCCAGCACCAGGCTTGCCTTTCTTACAAAGGAAACTGAAATGTAAGTGCCTCAGACTTAATAGCAATGAATCCCACATCTATTTCTTCATTTTTCATTTCTCTAGTTATCTGTCATGTAGACTGAAAACATTGAAATCATATTTCTTTTCCTTCTTTCAATCCATTATTTAATAAGTCTTGGAAATTTTCATAGCCATTTTATTCACTGCCTCTTTCAGAAATAAAATTTTAGTGAGTCACCCATTGAATTTCTTCCATAGTTTCTCTCTCTCTCTCTCTCTCTCTCTCTCTCTTTCTCTCCTATGGAGGATTGAACCCAGGGCTTCGTGCATGCTAGGCAAGCACTCTTCCACTGAGCTACATCCTCAGCCCTTTTTAAACTTTATTTTGAGAGAGGCCCTCACTAAGTTGCCCAGATCTGCCTTGAACTTACATTCTTCCTGTCTCGGCCTCCAGAGTAGCTTGGATTACAGATGTGCACCACTACGCCTAGCCTTCCATGGCCTCTTGATTTGTTCCTTTCTAATTCAGACTGGTCTTGTTAGACTATCTTTTGATTTCACACTTTCTTGCTCAAAAATCTGCAGTGAAATTTAATTGCCCTTAGTAATCAGTCAAAATTCCACAGTCTGACATCAATATCCATCATAATCTGATTTCAATCCTACACTTCCAAGTCAATTCCTTAAGCCTAGGGATGCAGCTCACTGGTAAAGCACTGCCTAGCATGCCTGAGGCCCTGTGTTCCATCTTTAGTACTGCCAAAACAAAACAAAAAGCCAAGTCAAGGTATTACATCTTCTACACAAAATTTTTCTGTCAACTTGTCTACCAATCTGCAACACTGACTAGGAAACCAACGTAAACCCTAGGCCTAAGAACAGGCCTACACGGGCTGCTTCCTCCTCTCAGCCTAACTTAAAGCTTAGCACCAATCACTAATCCAAAATGCATAAATCAGAGGACCTAAATATTCATGACAGAAGAAAAATGAATGTAAGCACAATCAGTTCCCAAACCTAGAGCAACCCTGGCCTGCCTATCTTACCCCTGAGAGAGAGAAGCTAAAAAGAGGACCACACCCAAATGCATCAGCTATTGAAATTTAACATTCCTGGCTCACCCACAAGGTATAGGTTTGCCATTGTCTTGGAATCTTACCAACTGGATTTGTTATTCTTCCCAGAGCAGAGGGAGTATCATGGAGATTGAGTGTCTCCCTTCACCTCGCTTGGACTTTACAGTGTTTCCCACCTCCCTACTTTTGCTCATATCATAGCCCTGCCTTGAGTATCCTCCCTACTTTCTCCTGCTGAAATTTTATTCACCCTTCAAGACCTGGACACCATTCTGCTTCCTGATCACCTTCCTGCTAACTCCTATCTCCTAAACTCTTGCAGCATGCACTGTACTTTTATACCAGGGATCAAACTTGGGACCTTGTACTTTTGAGGCAGGTGCCGGAACCACTGAGCTAAATCCCCGGTCACTGTACTTTTAATTAGATGCTCAGCATCTCCAGCCTTGCATAATTAGCCATATCTTCTTGGGTGAATACACTGACTCTTTTTTTTTTTTTTTTTTTTTGGTACCGGGGATTGAACTCGGGACCTTGCACTTGCAAGGCAGGTGGCGGTGGCACCACTGAGCCAAATCCCCGGCCCATGAATATACTGATTCTTAAGTGAACTGACAGCTTTTTAGACTACAGTGTATAGACCAGTGATGGTGAACCTTTTAGAGCTTTGAATGATATAAACAGACTGCTGCAGCACACGTGCCATAGATTCACCACCACTGGTATAGACTATGTCCTCTTGCAAGTCTGGGGATGGTAATCAAAATTCTCTGCCCCAATCTTTCGATTCCAGCACCATCCAAGCTTAATAAAAATGTGTTGATGAGTTAAATATTTCTTCCTTTAGGCTCAAACCATAAATTTCAGTGTGAAAGAGATTTACATACATGCCCTCTGATTTATATATATTGGATTAGTGGTTGGTGCTAAATTTGGATGATAGCAAAAAGTTAAAGATAGTCAAGTGTCCATTAATAAGGCAACAGATAAATAAAATCTCTTATGTGTATATGTTGAAGCTCTAAACTGAGTAGAAATAATGAACTAGATCAATATATCAATGTGAATAAATCCAAATGCCATAATATTCAAAGAAAAGAACAAGTTTTAGAATAACTTACCACCTATGCAAATCTTAAAAACATGGTTAAAATAATACTTTCTGCTCACAGATGCATGAATAAAAAGTGGCTGTAAAAATATAAATCAAACCCAAGTTGAAAGTTGTCTCCAGAAAGGATTGGTCAGAGTCTTCAATCTTTTTTCTGTAATTTTTATTTTATTAAATGAAGTAAACACAACATGAAATGTGTGCTTTTACAGTGTTGTCTTTTTTCTATATTTTTTAAGCCTCTTAAAATGAAGAGAAACAAACACAAAGAGATAACACTGGGTCTAGCCCTTTGTCCTTGGCTGGCATGCTATTATTCTTACTATTTAAACACAAAGGTCAAGGGAGAGGGAGAGAGGAAGCCCTGAAACTGCCCTAAACCAGGGAATGGTCTGGGAATTGTTGCTGATGAAAGCTCACAAAATCCTTTAAATCAGCTGGGTTTCTTAGTGATTTTCCTCTTTTTCCTATGAGAGAAATGAAAGGGGAAAAAAGAGAAAAAGGGAAAAATTATTTTCTGTTGCCTGGTTACCGTTAAATGATATTGATGCTGTTTGCAGCCAGAGGTCTGTACCTATATTGTATCCTGTGTATAATAATAACAGCTCTCAATTTTCAAGAGCTTTCTGTGTGCACTGTATGCAGCATTTTAGATACAGTTTTGGACCAGGGTAGATACTTTCAGCTGCAAATGTCAAACAATCCTGTTAAAAGGAGTTAAGCAATAAGGAAATGTGTTCAATCACATAACAAATTAGATCTCTGAGTCCAGAAATCAGGCGTTTGTCAGGACTGATTCATGCAGAGGGCCAACAACATCGGCCAAGTGCCAAGGTCCCTTCTGTCTTTCTGTCCTACATGCACTCTGCAGATGCTTTTAGAAGAATGCCACAGAATGGGTTCTGTGTGCTTTCACATTTGTGTTCAATAGAGTAGACCCACCCATTCAAAAATCATGATGGCAGCAATGGAGTTGCTATTTTCTGTTTAGCGCCTTGAACAGCTGAGCCTGAATGGATGCTGAAAAGAGGACACTGTGTCCACCACAAATCTGTTTTCATTAATTCTCTCAATGGTCCTGGGGAGTAAATGCTGTTGTGATCTGTTTCACAGATGGGAAAATGAGGCAATGAGAGGTTAAGTGGTTTTACCTGGGCCACCTGGCTTGTGACTACCAGGCTTGTGTTCTCCAGAGCCACATTACACTGACTTCTAGGTACCAGATGGTGCATGTTCTGCCACAACTCACCAGCATCTTGGATGGGGAGCTAGAATGTCAGCCCCATCGGTGACTTACACCCTGAGATGATGGTCAGCTGTGGTCATGCCCAGGCCTTCATGCACAGTTCTTTCCTTCAGCTCCCGAATCTCCTTTTTCCTCACTGACATCTTTTCTACCTGTAGGGCTCCTCTCTTTGTGACTCTGGCTGTCAGTGACAGGTGGACTTACCAGTTCCCTGATTACCTGCTACTTGGGGAGAGTTGACACCTAAATGGGTTTTTCTACTTTTAATTTTTCTCAAAATAAATTATTGGAGTCAATAGAGCCTAAAAACAGTAACAGCAAACTTGGGAAATGTACAATGGCATCATCATCTAACAATTCTTAGTCATGGGCTTGATTTCTTTGCAATAAGTAGGCCTGAGGGCCTGTACCAGAGGAATGACAGAAGGTTACTTGAAGGATGTGTCTTCCAGTCTCTGGAGACATCTCAGGATGCCTCCTCAAGGTCACCTCCTCAAGAGGATGTCCTCAAAGCACTCATCTGCCTTTCTAGTTTCTGTCTTCCTGAAAAACACTACCACCACTGTGGAGGCCTAGTTGTCAGGATGGGATCACTTGATCTCAGTTAATAGCTGTGCACCCACTTTCTGAGACCCCAAGTCAGGCACTTGGGATCAGAGTGCACCAGCCAACCAGGGGTCTTTGCAGTCACATGAGCAAGTAAGGATGTGCATACAAATATGTATGCAAATCATCTGCTAGATGGACCGTGTTAAAAATGCAGATTCTGTTCCAGCAGGTCTGGGGTGGGGCTCTGGATTCTTCCTTTCTAATACACTCTGGGTGATACTGAAGCTGCTGGTCCACAGTGCAGTGGGAACAGCAGGGGTGTAGATGTCAAATTTGGCTACAGGTCAGACATGCCACTGGGGATGCCAGTGTGTTGGGGGCTTGGGGTCAAGAAACTGGCACATGTCCTGGGGAGCTCAGTGGGTAAAAAGGACTGCCACTGTTGTCTGACCTGATGTTTGGTTATCACAGGTTGACGGAGATGACTAATCCCGTAATTTCCTCCAAGTTCCAAGTGACCCATCCCACAGGTTGGCAGCTAGTGGAAGACAAAGGTCTTCTTCACTACCAAGCACTAACAACAGAGACTGTCCCTGGACTGGGTGTGGCCAAGCAGAGCCAGGAAGATGCTGGGAGTGTAAAGGAGGAATGGGAGGGAGGATAGGAGCTGTAAAGGTCCCGCTCTAGACCTGAGATTGTGCAATGCTAGGTTAAGGCAGGCTCCCCATCCCAAGACAGGGATGCATCTTAAGCTTTTTGCCTTCTCAACAAACTCCCACCTGACTATAATTTTCCAAGTTATTTGTGCCAGAGACCTAGCTCGTTATGCCAGCCCTGTTTGTCTTGCATTTATGTTACTCCTTCAAAACAAAGCCCTGTCTCCTCCTTCCCTCAAGGGTCACAATGAGTTAATGCCATCGATACAGCAGCAGGAGAGAGAATGGGGTTTTAATGTGAGAAAAATATTGGCAGGTTTGTAGAAGAGACATAATTAACTCTACGCTCTGGTGATCAGGCAGCGCATCTTTCTCTCCTTCCAACCTCTGGCTCTTCTACAAGTCTTTTTCTTTTTCCTTAAATTCTTTTATTGGTACATTTTAGGTATACAATACGTTTACACTTATCATTGGGTGCTTGGACCTGTACATGATGAATCTTGGTTCTTATTTTTTCCCCATTCCCTGTGCACCCTTTACCCCCTCCACCCTTCCCTACTTACATAGACTTTGTTTCCATTTTTTTCTTTTCTCTTAATTTTTCGTTTCCCTTCTTTCTACAAGTCTTTTTAAAAAATCTTACTTCAGCCTTGAAAGAGAAGAAAAAGTATGATTTGATTCTGAGAAAATATCCTAATTACATGCAATTTAAATTTAGCATCTCATTAGTTTGTTTGTTTTGGTGCTGGGGATTGAACCCAGGGCTTCCTGCATACTAAGCTTTGTTCTACTACCTCTAAGCCACAGCCCAGGTTCTTGTATCTTCTTGAAAAATAACCCACTACAGATGTTGTGGAGAATAAAACACTGTACTGACCCTCATGCCACCCATCCTCTGCCAGCACAGCTTTTTCAACTGCTTTCTGTCTGAACAAAGGCCAAATATTAAAAGTCAGAGAGCTCAGAAATACAAATGAACACCATCTAAGCCTCAGCAATAGGAGATGGAGTGGGAGATGGAATGGGGACACAGGGAACTCAATGTAAACACCAAAGATCAAGTGAAAAAAGCAACAGTCATGTTTGTCATCAGGACCAAGCTTTACAGCCTGTCTGTCCCTTTTAGATGCTTCACAGTATTTTTAATACAGCAGTGACAGAAGAGCTTGGTTAGCGGGGACATCTTTCATCTCTGATCCTCTCCCTGACAACTAAAATAGGGTGAGCACATTTGCATAACAGAAGAAAGGGACAGATTGTCACTCCAGAAGGGCCCGCAGGACACCTGTCAGAAATATTAAAAAGCAGGATAATCTCACAAAATGCAAAATGCTTCATTTACTCGTCTAGAGATAGTTGATGGAAAGCCTACAATGAAAAGGAAGTGTAGGTCCTGTCCTGTCTACAAACCCTCCTCTTGTGAGTGACTCAGAGTCTATTCCACATCCGGAAGCCCTCTCAGTCCTTTGCTCCACGTCCCTCCCACACACAATGTACACCTAGGAGCTGCGAGCTCCTTTTATGTAATACAAAGAATGACTGTGTCACAGGAGCTCATGGGCAATTTTCTCATCTGCCTTTCCCACATGAGCCAGGACACCACACCCCTGGCCCGTTCCCACACTCCTGACCCCACCCACTTACTTCCCATGAGGGAGCATCTTTCCCACTGATGGAGCTCCAGGAAACATATTCCTGTTCTGAAATCACATTCAGACCACATTAAAAACATCACTATTTCCAGTAGTCAGAGCTGCAACTGTCCAATTAGAAAAGAACTCCAATGTAAGTTAAATAGACATTCATGGCTGCCTGTGCATTATATTGTTTCTTGAAATGTACAATTCAGATAAAAACAATGTGGGGAATTTGGCTCCTTAGGACAACTTCACCACCAAAAGGTAACTTCTGCCTTCCACAAAGACTACACAATCTAACGGAAGCAGAGCAGGGGATGTGAAGCAACAAGGAATTGTTCAGCAGGGCCATGGGCAACACACACCCTCATGGTTTTGGAGGTCCATGGTCCTAGTGGCCAAGCAGGAGGACAGTGGGTTTGGGATTAGATTTGCTGTGGCCACATATAGACAGAAGACAGCTTTGCTATCCCCCAAACATGTTTTGAGCTACAGAAACAACAAATTGAAAAGTAATTGGCAGGATGTGGAGGGAGGGGCAGCAGTGTAGAAGATGCTGAAGACTTTGAAGGGAGATTCTATGGAGTGGCGAGACTGCGTCTTCACCTGCACCCTCCAACAGCCCCAGGCAGCCAGTCAAAGGAGAAGCCTGAAGGATCTGAGCTTGGGACATGGGAGTTGTCCATCGCTGTCTTCCACAACTCAGGATGGAATTCTCCCCCCAGGGGAGGAAAATAGGTTGAAGGTTTGCTCTTCTACTATTAGGCCTCTCCATCTCTTTTCTCTCTCAGCACACAAACATACATGTAAAAACACACACTCACACACATTTGTAACCTTATCTTGACTTCACTAAATCTTCGATGTCTTTTCTTGATTGCTGTCTTAGGCTGAAGCAGATTTAGGAGCATGGAATCAGCAATTCTGAGTGAATAGGATGGTGATATTTACTATCTGAGTTTTACAATATGGATAGGCTGAGGAGAGGGCCAAATACACACACACACTCACACACACACTCACACACACACACACAGGCATGCAGTGTTAATTTAAACCTAAAAGAAATAAAAGGCTATTAATCTTAAAATTCTTGTCTGAAAGTCTGAAAAAAGGGAACTGCAAACTCACCCTGTTGCTAGGACAATTCTTTAATCTCTGGGAGAATAAAAATCACTGGGAGTTTGGTAAAAATATGAATCCCTAGTCTCCTTTTTCAGAGCTCCTCACTCAATGGGTCAAATATTTTATTTTTTTCTAATCACAGTACGCAGCATTGCCCTGTCTATAAAACAGACATTTGCCTTTGGCTGAAAAATGTTACGCAAGATCTCTCTAAGTAACAAAGTAAGTGTGGAAAAGAATTCTGAAATGCAGGGCTCTGACATCTTCAACAAAGACGGCAAGCCCAACCCTTCTGGTATAGACATTCACATGAAGCCACTAGGTCATATGAATGATATTTCACATTGGGAGTCATGGTGCTGCATCTAGGGAATTCTACCACAGGGCTCAGAGGTATGTTGTTGGGATGGAGGGAGTTGGCTGGCAGTGTGAGTCAGTGGCCTCTGAAGGGTAACTTACAAGCCAGGCCCAGCTACTGGTTGTTGAGGCATGGATGGACCAACTTCAGAGTTTCTCTCATGAGCAAATAGCTCATGTATTTCAGAGAAGGCAGCATATGAAGCTTTAAAGCAAAAATATTTGGGAAATGTATCAGTCTTAGGTAGACACACATGTTTAAATATCACATTGTTTCTCTGGCGTGAGAAACTGAAAGGGTAAATAAGGACCAAAATGTATAATAGATATTGTGAAATAGTAAGAAAATGTTCAAAGGGGAAGTGAAACAAGAGAGAGGGAGGGGAAAGGAAGGAATGGAAAAAAAGAGAATAGAAGAAAAAATGGAAACAAAGCTTTTGTAAATAAGGAGGGGAAGAGGGGTTGAAGGAAAGGAAGAGGAATGGGAAAAAAAGAAGAATCAAAATATAGCATGCACAGATATAAATTTCCTATGATGAATGTTATCATACATATATCTAAAATGTACAAATAAAATTAATTTTTTTAAAAAGAAATCTAAAAAATAAATAAATAAACCTTTCCTGCTTTAAGCTGTGTATGTCAGGTACTTTGTTCCAACAACGGATCATCCTTATTTTCCCACCACACTGCAAAGCCCTAAGAGGGATAAGTCAGGATCAGAACTAGTTCACCATCCTTCGGGAACAAACCCTTCTTTACTGGTTTTCGTTTTGGTTTTGTTTCTCAGTCACAAAGTCTCCTGGGAGATTGTTGGCAGCTGTGACTGTTCTCCTTCAGATATACATGCAGATAGGATTTCACTTACAATTTCAGGAGGTTCCTAGATATCTGACGTCCAAGAGTAAGAGTCAAGACACCTCATGTTAAGAATCCTTGCCCTAGAGATTTGCCCCCATGAACTTTTCCTGTCTTTAAAATCAAACCTTTCTGCTGCTCTAAAAATAGAAACCATATCCACAAAGAAATTACAAAGCTCTGCAGCCAGAAGCAAAGTGGAATAAGATATAATTTACTTTCCCACCTGCAGATAACATTGAACTCTCTCCTTCCCAGGAAAACATGGCGGGGGGTGGGGGGAGAGGTAAGGCCAGCATGGGGCCTCAAAATTCCTCCTAATAGCCCATCTAAATCACACCTTTTTCAAAACGAACCCGGCTTCTTTATTCAGATCTACTGGGTAAACAACAAAGTGTTCATCTTGCAAACATACTAGGGTGGCCCTGCTCCTTCCCCTCAAGTCCCTTCAGGGAAAATAAACAGTCTTTGACCCACTATCCAAGTGAGTTCACTTGCAATGCATTTGCTCAGAAGGACTGGAGCCCTGGCCTCCACTAGCCCAGTGATATGTCCAATAAGACCCAGAGGAGAAAAAGCTGAAAGGAAGTGAGCAGCTGCGAGATTTCTTGCCGAACCCTAGGGGAAAGGGTAGACTTTTTCAGCAATTCATCCCCTTTTCCTAAAGAAGTGGCGTATGATGACTGAGAAAGATAGAAAGCAGGGGCTTTTCCCTAAAAGTGGCTGCCACAAGATAATACAGTCCCACAGACTGGCTGTCATTAAAGCTCACTTTTAGTTTGGGGACTGTTAATCAGATGATCATCTTCAAATAGTCAATGGAATGAGATAAATGATGAGTTACATTATTCTGAATTTCAGCTCTTCATTGACTGCAGCCTGAAAAGCTTTAAAAATGCCTTACAAAATAAATCCATGGAGTTCCTTTTCTGAAGCATGATTAAGTCGGAAAGTAGTAAAACTCCCTAGACCAGAACTAAAACCTCCCCAGAATTCTCAAAATCAAATGAAAGCATGAGAAAGCATGATAGGTTACATCTTCCCAAAACAAATATATTCATTAAACAATAAAAAGCTGGTGAAAATAAAACTCCATTTATATCGGAGTCTGATCAGAGGAGCTGGACAGAAATTGTTCCATTGATATCTTTTGTTGGGTTTGCAGTTTATCTATCTAGGAATTTCCAGGACCCTTCTATAAATTGTAAAACTTTCTAAAGGAGCCAGAATTGCACAATCAATAAAACTGAGGAAAAACATAGTAAGTTCCCTGAAGGACTTAGTGAGTGAAAAGCAGAATCAACACATTGATTGTTCATATCTCTGTCCCTTTTGCCACCCGAGGTCGGCAGGAAGTTTGTGGAAGCCATGGAGTTTTCAATTTCTTTCTTTCTTTCTTTCTTTTTTTTGGTACCGGGAATCGAACTCAAGACCTTGCACTTTTGAGGCAGGTGACAGAACCACTGAGCTAAATCCTTGGCCCAAATTGAATTTTTTTTTTTTAACGGTACTGGGGATCGAACTCCGGACTTTGTGCTTGTGAGGCAGGGGGCAGAACTGCTGAGCTAAATCCCCAGACCTAGCCATGGGATTTTAAAGCCCTTAAATGTTAGCCAGCCTTACAGCTCCCTTCACTGATTTTCCCTAACTACCTGGAGTGGAGACAACTTGAGATTCATTCATTCCCTCAACTAACACAGCACTGATGAAAACTCCACCACTTCCCCAAAGCCCTGACTCAGCCAGTTCAGGGTTCTGTAGCAGAATACCATGGACTAAGAGGCTGCAATAAGAGAAATTTATCCAGGAAGCTGGGAAGTCTGGGGTCAGAGTGCCAGTGTTTGGTGGGGGCTCACTTCTGGGTTAGCAGATGGCCATATTCTATTGTGTCCTCATCTCGTGGGGAGCAGAGACAGAATGAAAGCTCTCCAATGTCTACTTATCAGGAGACTTCTCCTATCAAGAGGGCTCCATTCTCATGACTTAATTACCAACTTCTCATCTACCTTGGAAATTAGGGTTTCAACATATGAATTTATTCATAGCATTTCATGGCAGATTTAATCCTACTAAAATGGCAGCTCCAACTGTTATATAGTTCATACTTTTTTCTACCTCAAACTGTTGAGGAATGTTAATAATCTCTAAAAAGCCAAATAATCTTTCAACAGTGGCCGAACAGCTCAGCCAAGCAAAATGGGTTAAAATATTCCATCTATCCTCTCTCATCATGTGACTTTAATTTCTCATGGTAGGAGGGTTTTGAGAAATTATAATGAGATACACTTTTTATAATAGAACCCCTTCTCTTTTTGTTTGTTTTTGTGTGGTCTAGATTAGAATAATTGCTCTGGTAACATTGTTAATCTAAACAGTGATATGATGAAAGAAAAAACCACAGAAGACTCGGAAAACATTATAATTTAACAAAGTATAAAGATTTTCAGAAGGGAATTCTATGACTCCCACATCACAAGAAACAATAATTTCTGTATTCCTTTAAGTAATTCCACAGGGCTCCCAATGGGCCGCACTTACCGGAACAGAGATGCCTAAGACTAGGGCAGAGAAATCCAGACACATCTGTGACATCCAGAAGTAACTTTTAAAGGATTCATCACACAGGGATAGGACTCAGGGAAGGAAGGGCTTCTGGCCAATATACAGGTCCGATCACTGGAAACATCTTTTAAGAGAGAGGCAGGTTGAAGACATCTTGGCATAGATGCTCTCTTTGGTTTGAGTAACAAATGCTCAGAATCCAGACTGGAGATGACCTTTCAGGCTGTAGTAAACTATCCTTTTGCTGTGGATAGAAAGACAAATCTCCCCGGCCACATAGGTTGGGCAGAGGGAGAACAGGACTAGATGAGAAAATTAGGCATTGTTCCCCTCTCGGTAGTACTCACAAAGTCTTTACCCCTAGAAATACTGGAAAGGAGAAACTAACTTTGTTAATAACCAACCTCATACGTTGAATGTGCTAATTAAGAACTAAGAGCTTTGGGGACACCACATATTTTTAGTGGGAGTGACTGGACTCTACAGAGTTACTGGAAAACTCACTTTCTGGAACAAATCCACTGACTCTGCTAAAGATGGAAATTTACAGGAAATGATGATGACCTGGGAAAAAATGTTCTGGGATCAGATCAAGCTTGGGGCTTGTGCACGGCCTTCCTCCCAGCTTTCAGAGCTCTGACTACAAATGTATCTGACTTTTCCTTTTGGCACATAAGTGGGGAATCTCTGAAGAATTATCCTTGAGGCTATGGGCTAAATTGATTGCTTCACTAAAGAGCTTTAAGAAATCTTTCCTTATGAAAACAAGTCTAGGACCAGGGATTTAGCTCAGTGGTGCCACCGTCTGCCTTGCAAGCAGAAGGTCCTGAGTTCGATCCCCAGTACTGCAAAAAGAAAAGAAAAGAAGTCTATAATTGTGTTCATTTTGAGGAATTTTAATACTTTTGTATATTTATGAAACTAAGTCTCCAACTTACTAAAGAGTTCTCTTCTGGGAGAACGTTTGTAAGTCAAATTCATTTATAAGTCCAACAAAGTGAATTTTATACCTTTGACACAAATATACAATGTGAGGGATTAAAAAAAGCAAACACACACGAATATTGTACACTATAGCACTGTAAATAAGCACAGAGCAGCACAACTGTGACAAAGTCCAGCAGAGACATGAGCTACTTCTGCAATTTGTTTACATCTACAAATGTTGATAATGTGAAATCAGTTCATACCTGTGAAAGTTCCCAACTCGAATGTTTGTTAAGTTGGGGTCTTACTGTATATGTACCTGTCAAAGGAATAGAATAAAAATCAATCTTCTCATCTCAAAAACAACAATAATCAATCAATAAAAATTGAATCTTTTGCTCCCCAATCATCAGTTTGGGATAAATCTAGTTTAGTTACCTGAAAAACAAACATTTAGAAAAGGTGTGTTTGGCTTTACCTAATGGTGATTCCTAGCTATAATCTAATTTTTGGACCTAAAAAATCACTAAGAACCAGGTTCTTATTTTGTGTCTGCATGATCTGGAAACAGATTTTTATGTGTCAGGAGACAGGAGGAGAGCAAGTTATTCGGAGATCTTAGAATAGAAGGGAAGGAAGTTAGTTAGAACATTCCAATAGTTGGAATGCAGGCTGAAATCAGATATTTTACATAGGGTTGTCAGTGTATCCTAAAATGCCTCACGGAGAATGAACACGCAGATTGGTACTGGACACTGTTGCAAAAGAATGGGCAAGGATGGAAGTGGAAAAAAGATATTAAGAAAGAAATAGGGTTTAATAATGGGACTCAGATGGAAGACTCTGGATCTTTATCATGATTTTTCAGTCCACTGGAAAGATGAGATAGGATGAGGCTTTAAATAAACCCTTAAACTTCAAAACTGTTGTGCATGAATGCTTCTAGCAGCATCATTTACAACAGGCAAAATGTGGAAACAGGCTACATGTCCATCAACTGACGAATGGACAAATGGATATGCCATACCCAAACACTGGAATACTAGTGGGCAGTAACAAAGAATGAAGCACAGATACATGCTACAATTCAGATGAACCTCAAAAATTGTACACTGAGTCAAAGAAGTCAGAGAAAAAGAACACATATTATATGATCTTATTTATACGAATGTCCAGAAAATGCAAACCCATACAGAGTAGTGTGCTGCAGGTGGCAACGGGGTGTGATAGCAAATGGACACTATATTGGGAAGCAGGGTGAGAAAAGTGATGTATAATCAGATTGTGGTGAGAGTTCTGAGGCAGGAGGTTAGGGTGTGGCCAGCTATCTGGGCGAGTGGCTGTGATCCGTTGAGCAGGGAAAACCAGGACATGAGTAGAAAAACAGTTACAAGCCCTGCACCTGGAACTAATCAGAAAGTGCTATCTTCAGTTCTTGGGAGAACGCAAGCAGGTTTTTGATAGGACAACCTACATCTGACCTCAGCCTGAGGAGTGGGAAAATAGGCAGCAGGAATGTGTTCAGATATTGATATTGTAGTTAAACAAGTGAACTCCCAACACCTTAAGACCCTGGGATCCACGTCACCACACCATCCTTATGAAAACACTACCTCTCCTTCTGTGAGTGTGAGCCCTATTACAGTTCCCCCAAGTCCAGGCAGGGTTGGTAGGATGGTGGAAGTGGGGACACCTGGGTGTCAAAGAAGAAGCGTGCCTAGCTCTGATGCAAGGGGAAGAGTGACTTCTCCAGTGGGAGGAAAAGTGAGGGAGTTCTGGGAAATAACAGGAATAAAGTCAAAGAGGGATGATAATTCAATCTAGCAGAAAAGTTTTACATCCCCTCTATCCACATTTTTTCTTCAAGGCAGATGGTTTTGAATTGCTGTGAATAGCCTCATATTTGCATAATGACTTTCTTAGGTTT
Source organism: Heterocephalus glaber (assembly GCF_000247695.1). Next base: position 1,142,070 of record NW_004624905.1, read on the forward strand.
TTTTTCTATTACCTCCAACTAATTGCTTGAGAATAACACTGTTATTTTCAGCACACCCCTCCTCTTAGGAAATGGTGTGAGCATAAGTAATATCTGTTCAGGTCCACTCAGGTGGCAGCCAAAGGTGGATGCTCCCCTAGTGAGCTGAGCAAAGGTCACATGAGCTAAGCTGTTGGTGGGGGAAACAGGGAGGCACAGGCTTCTGGGGAAAGGACAGCCAGATAAGGCTCCAGAGGGAAAATCATGAACCAGATGATACTGTCAAAGAAAATGGGGAAAATCTTCCATTTCATTACCAGAAAAATTTACCAACTTCAAAAATAGAATTTTCTCTGACATGAATCAACACATATTGGACTTACCACTGCACTCTGTGGCCTAACAACAGTCTTTACCAACACATCTTGGATATAACACAGGCTCATATGGATGCCAGATTACCAATGGTAGCAATCTCATTTTGACTGCAATGGCTTTTTGTTTTGCTTTAGTTTCACTTATATGTTGTTTGTTTGTTTGTTTGTTTTGCAGTACAGGGGATTGAAGCCAGGGCCTTTGCACTGAGATATATCACTAGCCCTTTTTAATTTTTTGTTTTGAAACAAAGTCTCTCTAAGATGCTGAGCTTGAATTTGCAATCCTCCTGCCTCAGCCTTCCACAGTGATGAGACTGAAATCAAGGGCTACCATGCCTGCCACAGGTAATCCAAATTGTGAAACCTGTACTGTAACATGGGGTAGCTTGTTTGGTTCTGTTTGTGGGTTTGGGTAGTCTATACCAATTTTTCTGGCTATACTCATGAATGATGACCTAGCAGCCAGTAGGAACCAATCCTGCTACCAGACAAAGGAAACAATTTACTGTATTAAATTGCCTAAGTCTGTCTCTAGAAAAATGTTACTTTCCATTTTGTTCCAATTCGGTTTATAGCACACTTTAGATTAAGGTAGACAATATGAACTACTTATAAAGGTCCTGAACATGGCCTACAAACTTACATTGTTAAGCAAATATATATACAAAAATAAAATAGTGAAAAAAGTTTTAAATAATATTCACTTTTAGGATTTCTTCACTGCATAACACTAAGCCTACTGGTACCGTTATAAACTATTGGCTACCAAGGGTTGACACAAGGCTATAGAAAAGATAGGATCAGAGATGTTTTCCATCCCTTCTGTTATGTGTCACGGTGAGGAAGGGAGTGGGATTATGAGCAGAGTTCAAGGCTGTAGCTTGTAAAATCTTAGTGCATTTTTCTTGATCTGATATGGGCTAAGAAAGAATATGACCTGGTTTCCATTGAAGAGAGGTCAGAACATTCCTCCCTCAAAATATGGTACTTTGGCATATTGATTATTTTGAGCTAAAGGCAATTGAGAAAAGCAGATATAGGAAGGGCTTTCTGGCCTCCCCTTTTCTATCAAAATGCAGAGCCTAAATTTCTTGTGAAAAGCTGCCCTCTTTGTACCAGGAAGAGGAGAACATTCTTATTGGATGTGGAGAGTCAACACCAAAATAAATTTGTTTAAACAAACCTACTGCAGTAAGCCTTATCTGTCACCTGTTTCCTCAAATATTTTCTCATCACTTTTCCACATCCTACTGGCCTAGCCTAGACCCCTTTTCCAATCGTCTTGTCACGTCTCCTGAATTTACCATTGTTTGTTAAAGTGGTATTGAGCTTTCAAGCCTATCTGCTTCTTTGGGTCATCATTTACTGCATAGTAAAGCCTCCATATCCACATAAAGCTTTTCCCCCTGTTAATCCATCTTCTGTCAGCTTAATTTTCAGGTCCCAGCCACAGAACTTAAGAGAATAGAGAAAAAGTCTTTCCCTTTCTACACCAAGTCTCCTAAATTTTCAAACCAGACATTAGTACTCCTTTAAGTTATCCAAGGATTCTCGAGAACCATACAATTAAAGCAGGTAGCAATAAATAATTATCTGTAGTCCATTTACTCATTATTCTTATTTCTATCCAAACAGAACAGGTCAAACCCTTCACTGACATGTCAGCCTTTTTTAAATTCAAAGACATTTGTAATTCTTTAAGACTTTCTTAGTTCAGGCTAAACATCTGCAGTATATCAGACATTCTTTGAAGGATATGAACTTTCCTTCTTGACTGGAAGAATTTTGTTTTTGTCTGTCCTAAAATACATTGTCCACTTTAAGGTATAATCTGACTAGAGATGTACAGAGTGTTATTCTCCCCCTCCTCAGAAATGACAATGATGATTAATCATGGGAAATACAGGTAATGCTGAAAAAGGATTTTGGGAAGGGAAGGGAAAGCTATTATCTGTGCATGTGTACCATGAGCAGACTCTGTTAGGTGCTTTATAAACATCAACCCTACAGCTCATTAAGCAGAATGGGAGGAGAGAGAGTTTTTGCTCAGCTACTGGGACCTGAAATAAAGATGCGAATTCTGATTAAAATCATCAGTTAGGTTCACCCACATCAGATATCACCCTGAAGGAGTTTATTTTTCACTTGAAAACTTACAAAGGTGAAATAAATTGAACATTCCTCAGCCCTACTATAAAACAGAAAGTAAGTGTAGTTTGTGCAAGTGTTTACTGAGGATGATTGTGTCTAATAGCAAGTAACAAGTGATTTCGCCCTGACATTAACTTCTGATCCACCTCCCCTGGGAAAACACAGAAAGCCTCCCCAGGGTGAGCTAGCAGCAGCCTGTGTCCTTGCCTTGCATCATCCTGGTCTGCATCCCCCATCCATTTCCCATCTGTGCCACATAGCTCTGTGCCTGGAGAACCAGCCAAGGCCAGCATGGAAGCTTCAATGAAACCAACTGTTGAGAGATCATAGGCATTATGTCTGCCATTGCTCTAAGTTTCCTCTTTAAGTGAAGCCTTTCAGAATTGTGCTCCAAGCATGTTTAGGTTCCTTTAATTAGCTCTATGTCCTGCCTGCGTCACTCTGCTTTCTGTGATCAGCTCACTAACCTGGGCACTGAGCTGTAGCCATGAGGACAGCTTTAAGAGCCAATGATGTTCAGTGGGAAGAGAGGAGCTTGCTGGGTCAGCTTTTTTCAAATTCAAGAGCCTTAAGACGTTCACAGGTGATCCTTCGAGGGAAAATCAATGCCAGAGTGGGTTTTCTTCTCAAATGTGTTTTTTATTGAAAACACAGGGAAAGCATAACTGTATTTACAAGTGACTTGTCACATCCAGGAATGTGAAGAAGGCAGCAGCGCGAGAGCATGTGAATTTTAGTTCTGACAGCAATGACCATGTGAACTCTGAGTTGACATGTGTCATTGGGGTGACTTATAAAGTTAACATATGTGTGTGGTATATGTGTTAGGAAAGCTTTTAATACCAAGAAATAGAAAGTTTGGTTATGAATAGCTTATAAAATTAATTTTTAACCCCCAGAATTATAAAATAGGTGGGGGAATGCTTGAGTCAGCTGCTCAGTGACTATACTGAGGATCCAGGCCTTTCCAATTTTCTGCTCAGGAGTCTTCAGCACATTGCCTTCTGGTCATGAGACAAAGTGTGCCTCTCCAGGCAATGTGGTCCCATAAGAAGAAAGTAGAGGGCCGGGGATTTAGCTCAGTGTTTCCACTGCCTGCCTCGCAAGTGCAAGGACCCAAGTTCAATCCCCTGTACCCCCCCCCAAAAAAAGAAGAAACAAGTAGAAGGGACACAAGGCAGGCTCCACAAGCCTTTCCTATGTGTCTGCCCTTTACCTGAAAACAAAATCTTTCCTCATTTTCCCAGCAGATTTCCTCTGCATAGCTCATTGGAGAAAATGAGACCATCTCATGGCCACCACTGGCTGTAAGAGAGACTAAAAAGTGGGTATATGATAAGAGGGAACGGGATTATCACAACTGCTTTAAAGAAATGAAGATCCACAGAGTACAGCTGAGCACATCCTGTCCCAGGATGGGAGGCGACAGGTGGGCTTCAGTGATGGCTGCCAGGGTCTGCTGTCCATGAAGCATGTACATACACAGCTTGCTCCCTCTGGATCTGATTCTGGGACAAGAAAGACTTCAGTGAAAAGCTGATTCTTGTTCTCAAACTCTTTCTGAATCAAACTAACACAAAATCCAAATTCTATAAAGGAAAAACAAGTACGTGTGGACCTGGGTTCCTACAAATCTGCAAGTTTAGGTAGAAGAGTGAAGGCAATAAATGACTGGGGAGGAAACCATATGCAGGGTATCCAAGCATCACCAAACAGCAGCTCCTGCTTTGCCGCACTCCTCTGTCTTTGCAAACAGCATTTCTCCTGCTAGGTGACATACAAACAAACAGAAAAGGGAACCTGTTTTACCCAATGGGATTCTAGGATCATGTTTCCTGCACTATGACTAAGACACACTTCTCACTTTTAAAATGTAATGTCTTTAATGCCATTAATTATAAGAAAAATTGACTTGCAAAAAGGTATTGCTTAATGACCAAAGGTAGGAGCTCTGAAGCCAGAGGAACCTGTGTTCATATTCAAACTTACCATTACTAGCCTTGGTCAAATCTTAGTGTTTTTCATGCAAAATGGGAATCAAAAAGCACTTCCCAGGGGCCAGGGATTTGGCTCAGTGGTTTCACCACCTGCTGCACAAGCACAAGGACCCGAGTTAGATCCCCAGTACCAAAAAACCCCACAAAAAACGCACTTCCCTTAAGTCTCCTGTGAGTCTTAAATTAAAGAAACACATTAAACACAACCCATTGCCAACACATGGTAAAGCCAAGGTATCACCCATCTCAATACTTTTCTTGTTTTGTTTTGAATGAAATAAAAGAATGTGGATCTAATTTTTATTTTTAATTATAACAATTCATTTATGAGATCTTCCTTTGGTTTTTATTTTAATCTAGGCCTGCATTACATCTTGTAACCTCTTCCTATTGGTGTTCTGCCAAGAAAATATAATTCAAAGAATATTTTGCAGTATATTTTGATTACTACCCTTTAATTAGACTGTGACTTTACAAAGTCTATGGTAGTAGATTAGACCACACCCAACGAAGTCCCTGAATCTTCCTAGGTGGCATTAGTCAGCTCCTGGACCACTGGCTGCAGCCACTCCAGTTTGCTGTTAACCCTCTGTGCTCTGAGCTAGAGGTTCCAGGCCCAACATTTGAGGACAGCTTAGCAAGTGCTGGGTAATACTGGTCTCTTCTCCCAGACTCCCCAGGCTTCCACCAAGGAAACTTCTCTTGCCGTACATGTCCTCATTTCTATCCTCAAATAGTTCATCCTTTGGCCCCAAGTATAAAATGGAACCACACTATTATCCAGACACATTACTCCATTTTGCTTTCAAGACTATCATGGGAAAAAAAATAAAGACTATCATGAGAGGCTTTACCAAATTCTTTGTTAAATCTGTGTGGGTCATATCTGCCTGGTCTAGCAGTCTGGGCACTGAGGTTAAATGGGATGTTTGTACTGGGTATGGTCCTCTTCTCTGTTGGACAGCAAGAGCCAACATGACGGGAACCATGTATTTTGGTGACAATACTGAGAAACAAAATAGATAATTTCTTAGTAACTCACAGACTGACCAAACTTAACCTATCTGACCTTCATAGATCACTATTTCTTTTTTTTTTTTTTCGTACTGGGGATCGAACTCATGACCTTGCACTTGCGAGGCAGGCTGATCTACATGAATTATGTGGAGCTCATCTTCAACACCTCAGCCTCACTTTTCCTGTTAATATCAAACTCAGAAGAACATCTAGACATTTGTTAAATGTTTGGCCACAGCTAGGACTAATAGAGGACATTATTCTTTCCATAATGCAATCTAAGCAAAGCTAAATACAAATAAAGTTACCTTGAAAGTGGCAGGCACTGAGTGGTCTATGGGTCATTTTAGATTTTTTTAACTCCAGCATCTTCGAAGTGGTCAGGTGGTATCCAAAAACAGCCATGTTTTGTTCCCCTGTAGTAAGTGTTTTTAAAAGAAATTCTGGCTGGGGATTTAGCTCAGTGGTTCCACCTCCTGCCTCACAAGCATGAGGTCCCGAGTTCGATCCCTGGTACCAAAATAAATACATACATAAAATAAATTCTTTACCAAACATGAGGCAGGGGAAGGTGGAATGCGGAAATCAATGTCACCTGATTGAATGCTGTGCTTTGGTTTAAGCAGTCATCCAAATATCATCCTTACTCGAAGGGACTTTGAGGCAGAGCAGACTTTAAATTTGTAATTGGAAAAGATCAAGGTAGCGGGTCATTACAGTATTTCCACCTGATGCAGAGCTCAGGAAATGTGACTCAAGATAAAGAATAAAAGTGCTCTGGTTGTCTACGACATTCTGGAAAAGGCAACACTAGGGAGACAGTAAAGAGATCAATGGTTGGCAGCAGTTGGAAGGGAGGGAGGAATAGGAGGAGCGCAAAGGCGTTTTAGGGCAGTGGAACTACTATGCATGATGCTTTCATGGTGGACACATACCACCATACATCTATTCAAACTCAGAGAATGTGTAACACCAACAGAGAACCCCAACATAAGCTGTGGGCTTTGGGTGATGGTGTGTCAGGGTGTAGGTTTATCGATTATAACAAAGGCCTCACTCAGTGGGGGCTCTTGAGAGTGGGAAGGCTGTGCATGTGTAGGGGCAAAAGTACACTATATGGAAAATCTCTGTACTTTCCACTCAATTTTTCTATGAACCTAAAGCTGTTCTTTAAAAGTCTCTATTTCTAAAAATGTTCTGAGTGTCTAACTGGAGCATGGAGAAGAAAGCAGAATATGTGCAGCTTCAGAGGAGCACCGGTGTGACCCAGGGCTACTGTCAGAGGGTCAGGTGGAGACTGCTTCCTAGCAACACTAACAGCTGGGAACAGAACTTGCAGCAATTGAAATGCTGGAGTGGGCAAGAGACATCCTCTAGGATAAAAGAGTGACATATTGTGGTGGTCATGAAAATGTACCACTCAGATCTCCTGCTGTGGGAGCATAGTTAGCTGACAGCCCAGCTGCTTCCCATTCATACCCACCACACACTCCCACCTAGGCCATGCTCACCCCAAGCTGCTCCTGGCTACCATGGGAAAGGCACTGCCACAAGCTCACTCAGTGAGATGCAGGACTCCACTGTCTCTTTGTCTTGAGGATCCCCATAGGCCTGCTTAAATCTCTGGAAACAATAGCACAGTCTGAGCTTTGTCTTACCTCCCTTGCTTCCCTCCCTCCCTCCCTCCCTCTCTCCCTTCTCCTTCTTTCCTTCCCTTCCCCTCTCCCTCACTTCTTTTCTCCCTCCCTCCTTCCCCCTATCCTTCTACAAGTCTTACCTCCTGTATTGTAATCTGAAAGCTCTTCTTGCTTTCTTGCTCTTTCCACCAAGAAATTTCTTACACATCCAATCCCATCTTGGCATTTGCTTCTTGGCAGACTCGAATCCGTGAAGCATTTCTTTCCACATCAGATGAATGCTGTTGCTGTTCCCAAAGTGAGATAAAATAACAGAGGTTGACTTGATTAAGGTGAGATAAAGACCAAAAATATTTCTAATTTCCTAATCAAGCCAGTAACAAGCCCCCTTCATGGTTAGTCATAAGGTACTTGTGTCTCCCATACCTTATTTTTATGATAGGGACATAATACTATGTTAGGAGTTGATATAATGGTTTGGAATTTCAGCCATTTGCGATGCTGAAAGGGGGGGGAACCATCATCAAATGCTGATGTAGAGACACCCAAGATGGAGGGTAGCACTTTGTCTAGGTGGTCAGGATGGGTCTCAGGTGGGCTGGGAGCTGTCCATAAGGAAGAGATAAAGCAGTGTATCTTACGAGCCTCAAAGGTTGCCCTCCTGCTCTCATCTCACAGATGTTTACCTCTTTGTCTTCCAGATGTGAGCTCTATGAGATCACAGATTGCATTTCTCTTATTCTCTACCATATCCCAATCACTCCTCAAGATGTGCTTAAGAAGTATTTGCTGATTAAACACAGACCTGGGTGCAAAATCACCTTTCTTTAGTTGTGGCCAGTGCCAGCCTCTAAAAGTTGAGTGGGTGGCAGTAAGAAGCCAAGTGAAACAGATCTGACCTTGCAGTTTCCATAACTGAGAAGTAAGAGATCCATAGCACTTTGTCACTGGGTCTCTCTGTGACTGCCAATAGCCAGAAGTGATTCTGCTCAGGACACTTCACCATACCTTGTGCAGAGCCCCTCTTGGTGTTGGAAATTGATTTCTTTGCAAACCTCAAATGCTTCCTTGTCTTCCGTTCTTCTCAGAATGTCACCCCCACACACACACACACACTGACAATGGAAGAATATGCAATACTGTTATCAAAGGTTAGGTGGAGATTCCACAGCATTACTGTAGTAGTTGAGATTCATTTCAATTCTGAATAGCAAAACATCAAAATCACAGCAAATTTAAAAAGGGAGTTTATAGAAGTCCAAATAGGCCTAGCCCCGTAAAGTGGCATTTGAAGGAATCAGAGACTCAGGCTGCTCCTAATTTGTTGCCCTGTAATAGAGAACCTTGCCCACGTTGATCACCTTATGCAAAGAGATTAGTCCAGCTTCAGCTATCACGTCTACAGTCTAGAAAGAATAAGGGGAAAGAGAGAACCATACCTTGCATAAGGTTTTCCTCTTTTTTTCCCTGGAGCTACACCATCACTTTTGCTATTTCCCCTTCACCAGAACTTTGGCACAAGGCCAGAGCTGGCTGCTGGATAGGCTGGAAGAAAATGTGATCTATGTTCTAAGTGACTATGGGCTCAATGAAAATATTATTACTATGGCCAAAAAGGAGAACAAACATGGAGAACACTGGCAACTTCTAGCTCTTTAGCTCTTTGGCTGTCCAACCTTCCTTCCCATGGATATTGTTCACTTATCCAAGAGCCTCCACAGGCTGGCCAGGGCCTGGAGTCACTCACAGTCCTCTGTGCTGGATCAAGATGTGACTCCTGGGATGATAAAACATGTATCTGTTATGCACAGTCCTGTGGACTAAGGATGGGAAACACAGTGAGACTTCCATTTGGAAAAGAAGAGGCTGGGGAATGTGAAGCACAAGCAGTCACTGGTCCATGGCAAGTCTTCCGCCCTACCAGGAAAATATGCCCATCTTGAGGGCTCCTAAGGGTTACAGAGTTACATGTTTTGTAGATAATTATATGATTTCTTTGATGATGCAATTCTCTCAAAAGCTCGGTGTGTTTCTGATCTCCTTTCTTTTGGTAAATTCTATGCATAAGTTACAATGATATAATTGTGCAGATGTGGTTTTTAAGATTGAACTTTTCTTCTCTCCTCTCCCCTCCCCTCCTCTCCCCTTCCGTCCTCTCTTCTCCTCTTCTCTTCTTCCCTTTTCTTTATGTCTTCTCTATTCTGCTCGCCCCCAGCCCCATTTTAACCTGAGGGTAGACAAAAGCAATTAGCTGTTGGCAAAGGTAACACTCCTAATCTAATCTTATGCTCTGAATTTAATCTTTCCTGGTGAACTGAATCTCACTGTTGAGTAGAAAGCACTTAACTGAAGGTACTGGAAAGAAGCTTGAAGCCTGAGCCACATCTCCTAAGGCCATCACTCAGATTCACAGTTTCTAACTCCTTTGATTTGGAGTGCAATGACAGCTGACACTGTCATGCATACAAGGCCCTAACTGAATTGCAGGCAACAGGCAGAAAGCACCTCTCCTAGCTAGGCTCACCTGAGGGCCTGTGTGTGTTTTGCAGAGTCCCAACTGCACAGTTCCTGACTTGGGGAGTATAGTGTGGCTCCATCTCTTACGGTGCACCTCAACATCTATTGCTCCTAGGGTTCTCTGCCAAGCAGGAAACTCTCTTGGAGGCATATCAGAGAGATAACTAAGCCCAACCATGCTCCTCAGCAGCCCCAGAGCCAGTATCCAGGCTCTCCAGCCACTCCTGCCTGTTCATTTTGCCTAATTCTCCCTAGCAGACAGGCAAGTCCTCTTGAAAGCAGACATGTCAGCTGGAGCATGGACCACAGGATCTCTTTCTCTCTGGTGCCCCCAGCCTCATAAGGGAGCATCTGATCTTTCACCACTCTTACTTGGCTTTGGTGAAGGGAATTAAGTCACTCACCAGGAAAACGGCACTCTTGAAGATTCTGACCACTCTTTCTGCATCCTCCCTGGTTCTCTACTCATGAAGAGCATAGATCTGTAGTTGGTGGGAGTAGGGTGTTGTGGTGGAATCTATTCTATGAGTCCTTAGCAAGCTCTAAGAGAGAAACTTGACTGTGAAAAAGAGCACCTCACTGACTTCAGCTTTTGTTCTTACTTCAAAAGTCACATGGAATGAGGTTCCTCATGCATAAGAATAAAGGTTGGATGCCTACCTTGTGTAGTATACAAAAATTAATACAGCGTAAGTGTTTTTAAAACCAAATTTAAGGGCAAAACTTATAAAACTCTTAGAAAAAAGCTAGGTATAAATTTACATGGCTGGATCAGACAGTGGTTTCTTAGATATGGTGCTGTAGCACAAGCAACCAAAAACAAGACAAATGGTATGTTGCCAAAAATTTAAACTTTTGCTTTTCAAAGGACCATCAGGAAAGTGAAAAGACAATCCGCAGAATGGGAGAAAATCTTTGTAAATCGTGTATCTGATAAGTACCGAGAACCTGAAAAGAACTCTAACAAGTCAGCAATAAAAAGATAAATAGCCTTATTTAAAATGAGCAAAAGATTTGAGTAGACATTTCTCCAAAGATTTACAATGGTCAAGAAGTGAATGAAAAGATTTTCAAAATCATTAGTCATTAGGGAAAGGCAATGAGCTACCTCTGTACACTCACTAAGATAAATGAATAACAATAATCAAAGACAAATTATACAAGTATTGATAAAGATATGGTGAAACTGAAATGCTTACACACTGCTCAGTGACAAAGTAGTGCAACCACTTCAGAAAATAGTTTGCCAGTTCCTCAGAAAGTTAAATATGGAGTTACCACATGACCCAGCAAAAACTTATGCTTACCCCAAAACTTGTACATGAATATTTATAATAATATTGTTCATATTAGCCCAAAAGAGAAAACCAAATATCCACCAGCTGAGGATTACTCATAGATTAATAAAATGTAGTAAATGCACCCAATGGAATATTATTCAATCATAAAAGGGATTGAACTTGTGATGCATACTACAATATGGATGAACCCTGAAAATATGTAAAGAAAGCCAGACACAAAAGACGATATATATGAAGTCTTCAGAATAAGAAAATGGAAAGAGACAGGAAGTAGATTAGTGGTTGACAGGGCGATAGAAATGATTTCTAATAGATATGGTGTAATGAAAATGTTAGATAGTAAATAACTGTACAACTTGTGAACATAGTAGAGACTGCAGAAGTAAACATTTTAATAGGTCATATTTTATGGTATGTAAATTACATAACAATGTTTTTTAAAATTTCAGGTAAGGGCAAGCAGTGTAACTCAATGGTCTCACTAGTAGAGCACTTTTCTGCCATGTATGAGGCCCTTGGTTTGATCAGCACACTCAAACACAGAAAGTCATGCAATAAGAGAAGTTCCTTTTGATTTTCCTGTTATGGGTGGCAGGAAGCAAATTAGTATAAGTGACTCAGATTTACCTGCCTGGCTTTTTTTTTTCTTTTAAAACAATTTCAAAAAAAAATCCTGAATTGCTTTTAGTTGTAGAGGATGACTTTGAAGGTTGCAAAGAAGTTAATCAAGAAGTACAAATATAAACTCTTAATAAAATGGGAGAATTCTATAATACATTTACATCAGGAAGACCAGAATATGAAATATAAAATCAGTGCCCAAAACCAACCACAACAGCTCATTTCTTTTTTTAGTATGGAACTGATTTTGGTTTTTTGGGGGTTTTTTTTGGTACCAAGAATCAAACTTGAGTCCTTGGGCTTGTGCAGCAGGTGGCGAAACAACTGAGCTAAATCCCCAGCCCCTTTAATATGGAACTGAACATCTTATTTGGGGCTATCTTTTATTTGCATTAGATTGTTGCAAAAAAGTGTTTTGAATGAGAGAAGTAAAGTTGTAATCATAATTTATTTTTGGTTTTTGTGTATTAACTCATTAGTAATTCCCTTCACTGAAACACAATTTACAAAAAGAAATCCATTTGTTTGTAAGCACATTATGAATAGTAGAGAGATGCTTTAATAATTTGATAATTAAGAGCCATTATTTGGCTGCAGAGGACCAGTTATGTAAGAAGTATTTAATTCTCTCTCTCATGCATGCATGCATCACACATACAGAGGCATGCACATGCATATCCAACTAAGCTTAGGAAACCAAAAAAAAAATTAATCATCGTACAGATTCAGGCATCTTAACCCGGGGACCATCAACATTTAAGAAATAAGTGAGCTGGCTTCATGGAAATCTATTCAATCTTTAAGTGTAAAATGTTGTGGCAATGTGAATAAGTACATTATTTTCTGGAATGAGAAGCCATAATTCCCAGAAGATTGGGAAACCAATGTACTGCAGGAATGGTAGATGAGAACAATTATGCTGAGAAGATGTGGAGATCTATCAGTTGGTCCTAGAAATGTTGAATCCATCCACCACACTGCCAGAGAAAACAGGGGCTTAGTGGATCCCAAAGCCTTTAAAGACAAGAATGTGACAAGCAGACAAACCATAGAAAGGAGTGACAGACCATTCCCAATACACTCAGCTATCTGCAAGCATCTACAAATCTTCATAGGTCATGAGGGTAAGTTATCCTAGAGCATCACAGTCTCATTAGCCTGGAGCATTGGGAATACACATGTAGGGGAGAGAAGAACAAAAGGTCAAAGTTGAGAGAGTTGTGATGCCTTTGACCAAAGCAGAAAAATCAGCAAATGATGGTTTGGGGGGTAAGACACAATTTTCAAGGAATGGACAAAATATTCATGTTTAATTGCTCCACAACATATGGAAAGACAGAAGTAAAACTAGATGCACCCTGTTGCTTTAGCTAAATTCATTAATCAAGAGTTTCTCTTTCCTTTGGGGTTCTCCTGATTCAACTCCACGGGCACTGGTAGACTCAGGCCTAGGAATGTTCTGCATCCTCTATCCCTTTTTGACTTGCAGTAATGTGCTCAACTGGTTTATACCAGTTCACTCACAAGAGCTGACGGATAGCCTTTCCCAACTCTGCCTTCAGTGACATCACACTGGTAGCTTGCAATTGGTTATGATGGGAGTACTTACACCTTAGAAACCAAGAAGTGCTACAAATCAGGATCCAAGTTATTAAACTTTTGCTAGCATTTACCAATATCTGCCTAAGAGTAAAACAGAGATAGGGAGTGCATGGACCCTTACTTAGGATGGCCAGGAAGACAATGTCATTAGGGTGGCATTTGGGCAGACTACAACAAGGTGAGAAAATAAATCATGCAGATATCTGGATGAAGAGTTTCTTTAATCACAAGAAATAGTAATTGCAAGGCTTTTCATGCAAGATTGCACTTATGTGCGTGGGACAGCAAAGAAGGCCAGTGTGACCAGAGCAGAGTGAATGAGGGAAGAAGTGGTAGGGGATGAAGTCAGAGAATGATGATGGGAAAGGGACAAGTAGGAAAACTCTTTTAGGTGATTAGAAGTTTTGATTTTACGTTAAGAAAAATGAGGAGCCAATAGAGAGGGTAGAGAGTGTAAAATCACATGAGTGTGACTTGGATTTTAAAATAATTCCTCCTTTATGGCACTTTTTTTGAGACAGGGTCTCACTATGTAGTTCAGACTGGCCTTGAACTCACTATGCTGCCCAGGCTGGCCTCAAATTCCTGGTGATCCTCCTGCCTCAGCCACCTGAGTGCTGGGATTAGAGTTGTGTGTTATCAGGCCCAGATCCTTTGTGTCACCTTTGTAATAAGTAAGACCTTTAGAAGCCCAGTAGTATACAGAGTAAGAAATGGTCAGATTCTGGATGTGAATAGACTAGAAATGTTATTAGCAAGCAGACCTTCCCAAGAAAGTTTTTATAAAACCTAGTGAAATATCAGGCTTCTTGTGCCCCCCCAAAATAATCAGAAAGAAGCCTGATGGTGACTTGCCAGAGATATTCTAGAATGTCCTATGTTGGGAGGAGCACTGACCTCTAATATTCTACAATGGCAAAGAGGCTTCTGTTATAATTTGATAACTGAGTTAAGACTAAAGGAGCAAATAGAGTTGGATATATCAATGGAGTGGGCTTCGTTTTCACATAAGGATATTAATATTAATATGGAGAAAAAAAGCTTTCGGGGGCAAAGTGGGCCAGGGAGTAATTTAGTGCACGTGTCGCTCTCCGTGGTTCTGAAATGGCCCTGGTTCAGGGATGAGGTACTACTAACTTGGTAACTCAGCCTCCAGGGAGGTGAGATTACTAAGTTTATGCAATCATATGAGATAGAGGTGGATGAACCAGGGCCATTAGATGACAAAGAAAGGTTGTCTTAGAATTCAGGATATTACAGCTGGAAAGAATTTCAGGCAGTGTCTTGTTCAGTTCCTTACTGACGCAGACAGCAAGCCCATTTGTCCTAGCAGCAGAGTTTAGAACCCAGTCTAAACTGGGAGGAGATAAAATGAGAGAAGGTTAGTCCTGTGAGGCTATTCTTATCATTTCTACTAGAAGTTTCTACCCTATTCGCCTTCCAGGAAATAAAAAACGTCCTCATAAACATGCTCTGGCTTTGTGCATTAATTTCCCTGAGTTAATCTGTACTTCACATTTTCAGGCCTCTGGTTAGCATCACTCTAACTTCTCAGGGCTCTACATTTTATTAATGTTACTATGCATTTAACTGGTCTCTCATGGTTTCCAAAATATTAGGCCATGAAGGATCTGCATATGCAATGACATTATTTTTGTCCTTATGTGGCTGACTTTATGTTTAGTGAGGCTGTAGATCTGCCATTTGGTATAATACAACTACTGACATTGTGGGATAGGAGAAAGAGATACCTGATAACTAACTGAGCAGAGGTTCAGCGAAGTAAGAGCTCATACCATAATCTGTTTAATTTTTCAAAAGAAAAAAAAAGAGAAGTCTGCTGAAATAGGTAATCACACTGATCAAGCTGGCAGCAGTTTTCCTTGCCTGGATTATCTAGGTAAAAATAGACATGCCTAAAAGATAAGATTTATATATGCAAGGGAGCTACATTAAAGCTTCACTTTACATTTTTGTTAAATTCTTTTTTTTTTAACTAGGCTGACAGCATCAACAACTCCTAACCTAGTGTGACAGAACAAAACCATTTGTGGTGGAGAGGCCATGGAAGTTCCTGCCTGGCCCCTCTGAGGCTCACTGTATACTTGGTCACAGATGGAGACAGCTCTGCTGCCCTGAACACCAACCTCATCTGGCCTCAGGGCCCCAGAGCCAAGAGCAGGTGTGGGCCACTTGCCTGGTCTCCCCAGAGGCTAAGGAGAGCTGCCTTGAGGCACACAGTGCAAACAATAGCCATGCAAGGGGACTTCCCTCCTATTTCAGTAGCCTGTGCCAGGGATGCAAGGCTCAAAGGCAATCAGAAAAACCGGCATCTCTTATCCCAGCACCCGCTGTCTGCCTGTGTCTAACAGCACTTCAGACACAGAGGTACTTTGACCAAAGTGCATCTCCAAGCCTGAGCCCTCAGGCTCTCACCATTTTGCTATTTAAATTCTACGCAGGAGGGCTGAGAGTATGATTCAGTGTTAAGAGTGCTTGCTTAGCATGTGTGGTGGGTCCTCGGTCTCAGAACTGTAGCCAATAAATAGATTAATAAAGTCTGCACAGGTATCTGAGAGTGGTCTGGATGGCTTAGCAACTCCAGCTTCCCCTCTGACTCACTGAATTTCTGTTGAAACACCTCTACCATGGCTAACAGCCCTTTATCCATATCAATGACCTTTCATTTTTTTCTTTTCTCAATTTTGTTTTCCTCTTAGGTAAATGTATTCTTTCTTTCCAGGTTACAAGAAAATTTCCCCTTACAAATGCTATTATTATTATTATTTTACCAAAAAAAAAAAATGTGCTAGGATCGCAGCCTCTGTCTCTCCCTCTGGGATGCACAAAGAATCTCCTGAGCTGAGGTTTGCCCTTGAGAACCCCTGCCATTGGTTCAGAATGCAGTGAAGGGAGGACCTCACCCGAGGTTCTTAGATTTCCCTGGCTCAGGGTGTGTCTGACATTAGGGAAGTTTGAAGAGACTAAATAAATGGTTGAGGACGGGATGAAGAAGGCTCCAGAAAGGCTGCAGCATGTTCCTGTAAGGCCCTCAGGAGGGTACAAGGCAGCACTGGATCTGTACTGCAGGCTGAAGCCAGCTTAATTGCTGGTAATTAAGGCAGGATCTATAGTTTCTGGGCATGCCTAGTGGGGGAGGGGCTGGTTTCTAGCCCTGGAGGAGCTGCAGGAGACAATTGCTGCTTCACTGAGCTTGCAGCTCCAACAATCGCAGCAGGGCCTGTTGCTGGGCAGTTTTCAGCCCTAGGAGTGTTTGTGAACCTCCTCTTTGAGGAAGACTCGTCGTTTTAAAGGAAATTAAGGTGGAATAGAAATACTGTAAGTTGATCTTTATTGAGAGTTTACTGTAGGTTAGACACTGTGCTAAGCATGTTTAAATCTCAAAAGATCTCAATGGGTAAATTTTTACTTGATGATGATGAAAGATTAGATAATTCACTGGAGGTCCACAGTTAGCACAGAATGCAAATCTAGCTAATTGGATTCCAGAGTTTGTGCTTTTAGGGACCATGCTCTTCAGAGACTGCAAGTTGGTAGCTGTTGAGCCTGCAGTGAACATCGTCCTCACATTGTTTTAGCATATGAAAATGTCACTCAAAACCCAAGGTTTCTGATTTTCTTGAAAAAATTATAAGATCTGCCAATACTGGCCCAGTTTTTGCATGGAAGCAATGAATTGGGGATGAGTATTTGTTGCTCCTTCTACAGTAGGAATCTCTAATACTGTGCCCTCTTACCTAAATTCTAGCCTTTTCAATCAGGTATAGAATTTGCCTGGCCCTTATTGACATTTTGAGAATCTTGTCAGTGCTTCCCATGAAGCAAAATAGGCTAAAACATAAGAGTAAGAGCTGAATAAAGAGAAGAGATGGAGAAGCCCAGTTACTCAAGCAGCAAGTGTCCTCACACTTACTTAAAGAACAGAAGCTCAGAGCTGAGTCCATTTTATTTCCAGTCTTATTTTCAAACCCACAGATAAGCAGAGAAGTTCTGGCTCAGGAAAGGGCAAGAGCTGCATAGAAATCTCAAGGAAAATTGTGATCCAAGACAAGCAACTCTGCTTTTAAGAGACTGCTTTTCATAAAGCTTTGCTGTAGCTCTGCTTTATCATCCCTGCCTGAGCTTCCAGTTGGATGGAATCTGAAAGCTAAAAGCCTGCAACTTGCAGGGAAGGAGGGCAACTGTCTGCCTGCTGTGGCGGGGCCACACCAGTTGGCTTGCTTCTGGGTAATCAACTGGGAAATTTCATCTGTGTGTCAAGTTTCCTGTGGTATTGGTCTCTCTAGGCGCCTGCAGAGTTCAGATTCACATCCCTGTGCCCACAGCCCCATCCATTAAAAGTCTCAGGTGACTTTCGGGGAGGAGAGTACAGTCAAACACAAGGACCATCCTAGGTGGTGGGATACTGAGGTCCAGTTTGTGAAATGCACTGAGGAAGCAGAGAATGATCTCACATCAAGCACCTCCAGAGAAGCACAGGACCTTCAAATCCACCTCCAGGCAGAGATCATGAGACTCCAAAGGGCTTTGTTTTAGAATATCTCCTATCCATGAGAGAGACAATTAATCCTGGGTTACTGCCACTGAAGGTGACTAGGCTTTTCTCTAACGACCTGGAGGGCAGCTGGCATTTCCACACTTTGGCCGGCCAGAAGACTCTAGCCTCATATGCACATACTCTAGTCTCTCAGACTAGTTCTTCCAGGATCTTGCTCTTTTCTAACCTAAACCTGGGAGCTTTCCCAGAAGATGACTCCAGTCCTGAACAGAGGATTCATGTCCTGGCTTTGCTGCTTGTTGACTGGTAGGCCTACTATTCAGTCTCTGGGTTATGGTTTCCTCATTCTAGAAACACATGATGACCCTACCTCCCAGGGTTGGAAGAAAGACTCTGAACTAATGCAGCACAGAAAAGAGCTAATAGCTGATGGCCATAGAGGATCCATTTAACTGAGGATCTTCTTTCCTGCCTACCTGTCTAATTTCACCTCTCCCTTCTCTGTCTCTCACTCTCAGTGCTGTGTTCTTCTGAGAAGATCCTTCTTCCCACTCCTCGCCCAACACTTGCTATCTTCTCCTTGGCCCCATCCCTGCAGATCACTGCCCTCCCAACCCTCTGGTGGATCAAGGCCCCAACTTGGAAGGCGCTCTGTGCTTGCTCTTTGCAGCACTTACTGCAGTGTGTGAGACAACGCTACCCCCCAACCCTGTCTCTCCATTACCCTTAGAACTGGGCAACAGCAGGGCTACATGGGGTATGTGCTGTGCTCCCAGTGCCTAACACATGCTGAATGATTAAGAGATGATAAAACTCAGCTTGAACTTCCTTTGGTCTTACATTAAATGAACAGTAGACAGGCATATATTAAGGAATCATCATATCATATACAAAAATTAATTCAAAATGGATCAAAGACCTAACCATAAAAGCCAAAACTATGAACATCTGAGGAGAAAACAGAGGTAAATCTCCAAGATCTTGGATTTGGCAGTAGAGTCTTACAATATGACATTAAAAGAACCAGCAGCAAAAGAAAATAATAGGTGAATTAGACTTTATTAAAATCAAAAACTTTTATGCTTTAAAAGACACCTACAAGAAATTGAAAGACAATCCACAGAATGGAGAAAATATTTTCAAATCACATATCTAATGAGAAACTTGCATATAGAATATATTAACAAATTCTTTGTTTTTTTCAGTACTGGAAATTGAACCCTGGGCCTGCATTTTTTTTTTTAAGGGACAGAGTCTTACTAAGTTGCCCAGTCTGAGCTCAAACTTGCTATCCTCCTGCCTCAGCCTCCCAGAGTGCTGTGATTACAAGTGTGTGCCACCACACCTTACTAAGAAATTCTTATAATTCAATAATTAAAAGGTTAATAATGTAATTTTTAAATAGGCAAGTGATTTGAGGATTGAAATAGATTTTCTGGGAAAAAAAGATATAAAATAGTAAGCACATAAAAAGATATTAAACATCATTGTCTTTCTGGGAAACATAAATCAAGACCAAAATGTGGTGCCACTTCAAATATACTCAAAAGGCTAAAAAAATAAAAAGGGCCCAGGATTTAGCTCAGTGGTTCTGCCACCCGCCTTGCAAGCCAAAGTCCCGAGTTCGATCCCCAGTACCAAAAAAAAAAAGTCAAAAGTCGTGGTAAAAATGTGGAAAAATCAGAAACCCTATACTGCTGGAAGCAGTTCCTCAAAAAGTTGAAGGTAGAGCTGGGAGTGTGACTCCATGGTAGAATGCTTCCTTAGCATGTGTGAGACCCTTAGGTTTAATCACCAGTGCCCTTCTCCCCAAAAAGTTAAAGATAGAGTTAGCATTTGGCCAGCAATTCCACTCTTAGATATACCCAGGAGAAATGAAAAAATACATCCATGCAAAAACTTGTGCATGAATTTTCATAAAGCATTAGTCATAATAGCCCAAAGGGGAAATAACCCAAATGGCCATCAACTGATGAATAGATAAATAAAATATGGTAGATCCATGCATCGGCATATTGCTCAGTCATGAAAATGCATGAGACACTGATTCATGCTACAACAGGAATGAACCTTGAAAACATTATGCTGAGAAAAAGAAGCTAGACACAAAAGGCCACATATTGTAGGATTCGATTTATATGAAATATCCAGAATAGGCGAACTCAAAGGCACAGAGAGTAGATTAGTGTTTGCCTGGGGTTGTAGGGGAGGGGATGGAAGGATGGCAGGATTGGGTGGTAAAAGCAAGAGGGTACACTGTTTCTTCTGAATGTGATGAAAATATCATAACACTGGTTGTAGTGATGATTTCACAGCTCTGTGAATATATTAAAAGTGCTGCAATGCATGCTTTAGATGGAGAGTTCTATGGTATGTGAGTTACATTTCAAAGCTGAGAAAGAGAGAGAGATTATGTGTTCATGAATTTTTAAGTATTAACAGAAGCATGTAACTCTCACCACAAGGAGTTAACTTCCCAGCTGGGAGAAGAGGCATGTATGAATGAATAAGCAGTACCACCAACTGGGCTACCATCAAATGCTACCTTGGGGAACAAGAACTGCAGTCTCCAGACAGCCCATGACCTGGGAGAGGTGAGGAATCTTGCACAGAATGTATTTAAACTCCAAATACAGAAGTGACATCCTGTGCCACTTGGCAGGGATACTAGCTCATTTCTAATCCTGTTGTCTGATTTTTTGGGTATTTTAATAAGATTTCCCTGGCTAGACTAACCATCTCATCTTTGTGTCCCCTTCATCCCCAGATTCCAGCACCCTGTCTGATACTCATTTTAGGGTGACCGGCTTCTAGGACTGATGACTGAGGCAGGGTCAGAATTTAGAGCTTCCTGTTGTGCCTGATCTGTCTCTTTTCATCACACCTGTGTCACCAATGGCTTTTTTTTCAGCCAACACTTTCCTGTGTTTTCCATTTTAGTCTAACTCACAGCCCAGCAGGCCAGGAGACCGTACTAATGTTACTGACTGACAGGAAGTAACTGGAGATTGGAAGGAGCCGGAAGCCTGGTCTTAATTCAAGGTCACCCAGAGGGCAAGCACCTGGCTGATCAGGGATTAGCATGGGTGTTACTGTCCCACTAAGCCTGTGGAGCTGGGTTGTTTATTTCAGAGGTAGTTTTATAGCCATTTGGGGGAGGAAAAAAAATCTGCACCATCCTTTATTTTATGACTAAAATAAATACATGTATTGCAAAGGGGTTCCAATCATGTCCTTTAAGAGGAGAAAAACATCCCCAATAAAACAATTAAATTACCAAAAGAAGTATTTATGATCTCCAATATTCCTGAGACCCTTTAACATGTACAGTTCTAATATAAGGACAATTACCTTAAAGCAGCCTCAGTGCTCCTTTGGCCATTCTGTTCTATCTAATATATCACTTAATGTATTTGTTCATTTATGCCATGACTCACTGTTTCTCATTCTATTTTTAGTTGTTGCTTCTCAGTTGGATTTTTCCATTTATCAGATGTTCAACTATGTATCTAAGGGGACCGTGTCTACCCTGGGGCTGAAAAACTGTCCACATAGTTTTATTATTTGTAAGTTGTAAAAAGTTGTAGTAAAAATGTCTTCCCCTAAATTTGCTATGACTGAGAAGTCACCCTAGAGAGAGGATGTGATGAAATTTAAATTGTTTTAAGTATGTCACAGATAAAATTCTGAGATACCCAGAGGAAGATAGTAGCTACCTACCTATTATTGTTTAATATTTGAACATATGACATCTGACTTTTGTCCACAGAAAGGACTCTGGCAGGAACATGCACAGGGCGAGAACAATCAAATGTGCTGAGATGGAAGAGGAACAAGGCCATGGAAAGCTGAGAGAATGTGAGAGAAAAGCAGTGGCTTTGCAGAAGAATAGTTACTTCCCTCACTGCTGGGACAAAATACATGAAATCCACAACTTGTAGAAGAGCTTTATTTTGGCTCCTATTTCAATTTAAAATCAGCTGGTTCCAAGGCAGAACAACATGGCAAGGGGGAATGGTGGAGGAATATCTGCTTACCTCATGGTGCCCAGGAAGCAGAGAATCAAGGGAGGAGCTAGGAAGGGAGATAAACCCTTCCAGATCACACCCACAGTGACCCACCTCTTTCCCCCAGATGCTACCTCCTAACTGCAAGTTAGCTATAATGCTCAATAATACAATCTCCTTCCAAAACCCCCACCTATGAGCTCATGAGTCTCTGGGAGGACATCTAGATACAAAGCATAACAGTGTTCCAAGGGAATGGATCCTGAGAAGGTCAGCTGGACTGGAGAAAGCAGATTAGGAACATGAGCAGAGAAAGAAGGAATCTTAGGATAGATCAAAATGGAGACCAACCAAGATGGCCAAACACATTTGCCAAGAGGCAACCATTTACTAACCTTCATTTTTTCTGACTGAATAATTGGTGTTTGCATATATTTATAGATAAGTGTATAGAAAAGTTCTAGACTGCTACACCAAACTGTTAACAAATTTCGGATAGAATTAATAAATAAGAGACAAAGGGGAGAGAATGAAAGACTATATGCCCATTATTAAAATATAAAATTGTAATGGGATAATTAGCAGAAAAATATAACTGTGATCCAGCACTAGGATTATCCAGAGGTACCTGCTCTAGGACAGCATTTCTTTTATTTTTTCCCAGTAAGTTTATTGGTACATTTTCGGTATAAAATACAGTTACATTCATCATTGGATTCTTATACCATTACATGAGTATCTTGGTTCTTATTTTTTTCCCCTCCCCTGCCCTCCCTTCACCCCCTCCACCCTTCCCTATTTGCAAAGACTTTGTTTCCATTTCTTTCCTTTTTTTTTCTTTTCCCCTTTATCCTTCCCCCTACTCCTCCCACTTCCCCTGCTCCTTTAGAAGTTTTCTTCCTGTTAAACAATATCAATTATACATTTTTTTAAATTACAATATCAAGATCTAGGAGACATTACCACAGATTTTACAGAATTTAAAAGGATATAGAAAGCATATTACAAAAATCTGTTTTGAAATAAATTTGACAACTTCTAAGAAGTACCTTGGAAGACAAATTAATGAAACTGACTCTGGAGGAAATATAAAATTTGAATAGCACCTATTAAAGAAAGTATATTCCTAGCTTGAAAACCTACCTATATGACAACAGCAGGCTCATAAACATTTTAACTGATAAATTATATCAAACAATTAAAGCAGAAAAAAGAAGGAACACTTCTCCCCTCATTTTAGGAAATCAACATTGTGCTAATCCTAAAACTGGATAACGATAATAGAAGAAAAAAGTATAAACATAGATAGAAATTTGTTTAACAAAACATACTATTAGAAGTCAGATCTGGCAGGATGTAGAAAGTGGTTTTGTTATAGGGATGGCAGTGTTGGTTCAGCATTGGAAGATCCACCCCCAAAAGTCATCATTTTAACAGAGGAAAGGAAAAAGCCATATGATCCTGTCACTAGTTGGAGAAAAAATATCAAACTAAATTCTACAGCTGTTCATGGTAAAAGCTATCAGGAGACTAGAAGTAGAACAGAACCTTCTCAATAGATCAAAGACATGAACCATACTTCCAGCGAGAACACCTTATGTGAATGGAGAAGATACAATGCTTTCTCCTTAAGGTGGGGAACAAGGGCAGATATCCTTACTCTTTATCTGTAGGACAGCATTTCTTATCCAAACCCACTGAAGTAGATTTGTAGTCCAGGGGAAAAAAAAGTCTCCATTGGTAGAGAACTAGGTGCCACACTAACAGGACAAGGGATCCATGGCCAGAGCTAGGAATCATGGTGAAATCTGAGTAGATAAAGCCATCAGTCAAGTCAGGAAGAAGCAAGCAGCTGGGTGGGCAATGGAATTGGGGTCAGAGGTCAGAGGTTAAGGGTTAGAGGGAACAGCACCAAGAAAAGGGGATTGGGGGGTCAGATACTGGAGTCAGGTAAGTCCATTTTCAGATGTTTTCATTCAGTGCCCATAAGTTATAAATGTCATCAGCAAGAGATCAGGACATACAGTTGAGTCTTACCCAAACTGGATGCTGGAATTATCCCCAGAGCTAACTCTAGCACTCAGAGACCTCACCTAGGTCTCTAGGATAAATGAAGCTGGGAGGAGCTTCTAAAAAAGAGAAGTTCATGACCTCAGAGGTCAGTATGGGATGAAGAGAGGCCTGTGATCAAAAGAAGAGTGACTTAAAAGAGTCCAGAGGCGGTGGGGATGCCATTGGCACTGGGCAGGCCTGTGTGTGCGTGTGGACTGCCCATACAGTGCCAGAGTTGGGCCTTCTTCCACTGCATCCATTCCTGCCCTGTCCAGGAGGGGACTACTACCACACATGAAATTGTCCCTTTGACCTCAGAACACACGGATTCAATGCTCAACTAAGGAAGTAGTAGGTGCTCCAACTACCAATTCTCCCCTCCTGCGGGGAAGTGGAACTGTGGCTTCATACTGACTCTGGATGCTGGGGCCACAGAGAACAGGGCAGATTGAAAGGGCTCAAAGGAACAGGAGAAACAGAAGAAAAGCATGGAAGCAAGAGGCAGCTGATGGGAGACAGCCAGCTCCCACTTTCACCTCCGATGCAGGGAGCAGAAAGCCTCTGTTCCAGCCTGAGCAGAGGAAGGGACTATATGGGAAATTTTGCAAAGGGCCTGCTTCACACCACCAGTTATGAAACAAGGCATTCATGCCAGTCCTTTAGCTTCAGCATTGTAGCTTTTGAATTTCATGCATTTTTAAGGAGGATGAAGAAAGCCAGTTGATGGAGCCACTATGAACATTTAAAGAAATGTGCTCTTAACCTATCACAGCACTAAACACCTCTTGAGACAGGCCCTGCATGTCAAGAAGATGTGAAACTCTTCCATCTCAGATCTCTCCATATCTAATGACCTGGAAGAGAAGGGAACTTCCATGTTTGTGCAGGATATAGACCAGTGATGGCGAACCTTTCAGAGACGAGTGCTCAAATTGCAACCTAAAACCCACTATTTATCGCAAAGTGCCAACACTGCAATTAAACCTGAATACTGGGGTTTTAGTTTAGAAAGAAAAAAACCTCACACATCAGCGTATTTTGTCTTAGAAGAAAAACAAATAACACACATACCATAGGTTCACCACCACTGATATAGATGATAATCATACAATAACTCTTGGCTCTATTTTTGGAAGTACATCTCTAGGCTGTTCAACAACTACATAGCAATGCAGAGCCCGAAATCTCAAGAAAGCAGACTGTCCTTGTAAGTATGAAAAGGCACTGAAGTTCTGGGTGTGCTCACATTCATTTTCGCAAGCGAGTAAATTGCTTGGGATTATGTACATATGCATTTTTCTCCTTAATCCTACACAAAACTTTTCAAAGAGCAAATACTCTGCTGAAAACATGTTTCTTTGTTTTTTAACTTATGAGACATAAAACAGGAGAGGCTAACATGCCAGGTTACAAACTCATGGCCATGGGCTAGAGCTGTAGCTCAGTGATAGAGAGCCTGCTTACCATGTGTGAAGCCCTGAGTTTGGTTCCCGGCACTACACACACACACACACACACACACACACACACACACACACACACACAAATTGCAGTGCCTTGAAAGAAACAACAGATTTGTGGTGGTGAATGCTTGTAATCACCATTCTGGGCAACTTAGTGAGATGTTATCTCAAAAAAAACTACTCCACCCTTTGGAGAATTGTGATCTCAAGAGAAACTCCACACTCCTTTCCTTCCTAGAGAAACTGAGGCAAATCAGCAAGGGTATCTGAGATGCTCTTGTTTCCCCTATTCTTTGGGGCCCTTGTTTTTGGGGATCTGAATGTAGCTCTTTATCATCAGCTCAGAGACCAATGGCAACAGCAGCCATAAACACTTTTTGAATGGTAACCCTCTGAGTGGCAGCACAGTAAACAATGTACAGGCATTATCTCATTTAATCAACACAGCATCTCGGTAAAGTGGTACAGCCCATTTTACAACATGGAAATTGAGGCAGCACTTGGGAAGTAGCAGAACAATACCTCTGGATCTAGAGTCTTCCATAGTGTGAAGCATTAGCTCAGTTTCTGGCAATGGAGAAGAAAGGCAAGTGAACATTGTGGCTTTGGTGGGGGATTCCAGGGACATGGGAGGAGCCAGATAAACCCAGGGCCAGGATCTGATACCATGGTGGGTCCACATTATAGTCTCTGAGCAGACTCTAGCATCATTTTCTCAATACTTTCCACGGACAGGCTCCCAGTGCAATTTTAGTAGTTGCTATTGTTAAGGGTCATGTGAGTCCTCCTGAGTGGACAGGAAAGAATTGGTCCCCTCTGCCTGTTCCTTCTTTCCGTTGCTTATTCAGCATGTTCTCCCCGATGGCAGGGAGCAGCTGGGGTTAGTGAGCCGGAACCCAAGCAGATCAATGCATGAGCATGTGAGGACATCGTTAGCAGAGGACTAATGCTCATCCCGGATACACCCAGTGTCAGTCATGGTGTAAAGGTTAAGTAGATTTGCCTAATGTCAGGAATGCATCTTACTGGAACATGTGACATTTTTTTGTCTGCTCACCCAATACAGCTTTAGAGTGGGTAAACTACATGCTATCCTTAAATATTTGGAGTAATGCTTTGTATGCAGTGTTTGCATTAATAATAAAATGTCACTTTCAGTACATATGTAAAACATATGTAAACATATATTTAAAACTTTACACAATGTGTCTTCTACTCATATTGTATGCAAAACATCTTTTAAAAATTGAATATAATTTTCACTGTACCAGGTGATATATACTGTAAGGTATCCTGATGCTAAATTCTTTGGCAAAATGATCAAAGTGGTAATGTAATATTTGTCCTTTTTTTTTGGTACCAGGGATCGAACTCTGGTCCTTGCACTTGCGAGGCAGGTGGCGGAACCACTGAGCTAAATCCCCAGCCCTATTCATCTCTTTTTGAAACACCAGTTTTTGCATTTTGGGGTCATATTTTTCTTAAATGTACGGCCCTATTACAATCAATAGTGCCATAAGCCTAAGCAAACCTGAATGCCCTTCCTGATATTGCTGCCCCTGTCTACTCAGGGATGTGCTGTGTGATGAGCAGAGGGCCAGGGCTGCAGCACACAGCCCATTTTCCCTCTTGGCACTGCCTTTCTTTCCTAATTGTGCTGGGAGACATGATTCTTTGCTGTAGCTTCCAATTTTCTGTGGCCCTTTAAGAGGAAGAATGCGCTCTGTAAAATGGAAGAAGGAAAAAGGACATATTATTTTTTTCCTGGTAGAAAATTTCTAGGAATACCTTGCCTCAAACTTAGATGTAGTATTTTAGCAAATTTACCTAACCAAGGCCATAGATGCAAAAATAAAAGCTATGTTATAGGCCATAGATTTTGTCTCTCCTGAAGGAATTACATTTTCCAACAACTCCTACACAGATGCAAATGCAGAGAGAATTATTCTGTCAGATATCTAGCCACACAGATAAAACTACACAGCTTGTCATTTTTCTCACCTACAATCCTAACAGAAAAAGAGAGATCCTAAGTTCCTGTAGCCACAGGCAGCCCTGGGCCCTGCAACACAATGCCATAAGGAGACGGAAATCCTTTCAAAGCCAACAAATGACAGATCCCCAACTATTTAGAATGGCAGAACTATCTGGCTGCCCCAGGACTACACATTTTGTCCAAAGTCTCTGATCAGTGAAAAGACTGGAGCTGGGTGGATTGTACAAGATATTGGCTCTTAAAAGAGCCCATATATCTGAACTCTTTGCTGAGCTATTCAACGGAAAATGCCTCATGAAGCCAAAATGCAAAAGCATCCCTACACAACAGTCAGCTATGAGTGGCTGGAACATGTGTTAGTGTGAGCTATTTCTTTAAGTAGCCGCTATTTTGCAGGGTGGGGGGAGGGGTAGTTGACCAAAGGTGGACTGAGATCTGTTTATCTTGTTATATTGGCCTTCTGCTGGATTAATATAGAACAGCTTTTAAAATAAATTGCAGGCCCTTCAGACACCTCCAAGCTGTGGCTGCACATATAAATATTTAGGAGCAGTAACAACAGAGACTGTAATATGCTTCTAAAGTCTTTCACAAATACATGTGAGGGCTGGGGATTTAGCTCAGTGGTTCCAGAGCCTGTCTTGAAACCGCAAGGTCCTAAGTTCAATCCCTGGTACCCCCCCAAAAAAGAAGTAACACAAATACATGTGAAAGTTCTTGGTACATAATAACAGGCTTGTTCAAATAAGATAATATTCACTATATCACTGCTGTTTACAAACAGAAAGGACTGCTGCCTGTAGGCAATGATGAGGCTCAACTTCATAGGTTATTGGGATTGGGAAGAATTCTGAAAAACACAGACTAACCCTGTGCAACTAGAAAGAAAGAAAAACTCCTCCATAGATAGTTCCAATGTCGACTGGGTTGCTCTAGGCAGTTCAGGCCACCTAGCTAACAAGCTCACCCTGTTTGAATTGCTTCACCTGTTTTCACAGCGTAAGCAACCCATACTCTTGTAGTATTTACCCCAGTGCTGTGTTTCTCTGGCTGTGTAGAGCTAGGCTTGGTGTTTTTATAGGACATCAATCACATCAGTTATAAGAGAGGGACAGGACTCAAAACACAAAGTAAGCTGGGCTGTGATCCCAGCACTCTGGGAGGCTGAAGCGGGAAGAATGTTCAATCCCAGCCTGGGCAACTCAGCAACTTAGCAAGACCCTGTCTCAAAATTAAAAATTAAAAAAGGTTTGGAGAACACAAAGTGAAGGTCCTCAGTTCAATCCCCCGTACAAAACAAAACTCCACAAAGTAGCTGTGGAAGAGTTGGCAATCTTAAATTTCTGCCCAATTGTATTAGAGGGACTTTAAAAAGGCCAATAGAACTTTCTCTGTTTCTGGTCCATTTCCTTGTTTGGACCGGGAAAGAACAGAAAGGCCATCCTCCACTGAGTCACTGCATGACACCTTCAACAGCACACAGGACCCCCAGCTTTCAGGGCAAAAAAAGCTTCTGGAAACTTTCCTCAGGGGAAGAATCTTATAGCCCATACAACTGACAGTGGCCACCTCCTGCCTTCAACTGCCCATTAAGAAACTATTTTTTTTTTGGTACCGGGGATTGAACTCAAGACATTGCGCTTGCAAGGCAGGCGCTGGAAACACTGAGCTAAATCCCTAGCCCATTAAGAAATTATTTTGACTGAAATCCATCCCTGGTCTCAGTATATATATTATGTTGTGCTCTAATATTTCCCAGGGACAGATCTCCTCAGTACTGGTACAGAAGACAAGGCAGGTGAGCCGGGCTCAGACCAGTGAAGGCCAATATACCCAAAACCAGGGAAGTAAGTCATAAAGGAGAAAAAGCAATCGTAAAATCACATAAAAACATGATGTGTTGTTTGGTTTATGTGTTTTCCTATAGTCATATTTTTTTATCAAGGTGATTTATTCATATTATTTCATTGAACATAATAGATTCTGTAGCTCATCGTCACCTTCCCACGACCTTGGGTTTTATGGTATGATAACTACGTCAATTACAGTTGCGTAGGACACAAATCAGCTCCGGAATGGCCTGGGTGACAGCATGGCAGGGAGCTGCAGATAGACCGGGAAGGCTTCCCTTATGGGATGCAGAGGGGGCAGGGTGGCACTGGAGTCACAGTCTGTATGCTGGGGGCAAGTGTCCCCAGGAAATGCAGAAAGGGATGACAGCAGATGATGGGCAACTTGATGCTGACTCTTGTGTTTGCTTTCCAGTCCTGCATTTGGCCTGACAGAGCAAATCATACCCTGGATCTCACCTGGCCTTCTCCCGGGATAAGGCTGCCGGGAGCACTACCCTTCCCTTCCTCCCCAACTCCTCAAGTAATAAGAGAAATAGCTAGCTCCCAGTTCTGCACTGGACAGAATCTGTGTGCCTTAAAAGTTCTCACCATCTCATTTAATCCTCACAGCACCTCTATGAGGTGACCTACCATTTTGGCTACTTTTACAAATGAGGAGCCTGAGCTACAGAAATATTGGGGCATTTCATCTTTTCTCAATTTCTTTTACCTCCAAGGTCATGTATTGACCTTGAGCCCTCTCGGCTTTTAACTTTTTAGGTCTGGTGTTTAAGTTTTTACTGTGAGAAGCGACAAGCAAATAATGGCTGTGACCATCAGCTTTGTTTGTGTCAACACTTGGGGGTCAGATGTTCTAGCCAGCAGCTGACGACAGGGGCCGTTGGCAGGAGGGTGTGGACCCTTTTGTGGATTGCCCAACAGAGGCCTCCTGTCTGGCTCCTGAGACTGCTGAGATGCATTGAAAGAAGAGAACATTTAGAAGAACCTGGGGGGGCCTCTTTAAAGAGCGACTGCCTCTGAAGAGCTCCCAGATGGCAGCCAAAGAATCCATTTCCTCCCGCAAGCACACAACTTGGAGGGCATGATTTATACTGTGGCTTCTGCGTGCCTATTTTTATCCCTGTCCACTTACTGATGAGTTGAGATGTCTTTTATTTTCCACTGACCCTGCCATCTTTTGCGATTTATCTCAAGTAGATATGATTCTGTGAGAACAAAACTTCACCTCCACGAAAAAGAATGGGAGCGAAGATAGAGTTCTCCTCGAGCAAACTCCTAACGATTGAAGATGGTTACAGCTCTGCTTTGAGTTTGTCAATTATCAAAGATGTCAGATTTTTTTAAAGGCTTCAGCCATTGCTTCTGTTTGGTAGAGACTTCCATGGGAACCGTTTTTTCTTGGTGTTGAGCCACGGGAGCTGTTAGGGATGCGCCTCCCTTCCTGGCTTATTCCAGGAGGGCAGGAAGTTCTACCCAGGCAGGCTGAGCAGCCAATCACAAAAGCACAAGCACTACTAAGCCCCGCCCAGCAGGAGGAAGTCCTAGAGCCACTTAGGGAGCCTTGCTCTGCAATTTACAGGCCCCAGATGGGTGGGCATAGGGCATAGTTGACTCCAAACGTCGCCAAGCCAATCTTTGCAGGATGCAGTAAGCTGTCTTGGCACCCAGCTGAGCGCCTCTTGCTGGAACTTTCCTAGCAGCTTCTGAGAAGCCTGCAGATCCTATCCCTCTCTCTCCTGCAAAAACTAACCGAAGGATCCAGAAAACAAAGGTGTCTTTTCCAAGAATCAAGACACTAGATCCTTTAGTTTCCTTTCCTGTTCCTTGTGCAATGAGAGAGAAATTCTCAAAGGCAATGCTTGCAAGGGGAAATCAAGATGGAATTTTGCCCCGCGGTTTATTTCCTAAGCAAGACATAGCAATCATGTGAAAACATCTGACTTTTAAGCCAGAAATCAGATTCGAATCATAGTGAAGGAAATGTAGGATTTTGTTAGACAGTGCTTAGACTTTTATTTTTAACTTCTGAGTAAGTAATACAGTCACATAGGTCAACGTGACAAAAAGGTGTAATACAGTGACACATTTCCTACCCTTCTGATGCCACAGCCAAAGCTTTCTTCCTCCTTGTGTATCCTTCCAGAGCTGTTTGAAATGTACTCTATTATTTTCCATTTTCTCCTGTAAAGAACAGCACATTGTGTTCACACCTTGCTTTCTTTCATTTTAGAGTATAGCTTAGAGATCTTTTGCTGTCAGTCATAAGAAGTATGGCCACAGAGTATTCCACTGTGTGAATGTACTTGTTTTAATACTGTCCTCTAAGGTTGGGCAGTAATTTTCTGTGATTTGGCTACTTAAATCTGGTCTGGTCACTAAGTTGCAACCTGTCTACTTGAAGGCATTATAAAATGAAGTAAGTTCTCAAGTTATGCTGGTTTGAAAAGTACTCGGGAGACAGGGTCCCCAGTGACTGTTCCTTTTGAACAGTGATAGTCTCAACTGGAGATGGCCCAGAAGTGAGACTCCAAAATCTTTTTACACCACAACATATGGCACTGGATAGCTGCTAAGAAGGATTCATCTACTTTGACAGAATTCTTATAAATGAACATGGAAACTTTATTTATTTATTTATTTATTTTTGAGACAGGGTCTCCCTATGTATTTCAGGCTGGCCTTAAATTCACTATGTAGCACACAGGCTGGTCTTGAACACTTGACCATCTTCCTGCCTCAGCCTCCTGAGTGCTGGGATTACAGGTGTGCACCACCACACTTGACAAATGTGAAAACTTTAATAAATAGCATTTATAATAACTCAGAAAGGTATCAGTGTGTGCTGAAATGAGGATTATTCTAACACTACTTTTAAAGGACTATAGTTAGCACATTATAAAAGAAAACACATTTGACATCTGCTCTGTGCTACCATTGCACTGAACATAGGGTAAAGCTCCCCTTGCCTTATGGTATGCATTTCAAATGCAGTAGAAAAGAATTAATTGCTTTCGAAGTCAGTGATGCAAAGATTCAAACTGAAGCTCTAGTGATTAACCTTAAACAACATTTGAACTATAATTATAGTCTTCAAATGCATTCTCCCCATCTTTGGAGCTTACATTATTTATATCACCTGACATCTATTTTTGATTGCTCTCAGGACTGAGCTCCATCAACCATGCCGTTAGAACAAAGGGCTTGGGAACACTCGCTTTCAGGAGTAAAAATGCAGTGTGCAGAGAAGTGGCAGCATGCTGGACAGCTCAGCCTCCTGAAAACCCAGTTTGGAGAGTCGATTTGAGGTGAAAGTGGAGGCTTCTCAGCTGGAACCTGGTGAGGGCTGCTCCTCCCGGCCTCACCCTAAGGAGCCTACCTGAATTGTGCGTGCCCACTGGGAGATGCCCACCGCATAGTATGCCAATTGCTGAAACAAGTTTCGCAAAAAAGAAAGCGTTTATTCACAAAGCACAATCATGAGGAGGCAAAGGCCCCAAATTTCAAGCCCGCCTCCCTGGGGATAGGTTTTAAGGGTATTTGTGAGAGAAATAAAAAGGATGGGGAAAGCAGATTGGGTAAGAAAAGCAAGGCTATAGCGAGCTGTGTGCAGTCTGTGTGTGGTCAAACCCCATGGCTCTTTGTAGACACACACTTAGCTTGATCTAAGGGTGGGGCCTTCCATTCTCTGATATCCAAAGGTTGCACATCAGATGCCTGTACCTGCCCAAGTGCTAGGTGTGAGGTGGACATACATGGCTTCCAATTTCCTGAAGAACAAGGTAAACAATTGTCACCCTGTTGAGCACAATCAGAGCCATGGCCAAGAGCAGAGCTGACTGGGCTCTTCTACTGAACAATGTGAACTCTAAAGTTGGTGATAAAAGCAAGGAGCTGAAAGCAAGTGAAGCTAGAGGGTTTACTGGGTTTTCCTGTGCTTCCACCACCTCCTCTGTTCCTTGTGATTCCTTTATGAATGAGAGCTGCAGAGAGGGCCCTCAACTTCCTGTCACTGTGGTCCCAGGGCCAGGCACACCCTCGATGCTCAATGTGTGCTTAGTGAACTGAGTTTTCCAAGCATCTTCTTGTGAAAATGGGATGGCAAAGGAGCTTGTGGATATTCATTATGCATTATTAAACGAGTGAAAACAAAAACAAAGCAAAGCATAAAGAGAGGGATTTACTGCATAGCAAACTGAAGAAACTTAAACTCATGCCCCTTCACTTAAATGGGTCCCTTCCAAGGCTCTGGACATAGGTTTGTGTTCATAATTTTGAAATATTTTCTTAAAGATCCCCAAGTTTTGTAAGCTTCAGATTCACAAAATCTGTATCCACTCTGGGCACAAAATAGCATATAAACATGATTTGATTTTCAAAATTTGAAAAACAAATATATATGCAACACACAGGCCAAGGATGATATATAGGTTAAAACTATTTTTGTCTCAGCATGACTATTATTTGATGATCTCAATTTTCAATTTGACTAGAATGATCGATTTGTGCCATATTAAAATTTGTATTTTTAAAGCCAGGCTTGTAATTCCAGCACTCTAGGAGGCTGAGGCAAGAGGATCAAAAGTTTGAGCCCAGCCTGGACAATTTAGTGGCTTATTGAGACCCTGGCCAACATAAGACCAGCACCCAGGCCTGGCAAGAAGGCAAGCATGTTAGCATTGCCCTGGGTTCATTCTCCTTGTCCTTCTGTGTCCTCTAAGCCACAAAGAAGCCCTGACAGAAAAGACCACACTATGAATGGGTTGCTGCAGTCTTGGTGGGTTTGACTATGAGAAAAAGAAGCAGAATCAAGCATTAAGAGGCTAACTGGATGACCATAACATATCGCTACTGACATTTTATTGGTTTATATATTCACTCATTCATTCAACATATTTATATCCCATTCTGTGTTCCAGGAACTACTTTATGTGCTGTGAATAGAGTCAGAAGTGAACAAAATAACTAAGTTAACTTTGCATTTAGGTATTCACAATGTGGTAAAGTCATTTTCTGGTCATTGATGGTATAATTTTAATTTTTTTAATAAGAGGCAGATGCAGAAACATACACAGTAGAGAATAACAGACTTACAACTTTCCAATAAAATTTAATTACAGGCAGGTGTCAATATTAGCATGGACCAGCCATCCCTAGCTTATGGTCTCAATTCAGCCCTTCGTGGTGACAGTACCAGGTGCCCGTGCAGGGTGAAAGAAGATGCATCACCACTCCAAAAACAGGGGGCTCCTTCTGGGAGTTAGTGCAGGAGAAGACCTGGAATAGGTGACAGGGTCACCAGGAGCATGCCAAGTGCCAGCCGTCATCATCGGCAGTATCATCTTCATCATTTTAGCCAAGGGACCAGCATATGTAAAGGCTTAGAGGAAGAGAGCAGAGTGGCACGTGCTCAAGTTATTTAGTGGAGCTTGTGAGAGGAGCAAGGGTGGCGGGATTGAGTTAGAGAGACTGAGAGGGTACTGAGCATGGGGGTCCTTTCAAGTCATGCCCAAGAATTTGGACTTTGGTCCTGGGGAATCAGTATCCTTAATCTTGCTGCCCCTGAGGATCTCATTTGCATTCCTTTGACTTCTATTCAAATGGAATATCATCGTCTCTTTGCTCCCTCTCGTCCTCTTGTGCCATAACCTGGTCTAAATTGTCATATATTTCCATCATTTCTAAAATAGGCTGCCCCTCACATCACTTTCTTACTCTTGGCTACTCATGGTCCACAGAATTCAGCCCATCATCTCTAGCTTGTATGCTGGCTTGACTGTGCTCAGGCTGGGTCCCCTTGGACTATCTCCCACATGCTCCCCACATCTAGCCACATGGTCCGCTTGTTTCCAATGCCTCCAGCTTTCCAGGCCCTCCCTGAATGCCCCACCTCATCCTTGTGAGATCTACACCCCAGCTAAATTCTTCTCACGGCTGCCTCCTCTGAAGCCTTTTCTTAGACCTACAATAGGCTGTGCCTTTCCACCTCTGAACCCAACCCTAAATCTCCTCCCAGGTTCTTCTACTACACCCTGCTCCTCTCTGTTCCTCAGCACAGTGTCATAAACTCTTGGGAATCAGGCACAACTTTCTCCCATCGTTTTTTTTTTTTTGGTACCGGGGATTGAACTCAGGTCCTTCCGCTTGCAAGGCAGGCGCTGGAACCACTGAGCTACATCCCTGGCCAGCCACCTTCTCCCACCTGTCTACCCCTGCAACAGCCAGCATGAGTTCAAGTTGCACAGTGGTGCTCAAGTGAGAACAAATTGCACTAAGTGCCAGGAAATAGTGACCAAAAAGATATATTCCAAGAAATGGGGACATCTGGGAGTCTTACCACCTTGGCTTCACCCTACAGGTGTCGCCCTCGCTCCACAGCGGGGTTTCCACTGTCATATAAAGATGCTAACAGGTGGTCTCCCAAAGAAGTTTCATAAAACTGAATTAAGTGATTTTTTTTTTTACTTAGGGACTTTTTACACCTTTCATATACTATTGGTTATTGGTGATTCCCCAGAAGGACATATGACATGTAATATTCCTCTACCCCATATACATTAATCCCTAAAAACTTCCTTTTGTGGAGATTGTGTGGGGTAGGAGTTCCCTAGAATATACTTCAGGAAACACAATGGGAAGGAGTGGAAGCCAGACCCCAGGGTGGCCTCCCCACCTTTTTTCCACCCAGGTTTGCCTTGCTTTCTGCCGGAAGGACATGGAGTCTCGACAAAAAGGAAGGAAGGGCTGAGTGGCCAGCCCAGCAGTGGCCATGCTCCCATCCATCCAGCTGATCACTGAACCCAAGATGTTTCCAGGTAATTAAAGTGAATTCAGTCACTGAAGTAGTGGGAGGGAGAGCAATAACTCCATTAACTGGAAACAAAATCATTCTTCCTTCTTTTTCTGCTCCCTCTTTCTTTCTCCTCTGAAAAACATTTCTGCCATGTGATTAAAAGGATGTGACCCAGTGCCTTCCAATTTACCTAGCTTCTCTGATTTGTCACGTTCCCCTGCTTAATTATTGCTATCATCTTTCTAGATTCTTGTAAACTCGACACATTGAATAATGAGGTTAATAAAACCAGTGACACGACAATCCTTTGTCATGTACACAGACTATTTCCAATACAGTGCCGAGTGTATGATTAGCTCAGATTTAATCATCTTTTCTAACATCTTATAAACTTTTCCTGATGAACCTATTGGATTTCTAGTGGGGGCTTTACTTACTCAGTGTTAGAATTTTAATTCCTGTGGACTTGATTAGAGTTTATATATTTATAACTTCTAACATTTCTACAGAAAATTACTTCCCCCAATGAATATGCCTCTGAAAGTCAACAAATCAAGACTCATTAGAAGCCCCAGCAAGAGCAGGTACTGGCTCTGGCCAGCCCTGGGCCTTCGGTCAGTCACTTGCCTTCTGGTCAGCTCCTTTATTTCATCTGAAAAGCTTTCTGTCCACTCTTAATTCACAGCACTGCCACAGGACTAAATCACACAAACTATTCAAGTGGGAGAGTTTCTTTAATGAAAGGATCAGATTTAAAATTGTACATATTCATTCAACAAACATTGATAGCCTCCTATGGACCAGCACCAGGTATACAAAATGAATCAGCCAGATATTGTTGCTGAATGTGCTGAACTAAAGCTTATGCAAAAATGGGATAGACAGGTATCAAAACAGCCTTTTTATCTTGCACATAGGAAATTTAGCAATAGTTATGTTTATTTTGAACAGAGTAAAAGGGCTGGATCAGATGACATTTTTTAAAAATCTAGTTTTATTTAGAGTACAGATAAACTGTAGAGGCACAAGATACTTTTTGCTATTCTTTGAGGAGCGAACTGTTCTGAAAAAATAACATCATTGGCCGAATCAGCCCACTGCAGACAGGCAGGTCTGTGCATGCCCTACCAAGGTCCCGAGTCGCACTGAAGATACCGAATCAGCCCATGCCCCAGCAAAAATCCACTGGACCCCCCACCCCCCACTCCTCTGTACAGCCACCTGGTTCCACACTACAAAGACAGAGAGGACACTGGACCACCAGACCACGGTACTGAGTCCTGCTGCTCCCGGCCCAGAGGTAGGGGCTTCTGAGCTGTTGTCCCACTGCTCCTGGTCCAGAGGAAGGGGCTTCCTGGCCACCATCCCTCCTGCTGCTCCCAGCCCAGAGGAAAGGGCTTTGGGGCCACCTTCTGTTCCGCCGCTCCTGGCCCAGAAGAAGGGGCTTCCAGGCCACCATCTCTCCCACCACTCCCAGCACAGAGGTAGGGGCTTCTGAGCCACCATCCCACTGCTCCTGGACAAGAGGAAGGGGCTTCCTGGCCACCATCCCTCCTGCTGCTCCCAGCCCACAGGAAAGGGCTTTTGGGTCACCATCCCTACCTCTGCTCCTGGCCCCTGTCCCACCTCTCCCAGCTCAGAGGAGGTAATCCGTGCAGGTGCCAACAGCCCCCCTCACAGTCAAAATGAGAAAACACATGAATAAGTCTCAAAAGCAGACTCCCAGATCACCTACTGCAACTCCAAAGGGAAGTGAGATGCAACACTCTGATACTCAACCACCTGGACCCACTGAACTGGAAAAAAAAGGGGATCTGGAAACAATGAAATCAGAAATAATTTCTCAGATAACAGGAGAAATTGTGCCCCTAGTGCAAGACATGATTAATAAATCTAGAGAGGAGCT
>NW_004624905.1:1184944-1311449 GCF_000247695.1 Heterocephalus glaber
AAAAAAAAAAAGAAGTAACTCTGAATAATCAATGTAAAAGAAAAAAAAAGAAAGAGATCGGGCTTTGAAATTGGGAAACCTGACTATAAGCTCACCTGATTAAACACTATACCATACTCGAACTTAATTTTAGTGATAATTTTGGAAATTGTTTTTATTTAGATAGTGTGATATTTTTCTATCCAAAACACTAATTAAGGCCAGGGATTTAGCTCAGTGGTTCTGCCGCTTGCCTCACAAGCTCAAGGTCCTGAGTCCGATCCCCGGTACAAAAAACCCCCACTAATTAAATATTTGATAATTATTTTTTAGAATGGTAAGAAATCAGACACACAAATATTGATCTAACTTCCTCACTGCTGTGAGCACTCACTGAGATAATCTCTTTGGTCTTGGTCAGGGAGGGATGGAGGAGAGCATGTCGTCGGGCCAGGGACAAGCCCTGCTTCTACTTCTCCATGCTATGAGCCACTGTTTCACTTGTGAAGTAAAATACTTCTTCTGGTCAAGTCCAAAACCTTCTACAATGTCCCTTTTGTTTTGCTTTGATTTGTTTTTAGTCATGCTGATTAATATAGTTTGAAATTTCAAGTAGTTAAAAGAGAATCAATTTTTATGTTTACCACAGGAGGGCATATGGTTTGAAAGGCTGGGAAATAATAGTGTCCTTCTGTTTCTTCAGGGTTGTAATAATATCTGTGACTGAGAGTCACCATGGTGACCCTCCTGGGCCTGTGTCATATTCTGGAGAGTGGAAGTGTAAGAACTCAGACATTGAAGCCAGTCCAAATGCCCAGAGCACAGGGCTGTGAGGAGGTTGGTCACGGTCCCATGTGCCTTTATATCCCATGAGCCTTCACATTGCATGCAGCCAGTGGACTCTTCCTGCGCCGTGTGCCCTAGAGTGGCCTGGTTCTCTGTCGCTGCTGCTGCTGCTGAAGAAATGGTGACTTAAGGGCATTCAAGATGCCATCGCATTCCACACAGAATCTGTGCCACTTCACAATTCTTTTTTTTTTTTTTTTTTTGTGGTATCAGGGATCAAACTCAGGACCTTGTGCTTGCAAGGCAGGCGCTGTGTCACTAAGCTAAATCTCTGGCCCCAACTTCGCAATTCTTTTTTTAAATTTTTTTTTGGTACCGGGGATCGAACTCAGGTCCTTGTGGTTGCACAGCAGCAGGCAGTGAAACCACTGAGCTAAATCCCCGGCCCACGCAATTCTTTATTGCACTGTGGGCAGTAAAGTTTCCCTTACCCTCTAAAGAATGTTAAATCCTCACCTCACACACACAATGGATATGTTGAATTGATTGTAGTAATCATTTATCATTTAGCAGTGTATATGTATATCAAATTATCACATTGTACACCTAGAGTATAATTTTTGTCAATTATACCTCAATAAATTGAAGAGGAAGAATGCTTAAAATACCATTTCTCTATTCTTCTTGGTTTCCTATATCTGTATTTCTTCCTCTGGAGAGCTTTATGAGGGTAGGGGCCAAATCTTTCTTTTTTATCATTATATCTTCATGAATTCAAACTGTATCTAGTACATTGTAGATGCTTATTAGTGAAGTGTTAACTGAATGAATGTATGAATGGCTAAATAAGTAGGGGTTTTTTTGTTCTCTGATATCACAACTTGGAAAACTTCCTTTCATTTGGTCATCTGTATATGACTTCCTATTTTCTTAGCCCTTTTTAAAAGTTTGCGACACACCAATGCACGCACACACACACACACACACACACACACACTGAAGGAACAAATCTGTAAGCAACTATAGAATTCTAAGCAGAACCAAGCTCCTCAAGAACTGCCAAAGTACCACCTAATGGGGAATTAGATACTTGCTGACCATGGGATTTGAGAGATATTGCCCAATTTTCCAAAGGACAATTTTGATTGTATCACTATTTAAAAAGCCAGTGGTTTGGGGCCAGGGATTTAGCTCAGTGGTGCTATGCCTGCCTTGCAAGTGTAAGGTCCTGAGCTCGATCCTCAGTACCACACACACAAAAAACAGCCAGTGGTTTTCAGACACTCTTATCCAGCTCAAATCTATTTAGAAGTTGAATGACACATATCCTGACTGTGTTTGATATGAAAAGCATGGAGATAAGAAATCCCAAGGCAGGCGCTTCCCAGCAGCCATGGTCCTCCTGCTGATTCTACTCTACCCATACCCCAACCTGCAGTGTGAGGCAGGGCTGGGCACAGGGGTCTAGCATCCCAGGATACATGGGTGCTTTCTAGATGGAATTGTTCAAGGAATGATCTCTCTCTCACTGTCTAACTCAGTGCTTTGGCTTCCTTTTACTATGGCAACAAATTACCACAAACTCAGTGGCCTAAAACAACAGAGATTTGCTATTTTACAGTTCTAGAGGTCAGAAGTTCTACTATCAAGGCATTGGCAGGGTTTCTGGAGCCTCTAGGGGAAAATGCATTGCCTTAGCTTTTCCAGTTTCAAGAGGCCACCCATGTTCCTGGGCTCATGGCCTTTTTCCATCTTCTAATCTCAACCTCTCCTCCTTCCTCTCTCTCCTCCTTATCCTCCTCCCCTCTTTGTATGTCCTTCCCCACTCCTCTGTTTCCATCATCACACCCTCTCTGCCAGCCCTGTTTCTTACAAGGACCCTTGTGATCATATTGGGCCCACCCAATGATGATCCAGGAACATCTCCTCATCTCAAGATTGTTAATCACATCTACAAAGCCCTTTACCATGT
Organism: Heterocephalus glaber; assembly: GCF_000247695.1. The sequence goes on from NW_004624905.1 coordinate 1,187,682, forward strand.
AAAAACATAATCACAGCCTCCAGGGATTAGGATGGGGACATTCTAGGAGAGCGAGAGCACTATTTTCCTACTACCCTACCCTGTCGGCATTCTTCCTAGTAGCTCCTACATGTACATGTGGCCTTCAGGTCTTCTGCCCTCCAAGACAGAGGACCCCATAGGCTCCTGGAGGCTTCCTCCACACTTCTTCCTGCTTTCCTGGTCTTCCCAGCTGGATGCCCCTGCTTCTTCCTCTATACTCCTTCATGCAAGCTGTCCCCTGCTCAGGGTATTCCTTTCTGCTGTGTATGCATATGTCACTTTCCTGACTTACCTAGGCCAGGAGCCAACTGTGAGCCCTGCTGGAGCCCTGTGGGGCAGATTGCAATGGTCAGTTATTGCTGCTGGTGCTCTGTGGGTGACATAGGAGCCACTCCTCCTTGGGTCTGGGGCCATCCAGATGTTTCCCCCAGAATCCCAAAACAATATGCCTTCCCTTCCACCCCAGAGAACCTCTGCTAGCCAATGATATCTTCCTCAATTGCGAACTGGGAGGATGCCCCAGTTGCTGCCCACTTAGAATCCCTGTTCCCAGGGGTTGCAAGCCTGGGAAGGGAAGCTGCATTTGGTCCTGCAGCTTCCCACCTTGTGCAAACTGGTTTGTTATTGCTTTGCTCTTTATTGTGACAGTGGCTGCTTATTTGCAATGCCAATTGAGAATCCTGTCTCCATGCAGGCTTGGCTATTTTCACTGTAGTTACCCTCTCTCAGGATGCCATCTTCCATATGTGTTGGAATGATTCACTTGGCCCTTGTGCTTGGAAAAAGCTGGAGTTCAATGAAAAGGCATTGGCCACGAACTCCCCTGTCTCATTTTCAGCCGCTCCCTGGATAGGCCTCCACCTAACTCAGGTGGAAACTTACCTCTCCAGCAGTGGAGAAATGTAAAAGCAAGAGCTGTCTGTCTAATTGCTGGGCATGAGGGGAAGCTTTAAGCTGGGATTGAAGTGGATTAAAGGGCAGGATAAGTGAGGGGAATGAAAGCATGAAATCAAAATTTCTGCTCTCACAGACTTCAAAATCAATCAGGGGAGAAAGATAAATTAGCAGATAATTACAAAATATTGAAAACTCTTGTATAGACAAAGTGCTAAGAAGTTGAGGAAAAATAAATGGATCCTATATCTCATAGTCTACATCTGAATAAATTCAAAATATTAAAAATGAAGACTTAAAAAAAGCCCTGGGAGAATTTTTCTCATATAATCTCAGAGTAGGAAAGGCTATTCTAAGGCCCGAGTATAATATAGGACCCAGAAGACATAAATAAAATGATAGTTAACTTAATTACATAAGAATATTCCCCATGTAAGGCCAATCTGTGAAAAAAAATTGCAAGTCATACCACAGAAAAAGGCAAATTTCCTTAATGTATAAAGAATACATATAAATCAATAAGAAAAATGCTAACCATCCAAAAGAAAAATGAGCAAAGGATATAAGCATTGAAAAGAATATGTAGATGGGCTTTAAACATATTAAAAGATATTCAGCCTCACTTATAATAAAATGCAGTTAAAATCATATAGGTTTGGAGTTTTTCACCTATTATACTTTTGCTGATAAAAGTTAAAAAGTTTGAAAATACTTGTATTTTGAAGAATCAACAGCTTGATGATATATAACTGGTAGAAGCACATATTGGTACAAAGCCTGTAGGAGGCGAATTTTCAACATCTTTAAAAATTCCAAATGTGTATCCTTTGACTCGGCAATTTGCTATAAATTCATCCAACAGATAGTCTCTGTGCTATGGGAAATGACATATAGAAAGACTTTTTTACTGCAGCACTGTCTCTGTCATCAAAAGATTGGAAGGAGAGAAGAGTGATGAATATGATTTCTACATGCAGTGGAATTCTCTGCGTTGGTCAGAAGCAATGGGGGAGTGCCCTTTATGGCGATATGGAAATATTTTAAAGATGTGTTGTTAAACGACAACAGCAAAGTGTAAGGAAGTTTGTTCTGTCTTCTGTCATTAGTGTATAAAATGGAGGAGTGGATCCTTGACTGTTTTGAAGAATAAGCTCATTGTAATCCTGCTGGCTGCTTTTGTTCATGCCTTCCCTTCATGTAAATTGTCCTATTTCATCTCTACATGGTAGAAAAATTATTTTTCCAGGACAATTTCAAGTATTTTTGCTTCTATAAACCTTTATTGATCTTGTGAATTATATACTGTCTGAATTAAACAAATCTCTAAAAAATTATTAGAATAGTTTTAAGGTTTGGGTGACAAAGTCTTCCTAAGACAACTCCCATATTTATGAATTCATAAAGGAAGAGGATGGTTGAACCTTATAAGAAATTTAATATTTTAACAGGGCTAGGCCTTTGGCATGGAGGACAATTGTGGACCAAGGCACATTCACTGAAGGCCATAATTGTAAAAAGAGGGAAACTACAACACCCTTGTGCTTCCCCTGGGGATAAATAGCAGTGACTGATATTCTAAACAGGTATCAACCAACTGGGTGGGGGTGGGGTGTCAAGATCTTAACCCAGCCTTTCCAGGAAATGTCCCTGACTCCTATCCTTACTGAAAATCCTTGTATGCTTGCTGTGTGACTTGCTTCCCAATTGGACCACCATTACCTAAGTGACTATACTTGTAACCTTATTGGATGTTCGTGGCTGTGGCCCACGTTGTAGCCACACGAGTTTCACCCTATAAAACTTCTCTGTACAGTGGGTTTTTTTTGGCTACCGGCTCGGGACCCCTCCTGCCCCTCAGGAGCTTTCCTATCAATAAATATCTTCCTACTTAAAAAAAAAAAGAAATTTAATATTTTATATGGCCAAAGACATCAGAAATGGACCTAAACACAAAATCTAACAGGCTGAGAAGAAATGTTTGCCACATAAATTGATGACAAAGGTTTACTATCTACGTTATACTAAAGCTTCTACAAGGCAATAAAGATGAAACAGTCCAAAAGAAAGGACAATGTGGTTAGTTAAAAGAAAAAAGAGAAATGTGATTTAACATATCCTTAATTTTTTTTTTTTGGTACAGGGGACCAAACTCAGGACCTTGCACTTGCGAGGCAGGTGGTGAAATCACTGAGCTAAATCCCCAGCCCAAAAATATCCTTAATTTTTAAACAATAAATATATTTCTCCCTTTGATGAGCCTAAATTAAAAAGACTTATGATATGGGGAAAGAGACAGTGATGTGGTAGGAGTATAAATAGTTAAATTCTCATTGGAGAGTAATTTGACAGCAGTTATCAAATGTTAAAATTACATTATCATCTTCAACCCATCTATTATTCTACTTCTAGACATATATGCACACAGAAGCACTTATAAGTATGGTCATTATAACATTATTTAAAACCTAAATATCCCCTAAATGACCACTGATATGGGAAGGAATAAATGAATTATGATAAATTCAGAATATGTACTACTGCGCAGCAAGTTAAAAATAAGTAAGATTTTAATATATTTCAAGATAGCTCCAAAAGGAGTATGTCATTTGAAGAACAATATATAAAATAATATTCCAAGTATGGGGAGGAAAGCTCTGTGTGTGCATATGCACATATATACATATACATACACATACATGTGTGTACAGAATATATATATATACATGCTCATACACACATGCATACTATTATATATGCAAACATGTATAGTTTGGCTGAATAATAGGAAGGGGAATAGAATTAGTAGTATGGAATACGGAAGTTTTACTTTGTGCTTTATACATTTATAGGGTTTTGTTTTCCTTGTTGTTGAGACTAGTGATGGAAAAGGCCCAATTCATGCTGCTTTTAGAAGGGATTTGAGCTCAGTTGGCCTCCCAGTGTGATATTCTTTCCAAGTGTTCTACCGAAAGAAAAGGGGCACTTTAAGTCCAGAAAGATTAAATAGAAAAAAAGCACAAGACATTTTCCTCTAGTTATAAATGTTACCCCTGAATTTTCAGAAATATCCCTCTGACAACTAAACTAAATGGCCATTGGAGAATAGCTGCCCCTGTCAGTGACACAGCACATAGCTCACACTATTAAACTTCTCTGATGGGGCATCCTATAAATTATTTCTCTATTTTTTGCTTCTTTCCCTAGACTCTTTTGGTTTTCCTCTAGCTAGCTGGACATTGGAAAAGAATGACCAATGCAGAGTAAACAATGACTACTGCTCGACTCTTAATAACATATTGCTCTAAATTACATCCAAGAATTGCTTTAATTAGAAATAACATAATATTAGAAGTTCATTTGATGTGAGATTTACTCTGACTCCTAGGTCTTTCTCTTATATTCTCTCCCAACCAACACTTTTGCTTGCTTTGGTTCCTTTAATTTGCTTTAATTTCTATAGCATGGAGGAAAGGTACTGCTATGGTTTAGATGTGGTTTCTCCCTCAAGGGTCCATGCGTTAGAAGCTTGATCCTCAGGGTGGTCATGGGCCATGGTATGGAACCCCTAGGCAGCAGGGCCTAGTGGGAGGGCCTTAGATTAATTGGGAGCATACCTTCAGCGGGTACTGTGGGATCCCTAGTCTCTCTTGGGCTTGCTGTTTCAAGATATGATGCTCCCTGACACATCTCACCATCTGTCATCGAGCCCTTGTCAGACCTGCTGCTATGCTGTTTGAACTTTCATCCTCCCAAACCATGAGCTAATTAAACCTCTTTTTCTTAAAAAATATCCTACTTCAGGTATTTTTGTATAGTAGCAAAAAGTAGACTAATACATATTATATACTATAGTCCTGGACTTTGAAGTCTAACATATCTGAGTTCTTTTCATGAGTTTTCAACTTACTTCTGTCAGACTTGGAGTCAGTTATTTAGCTTTTCTGCAAGTTGGTTTTTTATCTGACAAACAGCAATAATAATTACGCATGGGAAAAAAATAATAATGAAATTAGAAAAAAATTATGAAGTCACTGATGATGAAAACACAATATACCAAAATGTATAGGGTGCAGCAGCCATGGACTGAAATCTCTGAAACCATGAGCCAAAATAAACCTTTCCTCCTTTAAGATGATATTCTCAAGGATTTAGTCACAGCTTATTCAAAGGTGATTAACACAGACATTCTAAGAGGTTTGGTCTTTATCATAAAAACAATGCGAGGCCATTTAAAGATTTCCAGGGGAAGTAGGGTAACATGGCCAGGTCAGAAATGCTTATTTTCCTAGTGTTGTGAAGCATAGACTGGCTGAGGGTCAGAATGGACATAAGGATACCAGTCAAGTGACCACTGTTGCACTGGGGAAAAAATAACAGCTGTAACTACTATTCATAGTATAAAATGAACTGGAAATAATGCAAATGTCTATCAACAACAGACTGGCCAAATAAGTTATAATAAATAAACATGATGGGTTACTATGTGGCTGTAAAAATGAATGAGGGATATAAATATATACTGTTATAGAGTTATCCCCAGAATATATTAAGTGGAAAAAATTATAGAGACGCTGCTATTTATCTTTAAAAGGTAGTGGATAGTACGCATATTTTTCTTTTCAGTGCTGGGGATTGAACCCAGGGGCTAGCATATGCTAAGCAGGAACTACACAACTCAACTATACCCCCAGACTATGTGTGAATATTTAAAATGAGAAGCTAAACCAAGGTTAAAAGGCGTTACTTATAGGGAAAAACAGGGAGCATGATGGAAAGGACAGGGATAGAGGCTGAAGTTTTCTGTTGCATAAAAATTGTCTTGTAGATGACCCTGAAATAATGTAAATATTTTACATAATTATAAAGCAAAGTTAAATTTAAAAAATCAATTTAGAAATACTGGAAACAAAATGAAACAAATAAAGCTATTGAGTTAATGGCATAATCATATAAGAAATTAATTAAACCATAAAACTATATGCCTTTGGGATATATCTATTGACAAAGAAAATTGAAAAAAATTCCAAACTTCCTTTAGCAATCCTGTAGATATTAGCAAATGTTGTTGTTGTCCTGAGAGTATTATTTCTGAATTGTGGGATCAAACAAAAGAATAATCATTTTAGTGTCTGGGAACTTGGAATTTTGGTTTTCTAGTGTGATACAGTCTTAAGAACAAAAATAATTGCAAAAAAGTTTAAACTGTTTTCAGTAATCAAAGTATTCCATTTTTATTTAAAGCCATTGTGAATATAATTTGAATATATTGTGAGACAAGTATAATGAATAATTGTTCTTCTAATTCTATTATCTTTGGTGTCTTTGAGAATTGGAATTCTAGGCACAGGACAAAGGAAATACAGATGAGAGATAAAAGGTTAAGCAAAGTACCTGTGGTCATGATCCTGAATTGGCAATATCACTATGAACTCTATCACTATCTCACCTTGATAAAATTTTATTTATTTCTGTCCACTGAAAGAAAAAAATCTAGGAAATATCTAGAAAAATATCTAGAAAAACACGAGGAAGATAGCAGCAACACATATTCAGATTATGGTCTCCACGTATTATTTTCTACTTAAGGAATCTGGATTCCTCAGAGGAATGTCTAAGACCAGGTAAGTACAAGGTGAGCAAGGAATATCTTACCATACCATTGACCAAAGATGGGGGAAAATAAGGCATCAGTATAAATAATAGCTGAAAGTTATATTATTAATGACAAAAATAATCATCACTTTTGGAGGATGCAATGGAATGAATTCATTATTTTGAGAATTAGTAAATAAAGAGAAATAAGCATGTGTTTAATCTTTTTTTTTTCTGTACAAATAGTACCTCAGGTTAACCAATGCATGGGGTGAGGTTCTCCTAAAATAAGACTTTCAGCTGTTGAATAAAGAATTATAAAATTAGACTTATTATAATTTTCTGATCTAGATAATCATCATCAATAGCTACTAAAATCACAGAATGAGGGTCAACCAGTCTTCATGCCTCCTGATGAAAGAACACAATATCACTTATGACATATAATTGCAAAAATATCAAACCTACATCTGATTAAGTCTTTAGATTTACCTATCAACACACAGGGAATGAAAAAAATCTTTCGATTGGAGCCATATGTTTGAACATTTCTATACTGAAGTGACAATAACAAAAAGAGCAACTAACCTCTATTGAGCGTTTATTATATACAAGGTACTTTTAAGCACTTTCTACCTTTAAACTATCCCAAAGGCAGGATGTGGATAGGTACTCAATGCTACTACACAGTACAAAGGAGAAAACTAAGGCACAGAATGGTTATGTACCTTGCCCAAGGTTATACAGTTAATAAATTTTTAGATTTAGGAGTCAAGGGTGTGGATCAGAGGTAGAGCATTGCCTGGCACGTGTGAGACTTGGCTTCAATCCCCAGCACTATAAAGAAAAAAGAAAAAATACGGTATTAATATTGTAAACCAAGTAGTCTTGACTCCAGAACCCATTTCCAAACCTGTGCACTGGTACACTTATGATGATGACCAGGGTGATGACGGTGAGATTCTTCAAAGGTAAAATTTGAGCAGACTCCATGCACATGAAGTTCAGGGGCAGAGAAGGTTTCAAGATGTCTGTGAGGTTTCTGGCTTGCTTCACGGGATAGATGATGATGCTGTTCATTGCAATAGGGAAGGTGGCTGAGGATCAGGTTTGGAGGTCATTGATATTTTGGGTTTGAAGCATGTTGAGTTTGAGGTGCCTTTGGGACTCATTAGGATAGCTGGCAATCTAATTTTCTTCCTTTCTCAGAGCTGCATCCTATTTCTTGGGGTGGGACCGGAGCGGGCAGGTAAGGCAAGGATAAGGCTGATTGGGCCTGGCATTTTTTTTCCCCCAGTAGTGGGGATCTAACTCGGGACCTTGTGCTTGCCAGGCAGGCGTGGCACCACTGAGCTAAATCCCCAGCCCTTTTTCTTTTCTTTTTTTTGGGGGGGGGGGGCTGGCATTTTTGATCTCCTGTTTTCAAGGCTGGTTATTTTCTAGCTAGGTCATATTTTCAGGGAAAGAGGGTATGTTCCAACCACTGGATTTGGTGCTTACATAAATTTATATCATTTACTCTTTTCTGACACAGGCACTCAAACAGTTATAAAGTTCTTATTTTCCCCACTGTAAGAAAGGGGACTGAAGACCAAAAAGAGTCTCTTGCTCAAAGTCAAAGAGCTGTAAAGTAGCAGTCTGCATTCTGAGTTCACGTTCTCCCATTAAGTCTCTGTTTTTCAAAGTGTGGGTGATGCTTTAGGTAGTCTGTGGTCATGGTATTGTATTGCACAGACTATCCCAGTGAAAAAGCTCTTCTGTCTCATTTCCAGCCAACCTTCTGTTACAACACAGGAAACAATGCAGATGTTAGTATGACTTGTTATACTTCTCCTTGCTAACTCCTTGCTAATCTCTTTTTTGGTACTGGAGAATGAATTCAGGACCTTGCACTTTCAAGGCAGGCGCCAGAACCACTGAACTAAATCCCTGGCCTGCTAATCTCTTTTTATCCAAGACAGGGTACCCTCAGGCTCAGTCTTGAGCAAATAACAATTGCATGTAGCAGGAATTTGATAGTAATTTTTAGGGATATCTTCTATTTGTAAACAGTATTGGTGTTTCCATGTATATAATAATATACAATTTTACTTCAAAAGAAATATAAGTAAAAGAAATAAATTGAGTAAAAGAAAACTGTTACATACATAAAAGTAATGGTGAAGAGACGTGGAAAAAAGTCATGAAACAGGGTTGATTCCAATGACTGACCTTCTTCCCCAATTATGGGCCTCTCCATGCTTGCCTCTCCTCTTTAGCAGTAATTGGTTCAACCAAGATATAATGTGTTACCACTTCTAGAAACTTAGTCTGTTTCTTGGTGACTGAAGCTTTTTACTGAGCTTGTAACAGCTCCCAGTTGCTAGATGCCAGTCTGATTAATGAGGCATAGAGAATGGAACCCACAGTGTTCGGCTGTCCACCTTGTCTCCTATCCAGAGTTTCAAGAAAGAGCTAGGCCTCCCAGTGATGGGGAACCTTTTAGCTATGAGTGCCCAAACTGCAACCCAAAACCTACTTATTTATCATAAAGTGACAACACTGCAATTAAACCTGAATACTGAGGTTTTAGTTTAGAAAAAACAACTCATAGATTAACATGTTTTGTCTTAAAAGAAAAATAACATGTGTGCCATAGGTTCTCCACCACTGATAGGGCAGAGTTCATAACCAGTAAGTCATGGCAGTTAACAGCAAAGACACCGGGTTATTTTGAACGTCTTAACTGATTTTTTTTTTTACCAATATGTATTCTAACATTAAAGCTCTGCTAATTTCCACCCATTCTTCTTTTCTAAATCTCCCAGTGTTTATGAAGATACCACGTTTGCACCTTTTGTTTCTTCACCCTCCCCTCCTTACCTGGGACAGAACTATATTCAATATATTTGTGAGAAATGCTTATAGATGGGCTGCCTTTAAAAAACATTTTTATGAGTTCTTCTAAACATAGACAAAGGCAATAAAAATTCCCTATGCGACATGTATTTTTAAAGGCATCATAGTCATATGAAATGATTTTGCCTGTGTATTCTCCAAGGAACTGAAAAGTACATTATAGTCACCGTGCTCCTGCTGGGTTAGAGACAGTATCTTCTCTTTATTCCTTATTATGCCTGGTAACTTTCTGTTCAGCACATTAAGAAATCTGTATCTAAAATAATATATCTGTATCCCTCCCATTTCCCAGGAGCACAAAAGGCCAGCACTTTTTTTTTTTTTTTTTTTACCATTAGCCCTTGCAGAGTAGGGTGTAAAGCCTCAACAAAAGTAGGTTTAGGTTTTGTCATTTTCATGCATTCTTTTAAGTAGCGGTGGCAAATATCGCTATTGGTAAATATCGTTAACATGCCTTCTAGATGCACAAGGTCAAAGAAAAGACAGGTTCCAGTCTTCCTGGGTGCGGTACCCTCAGCATTGCTGCTACCATAGCTCCTCAGACCCTGACTTCACCACTGACTGGACGGAAGCAGAGACCTGACTTCGTGTACCTCGGGGACATAAGAAAGATTCCCGCTCTGAAAAATGGAAACTCATTGCGTTTTCCTCCAAAGGGGAGGGGTGACGGGTTGGAGTGGGCGGTGGGTGTGCGAACGGAGGGTAGGTGTAGGTTGACAGCGCCTTCCCCCTTCGTGGTTGCAGCAGGAGCCCTTCGGGTCCCCTAGCCCTTGGCTCGTGGTCCTGCCCAGACCATTGTCCGCACACCTCGTCCCTCCAGCTTCCGGGCCGCGGGAGAGATGATTTGCTGCGGATGACATCAGCCCTGGGCCAAGGGCTGGAAGCGCGGAGGCAGCCACCGCGTGAGGATGTGCCGGGTGGTCCTTTCCTCCTCCTCCAGGCGCAGTGCCTAGTCCCCATATAAAAGCGGCGCCGCCTCCCCGCCTTGCGCACTCCCCGCTCCTCTCCGCCGCGCACTCTCCGCGGCGCTGGGAGAGGGCGGAGGGGAGGCGGCGCCGCGCGGCGCCGCGGGGGACGCAGGGGGCGGAGCGCGGCAGCACCTTCAGAGATAATCCTTTCTCCTGCCGCAGAACTGAGGAGCGGCGGGAGACGAGTACTTCGCCGAGGTGTAGCGGTACGGAAGGATGGCGACCGTGGTGGTGGAAGCCACCGAGCCGGAGCCATCCGGCAGCATCGCCAACCCTTCGGCGTCCACCTCGCCCAGCCTGTCGCACCGCTTCCTCGACAGCAAGTTCTACTTGCTGGTGGTGATCGGCGAGACGGTGACCGAGGAGCACCTGCGGCGTGCGATCGGCACCATCGAGCTCGGTAAGCGGCCCCGCGCCCCAAAGGACGCGCGCGGGGGGCGCGCAGATGCGACCCCACCCCGGGCGCGACGCCAACCTGCAGGTCCGGCGCGCCCCGCACCCACGCCTCGCGGGGCCACTTCCTGCGCGCGATCTGGACTCTGTTCTGAGCCCATTGCGGAGAATTATCCGAATGACTAGATTTTTTTTATATTAGCGACCCAGAGGTAGTCTCTAATAACCTTGAGGAATCGGTCGCCAGGCGGGGTCTTTGGCCGCGGATCTGGCCACTGTCTCGCCCGCTAAGTGCAGAGCAGGTGTCTGGGGCAGAGGCCGAGATAAAGCCGCAGCCGCGGGTGGGGGTGGGGACCTGATGCAATCGCTCCAGTCCGCACTCCTCCCGCCTAGCCCGTAGACCTGGAATTGAAACACCATGTATCAGGGACCGCGTGGGAATAATCCTCATCAGGCGCCTCAATCCCCAAGAAAATCCTTTTCTGGCTCAAAACTTCCCGACCCTTTCTTTGCTCGGGATGACTGGGCGCGCGTCTCAAGACCACGCCCGCTCCCCCACCCTCGGGCCTCAGGGATAGAGACCCGCCCGCTCCAGGTTCCCGGCGCAGCCCGCTTCGCCACCCGCCACTGGGGTCCTGGCTGACGCTTTCTGAAAGGACAATGGGCCCCCCAAGTTGCAGGGTGGGGCCGCTGCTTGGAAAAGTCTCGGCCTCGGGAGAGAGAGCTCGGATGGAGACGGCTAGGACTCTAGCGCTTTCTGCGAAGGCCGAGTAGCGGTTCTCGGGCGCCCTGGGCGGGGCCAGGAGGGTCCGGCCGGCGCAGCCTCGGGATTGCGGACCGACCCGCCCTGCAGCCCCGCCCAAGCTGCGGCTGTGCCCGCACCTGCCCCCGCACTGCGGCGCCCCCCTCAGGCGCGGGCTGGCCGGGTGCGCGCTCTGCGGAGCCTCGGACTGGCGAGGGCTGCGCGCCCCACCTCTCCACCGGCCGGGCTTTGTTGCGTTCTCAGCCCTTGGGTGGGTGGGCCGCTCTGGTCTCTGCTCTTCGCTTTCCCCTGGGCGCCGTGGCCCTTCTCTCGTCCCTGACGGAGGTCGCTAGGTCCCTGCGCAGCCCCATCCCTGCTCTATTCTCCCGGGTTGGTGCTGAAGCGTTTCTGCCCGTAGACACCGGCTGGTGGGCGTGGTGCAGTCCGCACTGCGGTCTCTACGGCAGCCCGAGGCGGACAAAGGGCGTTCACGCAGCCCTCCTTCTCTGCTCCCCTTCACCCTAATAAAAAAGGAAGAAAAGCCTTGTTTTATAAGGACTAAATAAATAAATAAATAAATAGAAGCTTATCATTTGCCTCTGCAGTTGGAAATGGCCACTTGTCCCCAGAACAAAAGGCTGTAGGGTGGGGACTGGAGTTGCAGACCTTGTTCTTTTGTTTAACTTTAAAGCACCGATTTTCCCTTTTTGCTAAAAAGCAAAACAAAAAACAAAAATGTGAGCGGGAAAACAGTCATGATATTTCATTCGGAAAAAAATTCAAGAATGAGAGATTTCAAAAGTGAAGTGCCTTATTTGAACCACCTCTGTAACTCTTCGTTTGCAAACCATAGGCCTTTGGAGTCTGATCTGTTCAAATTTATTTTAGTTGTACATTTTTCTCCTTGGAAAAAAATTCATGTGTACTGACTTTGGGTGTGGCTATTGTGGGAATCAATGACTTTGGATTTTTTCTTTTAATCATTAGTCCATAGCATTGCTGGGAAGTCTTAATAGGTCAGGAAATGTTTTTTTATCTGCAAAATTTTTCTAACCACCCAGTGTGGTTCCAGGAGAGGGCTCATCAACCCCTATTTTAGGGATAAGGTCCCGTGGAGGCAGGAAGGGTAAGGGGACCGGCTCAAGGTCACAGCGCTTAGTAGTGACGGGAGTGCCAGGACTGCAGCGTCACTCCTTTTCTGACCGTGTCATGGTATTAGTGCAGGGCAGGCGAACATCAGAGGGAGAGCCGGATTCCGCGATTTTCAGAGCTTGCTTTTGTACAGCCATTCACTTGTGGGCAGCGCCCCATGCAGGAAGATGGTTCAGCAGTCACCTTCCGACCATAATTGTCTTCCTGCTTTGTTACTCAGCTGATCATCCTTTCAGTGCCCCATTCCTCAGCTGGTTTATTCAAGATCTTCTGTTGGAGGAGAAAATAGATGGAAACAAATAGTGCTCCTATCTTCACTCCTTTTTACTACTGGTGCTGAGTGTAAAATTCAGATTTGTCTTCCTGACATTTAAAAGTTTTTTAAAATCCTATTTAAGTGTTAGAGAAAAAGCACAAATCACTGATGAGCAGCTCAATTAATTTTCACAAAATTAATACACCTGTGTTATCCAAATAAGAACCAGGCATTACTAGAATTCCAGAAATGCTCCAACCCCTCGTGTTCCCTTTGCGATCATGATGCCTTCCTAATTTTTAATTCCCTAATTTGGTCAGGTTGTTTTTTTTTTTTTTTTTTTTTGCTTGAACTCTGAAATGGCTGTATCGATCCCATTAAGAATCAACAAAGTGAGTGAGCACAGCCATTTCCAATGCACAGTAACAGATGCTGCCGCTCTGGAGATTGCCCTCCTGGGTCCCGGGGTCTGGAGTGCAGCTCAAGCTGCCAGCCCTTCCAGGACTAAGTGAGAATCCCTCTCCCCCTGGCATTTCAGACAGTCTGAGATGACTTAGCAACAGGGCAGCAGTCTCTGTTTCCCTGTGCATGACATGCTACTGCTGCTGCTGCTTGAGCCCCAGATCCCAGCTGGGCCTCCTCCAGAAGTCACTCTGAGGACACTGCTGTTTTCCCTGGTGCCTGCGGGGCCCTGTTGTGTGAAGCAAGATGGAGCTGCTCCAGGAGCCTCAGCTCTGATTGTGCACGTGCGGGGCTGGGAAAACAGTTTCTCATCTGTGACTCTTTTCCGATTTCCCTTCCCATCTTAACGGAGGCTCAATGCAGTTGGAGACTGGTGAATTGGATTCTTGCCATTTGATTACTGAGGGTTCCCTGAGAGGCCTGGAAAATCATCTGTAAGTCTGTAGAGAGACAGTGGTAATGCAGCAGGCCCACAGGCCTGATGCTTAGTAAATGCTTCTTGATACCAAAGAAGAGAGATGTGCACTCTTGTTTTCTCAGCTACATTCAAAAGGCATAATACTGCGTTTGGTCATTTTTTCTCCAGAGTTTAAAACAATAGTGCTTCCTCCAACCGAACAAGGCTTACTTACTTAGTTGTGCAGGACTTTATCCCAAGCCCTTGTTGCTATCACCATCTACCATTCCTTAGCAATTCCTTTTCACTCCCCCTAATTAGTCCCCAGTGTGGATTTAGCCAGTCACTCCCATTTTTAGCAAAGCATCCACTCATCATGCAACCATTCTTTGCAGGGTGAATTCTAGAGCCTTGTGAAATGACTTTTCATTGTTTCATATTATTCTTTTAAAGGAACCAAAACAAATAAGGAATGCTAAATATCAATTTGATGTTTTTAGTTATTGTTAGAGTGTAGCTTTTCTTCTGGTTGACACTGGGAATCAAGATTTGTTCACGAGAAGATAGATGCGTGTAACATCTCTGGCCCTGGATTTTTAGTTGTAAATTGAGCTAATTGCATTGTAACATTCTGATGTCATTTTATTGAATGTGTTCAGTCTGAAATGGTAAGAGAATTAATCCAGGAAAAATTGAGGGTTTAATTTTCTTTTTCTTTTAACAGGAAAAAGACAAAACCCAAAAATCATGTGTAATAGGAGTTAAATGGAACGTTAGATAGTATTAAATTTATGATATTTATCTTTATACTTTTCAAAGTCGAAAGGCACATAGATTTCCCCTTGCTCTGCTTACTTGGTATCACGTATTAATGGCTCTGTGAACCATGATGAAATACAAGCCCATCTCCAAATTTAAGGCCATTAAATTAATCACTCATTGTTAATCTTCTTCTCTAAGGGCTTACTTTTTAAAATAACTTTTAGGCCAATAAATTATTATAAAGCTTTGTTGTTTGCCACTGTAGAAAAATGTTATCAAAGACCTGAATTATTATCAATGCTTTGAAACTATGAACTGTGTATGTAAGATATTGTCTATTACGTATGACATACATGTTACGAACAAAAAGTTGCTGCCTTAAAAAGGAAAAAAAGCAAATTGAAGGCTAGAGTAAGGGGGAAAATAGGAAATCTTTTCTCTGAAAAGTAAAGCCTTCCTTAGCTTAGCATTTCCTTTTTAATTGTTTCTAAAGTTTATGATTGTATTCTGTTTCAGCATAGTTTTACAGATGGAATCTTTCAGAAGTTAACCATTTAGGTATTTGCAGAAAATCTTCAAAATACCTGTTTTTCAGAGAAACAACTAAAGCACATAGAGGAAAGTCAACTCTTCAAAAGCCCAGTAGAACCAATGAGCCATTCACATGAAATGAGGTTATTTCTTGGCTTCCTTAATCCACTGTCTCTTTAAGAAATATAGGGTTCGGGTTTGATTTTTTTTTTTTTTTTTTTTTGCCTTTAAAGGGTTGCTTTTGATTTGTTCTTAGTTGTTGGTTTCATTAAACAATCCTTCAAGGTGCTTGCATAGTTAGGGGAACTTGGTGCAGTCTGGCCTGTGGAAGGCAAGGATACCTAGCTCATCTTCCTTTGTCATCCCAACTTGTACTGTGTTGACCACCCCCTCATCTTTTCTTTTCTCCTTTTCCATCTGCAAATACACTGTGCATGTTTGCCTGCCCTTTGTGTGCTTCATGTGAGGCCAGAGAACTGAGAAGAAAAGACCCTTTGGTGCCTGTCTGTCAACAAGGATAGATCCAATGACAGTGTTCCCTTCTCCTCGGTGGACCACAGTCAGCGAGTAGCCAGGGGTGCTTTTCAGGGTGACAGATGCCCTTTGGGCCCAGACATTTAAAAAGTAGTGGTTCATTGCCTCCAACTGCTAGAGTTGTTAGCAGCTGTTACCCACTTGGGCCAGCGGTAAGGGTGCTGTCATCTGAGGTTGCTGGCGAAGCAGAGCCTCAAGGAAGAGTTGACTTGGGGTGCATTGGAAGGACAGTCAGAAAAAGGGCCAGGAGTTTATCATGGATTCTCTGTTCCCATTATAGACCAAGATGACCAGCTTCTGGAAGCTGCTTTGAACCTCTTTCCCAAGGCCCTGGCCTCCCCAATAGTTAGGGACACAGAGAAGAAAGAATATGGAAAAGGCTGGCAGTTTTCTATCCTATGAACTTGAGCATGCCCACCGTTGGCTGTCTGTTAGCCATGGGGGGGACATACAGAAACCTGTTAAGTGCACATGAACTTTCATTGAGAAATACTCTTTCCCTTCACTAATGTTATCCAGCGAAAAATATTTTATTTCTAAAATTAGTATAAAAAGTGGCCTGGTTTGAAAATTTTTCTTTCCAACTACAGTAACTAGTAAGCCCATTGTGATCTTTATTTTATAAGTGGTAGTAGTGATGTACATTGTTAAAAAAATTATTTGGGAATTTCTTAGAGAACCCTAAACTTTTAGTTTTTTTGAGAGTATAAAAATGAGAAATATTTTTATCAGCTGTTTCTATGTAATATAAAATTACTAAGTAGATTTCATAATATTCAGCGCTTTTTCCACTGATTACAAATATAATTTATTTAATGCTAAATGTATAATGTTATATAATATGTATTACATATGTGTATATAAGCAAACATTTAATTGCTTGTGCCACAACAAGTTAATTGAAGCCAAGGGGAAAAATGGCACACAGCAATGTAAAAGCAAGTGTATGTATAACGCTAGATGAAGTCATTCAAATAATGTAGCAATTAAGACATTCCTTAGAACAAAGACAGAAAAATTGTATGAATTTAATTTAAACACATATATTTCCTTGTTAACTTACTGACCCAGCTTGACAAGGCAGAAGACAAAATGGAGCTTCAACCTGTGGCACAGAATTTTCAGCTAACAATACCAATTAAGCAGCTCAGACAGTAACTCAATGATTTTTCACGCTGCGCTGGTATATAATGTATATGTTGAAGTAAAATACTCTAATGAATTCAGACCTCTCAACCTGTCAAGCTCTCCAGGAAACAAAAAGAACCCATTTATCATTTCTGCACTAAAAAGATCCACAAAATCTCAACATGCTTTTCTTGTTAAAGTTTAATACTCCATTAGCACAAATGCAAACTGAGACCATTAATGTTTCCAGGAAGATCCATAAAATTCTCCCTTATAATTTAGCCCCTCTTTGGGAAGGTTAACTCTTCCATACCTGAATTATTTCCATGGGTCATGCTTCTAGTTAGTGAATATCTATTTAGAGATATTCCTTGTGGTTAATGATATTGGAAGATAGTTTGGATGTGCAGTGAATGGTGTTTCCAGAATCTTTCTGTAAGTGTTATTTAGCACATGTATATAATACCTTGATTCTTTTAAAGATAAGAAAACTATAAATGGAGGTAAACACAGATGGAAAGGATTTAGAGGTGTATTTAATTCACTGCAATTTGAACCCCCAAGTCAGTATGCACCACTAATGACCAACAAAAATGATTAAATGCCTGGCTGTTTATTTAGAGATAATTCATTTTCAGTGTTTTAGCCAGAGGTTCGAGCCCCTTCCCATAGGAGGTAGGCAATATGTGTTTGTTGTTCCAGAGATTTGTTCCTGCCAATTGAGGATGCTGTATCTAAGGGTATGATCATGTATAGGACACACTGGCTCCACCATGAGCCAGCTATTTGGGAAAAATATAAACAGACACATGCTCCAGAATTTTAAGGTTCCTCTGGCTTACTCTCCAGGTCCCTCTTGTCCCATGGCCTCTGGGTTTCCCTCTGAGGATAGGATAGGAGGTGGACAGAGGAGAGAGGAAGAGACTGTTAAGGCAGGGCATGAACACAGGAAACCACTATCACCTACTTCTTGATCTTCGTTCCTCTCACCCCTGATGCTCTTTTCAGTCTAGTGAAAGGAAGTATGAACTGAAAGGAAGTTCATGGCCCCAACTCTATTAAAGTTTTATAAAGTATAAAAAAGTTGCCAAATTTCTTTGTTTCTGTATAAGAAAATTTAAGATAACTAACAATTGTGAACAACAGCACTGCCTGCCAGTCCTGAGAGGACACACAGCCAAGTCATTAGATCCAGCCTGTTTATCAGGGAGCACACAAAGTTTGGATTGATATCCAGGGGTTGAAAACCCAAGGTCAGAAATGGGATGGGTACAAGAAAGAAGTCATATATTCATACTTCTAAAACATCATTTAAAAAAACAAAAGCCCAGGCTTGAATGACTGCCCCCACATTCTGTTCCCCACCAGCATGCTACCCTTTCTTGCCACCTACAAGTGAATTGTTAGAAAGTTAGAGATAGTCTTGTAACCTCTTAGCTGCCAAAACACTAGCTGTCTTCCTGCTCTTTCTGTTCCCTCCCTGGAAGAGAGTCTGTCATTTTCCTAATAACTGTTTTCTTTTACTCTTCCAGCAAAGCAGCATTTACATTTTATGAGGGGCAGAAGTTCAGTCCCCACTGCTAGTTATCCCTCCCTTGTGGCTTGGCGGAGAGACCTCCCCAGCCTTCCTATTTTGTGGGCATCCACTGGTAGTCACCAAGCTCTTCAGAAATGACTCCACATCCTCCCCTGAAGCCTGAGAAATGTTACAGCGATGTTTTCCAGACCACTCTGAAATGGCTGACTGGAAGTCTTTCAACTCTCTTCCTTTTCTTCCTTAGGGATCCGATCATGGGACACAAACTTGATTGAGTGCAACTTGGACCAAGAACTCAAGCTTTTTGTCTCTCGACACTCTGCAAGATTCTCTCCTGAAGTCCCAGGTGAGGCCTCTGTCCAGTATTAGTGTAGAATTTGAAAGAACAAGAGTCCTTGGCTGAAAAATTTTTGCCTGTCTTAGGGATTGTTTATATTTGCTTTTTATCAATTAGTTAGCTGGCAGCCACAATTTAAGAAAGTCAACTCTAGATTATTGCTGTGCGGGTTATCTATTTTGTGGATTCTTAGAAGTTTTTAAGTTATAAGGTAATATTTATGTACGTTTGTATTTATTTATTGCCATCTCACTGTATTGTAAGTTCAAGGGATTGTAAACTATTTACATATTAATTTTGCTCAGATAAATTTAGGAATACAAATTGAATATCCCCAGGATCC
The DNA here is from genome assembly GCF_000247695.1 of Heterocephalus glaber. The sequence goes on from NW_004624905.1 coordinate 1,206,629, forward strand.
CACAATTCCTTTCTCTCAAGGTAAAGGGAGACATCTTGGGCATTTCAAAGTGAAATGTGCATCATTGTTTTATCATTGGTTTATCACCTACCTTTGCATTATCATTTATCTTTCTCAGTGTGGGTGAAAGAGTCTAATATTTCAAACTGCTGTTAAAATAGCCTTTCTTTCAGAAACGAAAAAGAATACTACAGAATAATTAAAGGTAAGCACACAAACATTTGTTCTAAAGGTGTTCCTGCTGACCAGCACCTCCCTGGAGCAGTATGTCTGTGTTGACCCATCTCTTCCTCCCCCCATGGGCTGTGACCTCTGTTTCTACCAGCTGATCACATTTGGGGATAACAAGATAGTTCCTGGCCCACAAACGCTCCAAAGCCAGATATGTTTCTCAAAAGCTTCATCACTGGAACTGTGTTGCATTTTATTTCTTTAGTATCACTTGAATTTTGTGCAAAGTAGAATAAACTCTTCCATCTATATGCTTTTGTTCTGCAATTACTAATTTTATTGGCATTGTATATCAAGAATGAGGTTCAGCCTTTTTTGGATGATTAGCTCATGTTCCATTATCCTGGAACATAAGATTTGAAATGTAATTTGAGATTTGAAACTACTTTTATGGAATGTCAGTGCCTTCATGAATCATACTTGGCTGCAGTAATATGCCTGTGGGATTATCCCAGTTCTTCCTTTAGAGTTGGATGTTACATTTCCCATACATTTCAGTTATCCAAACGAATTGTAGTTCTTGAGCATGGAATTGAGTGAATATGTGAAGAAAATCTTAGTAAAAAAAATCTTCAAACTTAAAATCAAACTTGCTACAAAGGCTTGTGAAAAATTAGCTCTTAAATAACTTTGCACTGAGAGAGAGAGAATATAAATATGATACAGAGACACATGGTTTGCTGAAGGAAAGGTGCAGTATGTGGTTCTTTTGTTATTGTATTGTAATTTTATATCTTGCAAAATCTCCATAACTTTTAAAAGCATCTCACAAAAAATTAGAAGAGTTACCTTTGCCAACAAGTATGCTTATTTCCACATGTAAAAGTCAAGTCTTACCCTTCCTCTGTGTAGGTTGTTGTGGCTTTCTTACTCTGACTGTATGTTAAACTAACTACTTTTTTCTTTTCCTGTAAATAAATCTTGCATTTCTCATTGTGTTCACTCATACTTGGATTGACCTTATAGAATCACAACTGTGTATTGCAAAATGAGTGGTTACAAGAATTTCTGAAGAACTAACCATTTTTGGACCAAAGGCCTACCTAGTATTATTGTTCTGGACTAGAAAGATCAAGTCCCTAAAACTTCCACTTTAGCCTAATGTACTCTGTTCTCTCTTTCTCCTGCTGTCATCTGCAATAAGAGTGGTCACCTGCCTATTTATATCAGTGCTGTAGTTGATACTGGGCATAGAGACTGGCCGCTGGACACACAACAGCCTTACCATTCTCACCACCTGCAGAAAAGCCTGATGTTACAACTTTCCCTCTGAATCCTATGTAGGCCCAGCCTCCCTTTGGAGCCATTGTAGTGATGGCCCTGTATGGAGAGTGTCAAGGCTTCTCACCAAGACTGTACTGCAGGTGGAATATTCCTGATCCCAAATACTCGGGACTAGAAGGACTTCAGATTTTGGAGTTTTGGGACTTTGGAATATTGGATGTTACCAGTTGAGCACCCCCGATCCAAAAATCCAATCTAAAGGCTCCAAAATCCTTGCGTTCTCAACCTGTGGATGATAAAAGTACATAATCAGATACAGTTTTGGGTAAGTGTACTTTAGAAAGAAGAGGTGCTAGAAGACCAGAGCACAGAACTGTTCATGGATAATGGTGCATGGACATCCCAGGATCCTTGGATTGGGGCCAAGGAAATCTGTAGCTTTTCCTAAACAAACTGGAGAAATTTGAATCCTGTTTCTAAGTGGGTCCATGTCTAGTGGTCTCTTCCCTACTCACTTTAGGTTCTGTAAAAGTGAACTCATGTACCTTAGAGTTTTAAGAAATATATATATATTCATACTCATTTAGTCAGTTTAAAGTATTTAAATGGTAGTTACAATGTGCCAGGCACTACAGGATATGGAGTTGGCAAAGCCAAAGTGATGAACAAAACAAACTCAGTTGTGATTATTACCTGTATCATGCTTATATTCTTACGAGCGACATCACATACAAATCAGCATGAAGTCTAGCACCCTGCCTCAAATTCGAAATCCAAGCTTCAAACTGGCTTTTTTAGGGGAGGGTGGGGAGGTTGCAGGCTAGTAGAGTTATAGTAAGATATTCTCTGCCTTCTGTGGCCCAGTAGATTAGGACTCAGATTGTTGTTACATATGTTTTATATTCGTGCTGGTTATTACACCTTTTGTTATTTTTAGGAATCAGTTCCCTTATAAGGCAATAGCCTCAAAATGCAGCTAATAGACCCTGCATATGGCACTGCTAGGTTTATTCCCTTGTACTAGTTTGTCCCTTGTACTGTGGTTTTGAGCTTTAGCTAGGCTGTTTCTCAGGATTTCAGTCTTTCTCTCAAGTGACAGTTTAGCTGCTGAGTCTGTTGGAAATAGAGCAACCATTTTGCATTCTTTTTTTTTTTTTTTGGTACTGGGGTTTGAACTCGGGACCTTGTGCTTGCGAGGCAGGCGCCAGAACCACTGAGCTAAATCCCCGGCCCCCATCTTACATTACTTATATTCACAAATTCAAACATTCCCATCAAGTTTTTATTTACATATTATATCCTGTCCTTTTTGTACCTTGATCATATTGGATGAGAATTATTTTTCTGAGTCTCCCCACAAGGGTAAGACTTACCATGGGAAGCATAGATTTACCATGCTGTATAGAAGTTAGTTCATTTTCCATGCCTATTGCTTCCTTCCCAGGTTGAACTTTAGACCTAGCTATATATAGAAATGAAAGAGGACATCAAGGTGTTACAGGGAGTGCCTACCATGTGGTTGACAGGCACAATTTCAAATGATAAATAAATAAAAACCATTGCTAGGACAAAGCACCTTGTCTTAGTCACTTTTTCATTGCTGGGACAAAATACCTGACACCTGCAACTTAAAGAAAATAGATTTATTTTTAGCTCATGTTTCAATCCATAGTTGGCTGGCTCCAAGGTACAATGGTATGGCAAAGGGGCCCGGCAGACAACTGCTCACCAGATGCTGGACAGGAAGCAGAGAGAATGAAGGGGAGTTGGGAAGGGAGGTATAGCCTTCTTGGTCACACCCACAGTGACCCACCTCTTCTGACCAGGCCTCACCTCCTAATATCACATTTAGCTCTCATGTGCCCATAACCCAATCACCTTTCAAAAGGTCCACCTTGGAGCACATGAGGCTTTCAGGGGACATCCAGATGTAAACGATCACAGACACCAAACCGAAAATCCACTTCAGTTGTTCTACCTCATTTTTCTACTTTTATCTGCTTATTAAAATAGCTAAAAAAAGGGCTGGGGATTTGGCTCAGTGGTTTCGCCACCTGCTGTGTAAGCACAAGGACCCGAGTTTGATCCCTGGTACCAAAAAAAAAAAAATAGCTGAAATGATTTGATAACCCAATTCCACAGCAGAAGTATAGCATAATGATTAAGAAGAGTGGAGGTTCTAGAGCCAAACTCCTCAGTGTTATCTGAGCTCTGCCGTTGCTTTGCCAGATGATTTTTTTTTTTTTTTTTTGGGACCGGGGATCGAACTCGGGTCCTTGCCCTTACGCAGCAGGTGTCGAAACCACTGAGCTAAATCCCTGGCCCCCAGCCAGATGATCTTGAATGCTACTTTAGTCATTCTCTGCTTCAGTTTTCTTATCTGCAAATGGGAATGGTCATTTCTACCTCAGAGTTTTCAGGAGGATTCAGTGAATTAGTGTGTGTAAAATTCCTTAAAAGATTTTATCCTGTGGCAGACAATAAATATCAACTAATATTATATTCATTTGACTTGCATATCTGGTGATTATTACTACTGTAGGGAATACTGGGGTTAGATATTTGTTGGCTTCCTTGTGATCATTTTTAATTTGTCCTAAAGATGATTCTCAGAGGAACAGCTACCTTTAGACGGCACCAAGTTACTGGCTATGTGTAGTGGGGAGCAACATTCTGTGACTGGGCTTAGTGAGGTCCTTTGGGCATGAGAGCAAAAAGGAAATGCTGCTTTAGAGCTGGCAGGATAGGACCAGAGCAGACTGTAGGGTATTTGCAAAATGGTCCCATAGATGTGCATGTGGACTGCTGTTTGGTTACCGTGCGACCTGTCCCTGAGCAACTGCTGCTGTACTCCACCATTCAGATTTCTCTTCTGCTGTCTCCAATCAACAAGTGAATATAGCTTTGCAAGTTTTAAGAAATGGAGATTTTTTTTTGAGGCTTATTTTTTCAGTCAGCTGAATAAATAAGAAGATCTTAGCGTATTTACACTTTGCCAGTAGTTTTGTAACTCATAGGATGACATTCACAAAAATCTTCATACAATATGATTGATTTTGTAATGTGGAGATGGGTGGTTTTGTTTAAAAACCCATGCCTTTTTCATGGAAGATAAACAAACCACAGCTGAGCAACTTTAGATTTGTGTTGACTGACTGTTAAAAATATCCTGCCAGAGGATTGCTTTTTGATGGAGAATTAAAATCAGCGCTTTGAATTTCAGTCATGCAGATCCGCACCTTCCTTTGACACTAATGAGGCAAGGTTTTTACAACTAATATTTGTCAGTTAGAATGATTTTGTACTAAAATGCTCTTAGAAAAGGACCTTAGAATATTTTTAGTCATCTGTCTAGATTTGTATATTTATTTTGTCATAGTGCAGAGCCATGGCTTAATTGTATGTGCCTAGAATATATCAACTGCTCTGAGACAGGGTGTAGTGGATGTGTTTTCACTCCACTCCCAACCTTTAAATGATAAAGCACAAATATATGTTCCCATTGCATGCAGGGGGCTAACAGCACTCAGGGAACCTGCGATTTCAGAGAAAAAGCAGACGCTTGTCCCGTGTTTCCTGTCAGAGGGCACACACACAGGTCTGGGTGCCTGTCCCCATGCCCACGTGGCTTGCCCACCTTTTCTCATTGCATCAGGGTTTGAAGTGATCAGAGGATTCCTGGTATTAGAAGAAAATGACAGAGAGCCTTGTTGGTATTATAGTAGCCAGGACCTCTGTTTAATACCTATTCAGGCCAAAGCCGCTGGGAAGGGGAGGAGATTCATTTTCATGCAAATTCCTAGCTTTTCTCTCCCTTGCCCTCTGCCCTGAGCCTTCCTGGCCTTGGTGCTGGGAGGCCCAGTGATCAGTAGCCCCTGCCCTACCTGCTCTCGGCCCAGTGCTCCCATTCAGACTGTGGCTGAGTGCCTGCTTCCTTTGAGATCATCAAAGAGCCAACTTCCCAGGAGGAGTGCTGGAGTTTTGTAGCTTGTGCAGTACAAAGTGTTAATTTTTGCAAGGTTTACATCTTGCTCAACTTTAAAATTTCAGGGAATTCTTTATATCTGCACACACTGTGTAATAATTGTGATTTTTTCTTTTCTTTTTAGTGCAGGTGTGGCAAAAAGAAGGGAAAAAAAGTGTTGCGTTGCTCTATTCAGGAGCCTTCATTCTTCAGGGTAGTTAATGATGGCTCATTCAGACCACCCTAGAAATACCTACTCATCTCACTTTTTTTTAAAGAGTAAAAAGGATGTTTTAGTCTGCTGCCTATAATGGCTCTCCAGCGGTTCCTAATGGGTACTGTGGAACCACTCGCTGCAGACAGGCACAGGCAGGAAACTGGCAGCCTGGGCTCAGGAGCCATCTTAGGGGATGGCAATAACCCTTCATTAAGCCAGCTCCTTCAGTTCCAGAACAGCTGCTAACCAGGGACAGCATCTTGGGCTGGATGTCAGGGGTTTTGTCCTCATTTTCAGAGACTGAAATGCCCACAGTTATTGTCAGTTGAGCCTTTTTGAAAGCAGGTGACAACAGCAAGTCACCAGGCAGCCACCATCCCTTTCCTGTTACTGGTTCTATTTGCATCTTTCTCCTGGGGCATTTTCTGCATTTCTGGTAGCATGCTAGAAATTATGGTAGAAGGTGAGCACTAAAGCATAAACTAGAGATTACTTTTTAAAATGTCAAGTACATAGTATTTTTGAGTGCTTCTTAGTATGCGTGAGACTAAAAACATGAATGCAAGAATAAGGTAACCCCATTGTTTATAATTTAGTTGGGAAAATAAGTCATTCACAGCTTTAAGATGCACTGTGCTCTGTTTCACAGTGTTTCCCTAATTCACAAACACTGTGTGTGTGTGTGTGTGTGTGTGTGTCTGAGTGTGTGAGAGAAAGAGAGAGGAAAGGGGGTGTTGATATTTACTTAAATAACTAAAGAAGTCAGGGAATGAGAATGGAATTATAACAAACGTGTTTTGATTGTTCAACGATGGATTTAGTCACAGTGACAAAAGTTACTCAGGTACCAATGCCCTACCCCCAGCAGCAACTCTGGACTAATTAAATGCTACCAAGGCAACCATCAAGTATCCCCAGATGTCCTACTCCAGGGCTTACTCCTTTTGTTTCCCTGGCTTCAGTTGGTTGAAGGGTAAGTTCTGCTGCTTGTGAAGTCAGATTTCCTTAGTCCTAGAGACTTGTGAGAAATTAAGACGCTTCCCTGGAGGGAAATTAACATAAATACGAGACAAAAATAATGTTATTTTAATAAACTCTTCCAGCCTAGGTTAAAGGATTACTTATAGTTAGGATGGGTGAGATGAATGCTTGTAGAAAATGAAACAAGAGAATGATTTAAAAGTATATGATTAGGAGGTGGAGCTGTAGTTCAGTGGTACAGTGTGTGCTTAGCATGCACGAGGCCTTGGGCCTAAACAAATACACAAATGTATGTGTATAATTAAAAATGAACACTCAAAGCTATAGTGCACAACACCTCATTTTGAAGACTCCAATGGAGGTTGCCTCTAGCAATTCCTGAGTGTATTTCTGAGCTTTGAACACAGTATACAAACATCCTAAGGACCGCCTCTGTTGTCAGAGAGGAGACAACAAAGTCCCCTACACCAGCACATTGCTGTTAAGTCAGCCGTTTCCTTCTCAGTGCTAAAACAGGTTTTCTATGGAGCTATGAGTAAACAAGCCACCATGGAGCATTTGGTTCTAATTCCCAGATTCCCAGGTGTCACTTTCCAAGGGTGGTGTGAGGAGGAAGGGGCTACTGCCGGGAGTGACAGGCTTCTCCAGGGAGACTGCTCCTCACCAGTAGTGCTTTTGGGTTCTGGAAATGTCAATCAGTGGAAATGTCACATTTGGGGAAGTTAATCTGATAGCAGTAAAATTTAAAATGAAATAAATTCTGCAGCCCAGGTGAACAGTATTAGCATAGAGCTCCTTAGCTAATTTTGAGCATTTGTCTCTTCCTTTTTAAACTCTCAAAGCCTACAAGTTATGACTTACGAAAGACCAATGAAAACCACTTGATGAAATTTTTTCCTCTTAATTGTACTTAGAGATATTGTTGCAGCTGCTCTTTTATCTAGAATTCTAGTTTCTCAGCTCAGATGCTAAGAATTTTTTTTTTTTTTTGTACCAGAGATTGAACTCTGCACCTTGCACTTGCGAGGCAGGTGGTGGAACCACTGAGCTAAATCCCCAGACCTAAATGCTGAGAATTTTTGAGAGCATAATTCAGTAGGAAGACATGGTGTAAAGTCCCAGGGATCCCATTAGATGCTCAAGTCCCTTAGAGATAGTTGGTTTAGTATTGTGTGTCTGCATGTGTGTGCCTGTGTGTATGCATGTGCACACACATACATGTGAACATGCATGGATGAGAAAGTGAGATGGGGAAGGAGATGGAGGAGAGTACCTTGTACTCATTGGAAAGGAGATAATCTTTTCACATTATACAACTTATCTCTTTAGAAGGTGCCCTGTTATCAGCCAATCTGTCATTAAATATTTATGTTCTGCAGCAAGGCACAGTTTCATCCCTACCTCTGCAGGCCAAGGAGAAGACTTGTAAATAAATCCTGGCCTGAGAGTTGTTTACAATGAGTGTGTATAAAAGATAACTAAATCAGTCTATCAAATGTGCCAAATGAGAATTTTACAAAGGAGTCCTTCTGAAAGTTCTGTTTGTTGAGGGTATTTCAAAAAAATATGTGCACAAGAATCTGCATTAAAATAATATTTATACAAATTGGAGCATGAGTATAACAGATTTTAAGGCCTTACATTTTCCTTGTGACCCAAACTAAAGTGTTCCTTAGTTCGAATGTGCATTTTAAACTAAGTCCTTTAACAATTCAACAATGAAAAGATGAATTGATATTCTAAGAATTCATCCCTGAAACCATAGGGTCTGCTGAGTATGAGGATATATATATATATCATATATATATATATATATGATATATATATTGGAGATATATATATATATGTTTAATTTCAAGATTGTCTTCATCTCTGAGTGCTAGAAAATTGTTCATTGGCAGACTCAGACACTGAGGAGAGATTGTGAAAGTGTAAGATTGTGCAGAAATAAAGGTGAAATGATTGGTTCACTGCCCAAAGCTAGAATTGTGGAGAGAGCATGATTCTACTGTCCATGAGTTGGTGTGTGTGGGGCTCAGGGGAGTAGATAGTTGGGAGCTGCTTCCCAGAACCCTCCCTTCTCTAGAGAGTCCTACAAGCCTGATCTGTATGGCAGCCCTGGGTCCTACTGGAGATTGTCATCACCCATGTGGCTCCCTGAAAATCAAACCTTTCTTTTCCTGAAAACAAAAAGAATCAGCCAGATCAAAGCATCATAAATTGTGTTCTTCCAGCCATTTGTTCTGCAAAGCATTAATAAGTGATAAGTGGAGAAGAATTCCATGAGAAAGTAAGTTTGGAGACTGTGGCATTCTTGATCTTATTTTTATGGAAGCATAAAGTATATATGTACAAACTTTCCTAATTTTATATAATCATAAAATTTAGCCATAAAGTATATATGCATAAACTTGCCTAATTTTATTTAATCATAAAGTTTTTGTACAACATTTGGAAAGAGGTGGACTAAACTTTTGCCGAGTCCCTTCCAGGTTTTGTGTTTCATGATTCTATGAATTTTTACCAAATTGCCTCATCACTGAAGAATAGACAAGTACTTGTCCTACTTCATTTAGCTTAGAAATGGCTTTTCATTTAGGTTAAAATGTCAGTGAAAAAATTTTACTTAGAAAATCTACCTGTCCCACCTACTAGGATTATCAGTTTTAGGAGGAGATGTGTGGCCCTAATGATACTCAAGTTGATTTCCCAGTTTGGGGATTCTCGCCATTAGCTGTTCCCATCTGTGTAGACAGACCAAACAAGACAAAACTTAATCATGTTTGCCCGGTGCCAAACACCTGCATGGAAGATATTTCAAAAATCAAAGTCATGTGTTTTATATACAGTGCCAAGGGGAAATAGCTTCATTTTTTCCATTAAAACAAGAACTTGCATGTTGACATTTGGTGCGGCTTTGAAAAGCTTCAGATCAGCTACTTATTCAAAGCTCTAAAAAGAGGGGGAAAGATTGAACCTCAAGTGTTCTTAGGATTATCTGTATGTAGGTTGCATATGTTAAAAATCCCAAGTATATTGTTTGTTAAAGATAATTGAGAATGGCCTGCATTTTAATAAGCATGATCAACTATGCATATCTCATCGTGTGAACCATCAATTAGTGCAAGGTAATTTAACAAGTCAGAACACGCAGCTGTGAATGCCCTTGGGAAGCAGTGCTTAAATTATTACCGACACTGTACAACTTGCACACAGGTGATCATTATCAGAAAGTCATGATTATCCAGAAGGAAAAGTGATTTTTATGGTAATGCATCTTAGGATTGGCTGTTGGTATTTAACCTTCAAGGTGATGATTTCAATTTGTCCTGTCTCTAATTTGATCATGTTTTCTGAAAACGATTGAATTTGTGCATTAAAACCAAGATGTGGCATTACATTGTGCTTATAGCAAAACTTCCAGGGTGTTCTAAAACTTGAAAGAAATAATTTATATACAGTAACACTATCGATGACAGTATTTCTGTGGATAAAGTACAGTGTGCTAGTTAACAGAGTTACCAATCATTCCTTGTGGGGTTATTACTTTTGAAGTTTTAGAATCTAATGATGACCATTTCTTTTTTTATAAACACCTCAGATTTGTTTAGAATTAACTTCAGATTCCTAAACCAAATTCATGCATTAACTCAAGATATACTGTTATACTATTTATAGGAAACATGAATTTTACAATTCCACTATTCCTTTTCCCTCTCAAATAGAGTGAAATATTCATTCTCCTCTCTCTCTCTGTCTCAGTCTCTGTGTCTCTGTCTGTCTGTCTGTCTCTCTCTCTCTGTACTGCAGTTGAGCCCACAGCCTTCACATTAATCTACATCCCCAACTCTTTTTTTATTTTTTATTTTGAGACAGGATCTTGCTAAGTTATTAAGTTGCCCAAGCTGGGTAACTTGTGATCCTCCTGCCTCAGCCTCCCAGAGTGCTGGGATTGCAGGCATGTGTTACCACTACCAGCCAAGAGTGAAATTTTCAGTTTTTTAAAAAAGAGATATTGCACTCTTTAAGCAGATATCAACATTTATTTGAAGCACAGGCCAAGAGAGACACATTCACTTAAGAGGAAAACACATTTTGCTCCCCACTTGGAACCCACACTCAGAATAATCTCACAGAGTCTCCCTTGGATAATTCAGGATGAAAGCTATTTCCCTGTACCCCAAGGTTGTCTTGGGAGACCTCAGTGGTTATTACTCTGTGGGTCTGAGGGTGTGCTGATGCCTGGGTAGTTCTTGTACTGAAATATTACTGGGCAAACCAATTATGTTGAGGTAGCCAACAGATGGCCACATCAACGCCAACACAATTTTATTTCTATAGAGAACTCTCTGAATGTTATAAAGCTTCTGAAAAAGTCATTGCTTCTAGGTACTACAAAAGAAAACAAAGCTGCTATAGAGAAAAAGGGAGTATGGAGAGAGAGACCATAGCAATCTTTTGGTAACTTGAAAAAAATTCTCAAAGTTTGTAAGATAGGTACCAACCAATGATATTTACAATGTCCTGGCATGTATACAATAGGCATACCTCGTTACTAAGTCCCAACCATTTTTTCTTCCTACTTCCTATGTCCCTTGCCTACGAAAACATGTTTTGAATAGATAATTGTCTCCCCATTGTACCATCTCCCACCTGATAAGCTAATAAACACAAAATGGAAGTAGCAAAAGTATTTTTAAAGGGTTGCTATCTTTGCTTTAAGATTATCCAAACTATCTCTAGATCTTAGAAATAGACAAAATTATAAAGTTATGTAGCCATTTACATGCGTATATGCAGTTATGAAGATGTGCGTGTGTGGGGCGTTTCTTTGCTTTTATGTTATAGTTATATACCACAGAATGACATTTTGGTCAGTGACAGTCTGCGTACATGACGGGGTCCCATAAGAACGCAATGGAACTGAAAGTTCCTGTTGCCTGCTGACATCATGGCCATCCTAGCAGCATAATACAACACGTTGCCCATGTGTTTCCGGTGATAGCCACTGCCAATTGTGTAAAAATACTGCACATACAATTATGTGTGGTATATGATACTTGGAATGGTAATAAACAACCCTTACTGGGCTATGCATACTTTAATCTGTCATTGGGCTACATGCACTGTATTGTACTTTGAGCATTATTTTAGGGCACACTTCTTTTACTCACAAGGAAAAAGGTTCCTGTACCACAGTATCCCAAGTTGCACCAGCAGCAGCCTCACACCTCACACCTGTTTACCTCCTTTCCATCCTTTCATCTCTCATCTGTATCACTTAGAGTTTTCCCCTCTAATGTCTTCTGTTTCCCTCCTGGTTTTCTTCTCTCCATCTCTTTTTGCTTAGTGTGTTCTCCCCACTCTCCAGTCCCAGCCCTCTTTTCTTCAAACAATGTTGGTTTGGGTTATTTTAAGTTGTCTAACATGAGGTCAGTGTTTGCTTTTCAAAGAAGCATTGCATTATATATTAGTTATACTTATTAAGCTCTGTCTTATTTTTGTTTTATTTTATACATAGAATAGAGATTATTTGGAGCCTTTGGAATAACATTCCAGCATATAAATATAAGTGAAATAATTTGGCAAATTAACTCACTCCAGGGGTCATCTAGAAATATGATTCCATCAACAGATAGGAATTTCTATTGCTGGAATCTTTCAGTTAGCAAATAGATTTTCTGTGCTTGGTCAGCAGACTCATCACAAATTTGATGCTACCAAAAACGTTCCAGCTTACAAGAAAAGAAAAAAAATCAAATAAAAGCATACTTCAAATGAGAAAAATAGACGCCAAAGAGCTTCAATGAATCATAGGGGCACTTTTTTTTTTAATAGTTCAGGATTCTAACTTTCAAAATGGCTTTTCCCTAGTTGCAACCCAATCATAAGACAGAAGGAATGCAGGTCTCCTTTGCGCACACAGATATGGAGGCCTAAGGCAATGTACCTTGATAAAGAGCCTCAGGGTAATGCCAGGAACGTGGGCTTAGTAGAGTATGACTATGAATAATGAAGTCTCAGGGGCTTGAGAAACTATTCAGCTCTTAGGTTTGAAAAATAAGCTGTCTAAGAAACCTGACAATCTGTAGTCATTATTTATATAGCAAACACTTTCTTTGTTACAGATTTCCTTTAAACACTAAAGTATGGTAAAGTGTTTACTTACAAACTATCAATCACTTTCAGAGATTTGGCAAAGAGCTCTGATAAAGAGCCAGCCTCTTGAGAGTGAAGGACAAAGGACAGCACCCTTAGGGGAGAGGTAGGGGACAGAAGTCTGAGCTCTAACCCTAGTTCCACTGGTAAGTTGATGTGTGCCATTGTGGAAAATGCACTTTAGCATCTCCTTTCATATTTAGTATTCAGTGATGTAATAATTTTAACTCATGCTGAAGTCATTCAGATATATTAAAAAATAGTTTGCATGCAAAATTGATAAACATAGCTAATGTGCAAAGCCAAGATGTGTTGTTTGTGTAAAGTTCTTCAGCATTGTTAGGACACAGTAACTCCCTTGGCTGATTCAAGTATAAAATCGTGCACACGGCTATTCATTCCACCAATACATATTGTTTGTCTAATGGAATCTGGTACAGTGTCAAATACTGAGGGCAATAACAAGCAAAATAAGTGAATGACACATAGCCCCTCTACAGTCTCCTGTAGAGCTCTTGGTCAAGGTGAGGAGAGTATTTATAGAACTTTTTTTTTTTGGTACCGGGGATCGAACTCAGGTCCTTGCGCTTGTGCAGCAGGTGGCGAAACCACTGAGCTAAATCCCTGGCAAGAGAGTATTTAATCAAATAGTCACACACATCCTGTATCACAGAAGTGGGAAGTAGGGAAGAGAAGACAGTATAGTGCTATTTCATACATGTAAAAGAAGGAACTGATCCGATAAGGCAAAAAGTGGTCTTTAAAGCTGACATTTGTAAAAATTGTATTTTACGTTTCAGAGATTGGACACTGTATTTGTTCCTCTTTTAATATAACATTAGCAATTTAACCTAGTTTTATAGGGAGATTTTTTTCCTCCTGAAATTGATATAAATCAGTGTGAAGTTACAGTGACACATTTCTTAGGAAATAGAAACAATGTAATTATTTAAGAATATTATTTAATTATTTAAAAATTTTGTAGTATTTAAAAATATTTCTATAAAGGTATTAACATCCTTCTAAGGATTCTACTATTCTGCTGTGACTCAAGAATCTTTTAAAAGAGAACAATGTTGAATCTTCATTGGCCTCTTAAAACAATAGGATTAATTACAAGTTCTGGAGTGCATAAATTCCGATGATAGAGAAGGGGAGTCACCAAAATTTCTGGACATCAGGGCTGAAAGATGTAGGTTGTGACATAATTTTAGTAGAACCATCCCTTGTGTCTATGGTGTCAAAGGTTCACACATCTTCCCAATGTTGTCTTGCCTGTGTTTACTTGCAGGACACTTAACTGGTAATTGTTGAGTCTTGGTTAGGCGGTCATTTCTCACTGGGCTTTGCTTTTTTCAGGTAAGAGGTAAACCGCCTTCTTGTATTACATATCTGATCAATTTTCATTCATCATTTACCTTCGGATTAATGAAACATCCACTTGGAAGCCTCATTTCCTCCTCCCATGTTGATTAATATCTTTTGGCTGTGTTTGATGAACTCTCTAAAGTTCCAAATTTTGCTCATAGAAATACATTTTTATAGTCTGGAGGATATGCCTGAAGCAGCTTGTATATTGTTTGGAACCAATGCTGCTTATTGGAAAACAATCCTGACTTTATCATTAAATCTAATAAAGAACAGATTTTCTTGTTCCATTTATGAGGCCTTTATCTTGAAGTGGTAATAACTCACTTAGAGAGTAACTCGGAGCATTTGCTCAAATCTTGACTGATTCCTGAGTCTATCTGAAATTAAAATATGTTGTAAAGAGATGATCAGAGACTAGTCTTTTTCATTTATTTTGAAATGTTGACAGTAAAGACAAGACACTGTCCTCCCAGGCTGGGGTCCCACCCCACCATGGATGTGGGCTGAGGGGATTCACCTGAGTCTGATATGCAGGTGTTAGTTAAGAGAGAGTGACAATGCCAGCATGCAGGTGGGACAGAGACTTGCTGAGGAGTTCATACGACCTTGCCTGCTAGCGAATGCTGATCCTGGACAGCCTTCTGCCTGGACAGAGGGAGGGCCGTGAACTTCCAGTGTGGTTCTACCTTTGGGCTCAGGAAGCACTCACTGCTCTTTTCAATCTGCAGACTTTTTTCTAAAAACAGCACAGTTTTTTTCCAACTGTCTTTCACGGTTTCTCTTTCTGTTGTTCCGATTTCAACTTTAAGCAATAAGTATAATTCTTAAGGTGGAACTTGTTCTTCTTACCATTTTTCCCTTTGTTCTTGTGTTGTAGGACATTTCACATTTGCTCTGTGCATCAGAATTGGTATTCTGCACTATTTATTCTGTCCCTTACTGCCTCAGATGCAGATTTAAATTCTCCTATTGTATTTTATCTTTCCTTAAATTCTTATCCAGTCCTTTGGTGACTTCTTTTTATATCTCTGCCTATATTTCAGCTCACCCTGATTTTATTGTTCTCTGTTATTTCACAGAGATAAATAACGTCAGCCATCTTTCTAAAACACCATTTTCTCTACAAGTATATCTTATTTCCCACAGAAAGTCATTTTTCACTATTTGTTTTCCTCTAACTCAAGCCCATGCTCATTTTTCTCTTGCAGTGCAGAATCTTTTCAAAGGTCCCATTCTGGGTTCTATTTGGTATTTCCCTAGACAGGGAGATGTCTGTCTAGGGTGTGCGTTTGCCAATGGCCTACTTGGGTTTTGGTATTTTTATCCTCTCATAACTGGAACCTGGGCCTCAGGTTCAGGTGTGTACCCCATGCTGTGCCCACGGCCCAGAGTCATTCACCTGGGGTGGGGTGCTCACCTGGGAAGAGGGACTCTTGTCTTCACTGTCGCAGTTCTGCTTTTGATGGAGAATTCAATGGAACCTGCCATTCTGCACCCAAATATGATGCAACTGTGAAAGAGTATGCAGCAACATGTTCCCCTCGCCCAGCTCCTCCAAGTGCTTCTTCTACCTAACAGGTGCTTTTCCTGAGATGGCTTTTGGGGCTCGGGTTGTTTTGCAGGATAGTAGCAGTCTCCTGTGCCCCCTGCCTCTGTGGGGTTCTGAAGATGAAAGCTAGAGGCGGCGTAGAGAGAGGTAGGAAGGAGGTATCCATTTCCCTTGCAGTGTGCCATGCTTTTATGTCCTGTCCAACACGTAGAAGTAGGGGCAGGAATTAAGGAGTCCAAATCTTTCCAACCTTCTTTGAGTCCAGAAGAACTCAGAGAACTCAAGGGTAAGGGTAAGGATGGAGGCTCAGGAGCTGGAGTACCGAGGTTCAGATAAAGCTCCACCTCATGCTTATATTCCTTGTGCCTCAATTTCCTCATCTATGACCCTACCTTATGGAGGATTTATGAATGTTCAGTGGCTATAGGACATGAAAAGTGTCCCCATAAATGTTACTTCTTAATAATTACTTTTTTCCTGAAGTGGAATGTGTGTTTAAAATGTGCATTTTAATTGCTGTTGGAGCAGTTCTTCCTATCTGAGCACCACAGCCTCTCCTGTTTTAGCATATAGTTATCGATTTACTATAAATCACCGTGGTTGGTCCATCCTGGTTTTGTGTATTTTCATTAATTTTTGAAAAATTCATAAATTTGGGCAAGGATATATTAGGCTCTTCTGTTCTGCCACTAGGTTAAACCATCAGCTTACTTAATTCTGTCTGACTTAAAGTAATCATTACACGACGTAATCTTCATTTGTGAAAATTTGTTATGCTTATAGAATATACCATTTTGCCATCTTTGATATACGTCATCATTTTAAAAGAGAATTATGAATGTCATTTATACAAAAAAAAGTCCTCTGTTCAGGCTGATTGGTTCCATGATAAATAGTATACCATTTTTTTTTTTTTTTTTTTGCGGAACCACTGAGCTAAATCCCCAGCCCTAGTATACCATTCTTATTCTAAGTAATGTGCAGATATTTTGTACTGTAAACCAATAAATAGTTTGCCAAATGTTATCCCATTTTTTTAGATTTTCAGGTAGAAGTTCTTTTTTAAAAAAGAATATCTGGCACCTGCCTCGGAAGCGCAGGGTCCCGAGTTTGATCCCCGATGCCAAAATAAATAAATAAAAGAGAATATCTTCCTTGATGATATCTATCTTGCTTTTAATCATTTATTCAAAGAAATGAATAAGAAATGTTAGGAAAGCTGGAAATGCTGGTTTATCCTGACTATTAAAATGATCTGGACCATTTTCACTCTATAAAATCTACAATATTACTCAACAGTAATTGATCCAGGCTTACAGTTTTTTTATAGCATTATCAGTTCTCTGTATGTAAAGTTCCCTAGAGCCAAATGTGTTCATTTCTCTGTCTAATCAGGACCTTCCACATTCCGGACATTTACATCCCTCTCTTCTTTATGGTGTTGTAGAAATTCCCTTCCTGCAACCTCCAGCTCCCACCTAAAGAAGCACCACGTATTCCTCCTTATTGTCACTGTAGGAAAACCTAATGAATCACAGCTTTCTTTTTTAACTTTAGTTTTTATGTTTTTATGAGTGCGTTTTGTCTGTGTACATGTTGTCTTTTGTGACAACACAGTGTGATTTAGTTGAATGAGCAAATGCAGTTTTACTTAAATAGTCAGTCAGGGATGCAAGTTTGCAGCTGAAAATCAAACCTGAATCCCTAGCCAACACAGTCCTTTGATTTCTGCTCCTTTTAGTATTGTCCCAGCAGGACTCCACCACTGCCTCAGTGAGTCTCATTGTATTCTTCAGGGAGGCTCAGGGGGAAGGGCTCCCCCACACCTCTCAGCCATCTCCCTTACCCTGCATGCTGAGCCCTGTAATTACACTAGACACTACATTTGTCCTCAGCTTCTGTGGAATGATGTCATTGCATGTCAAACAGGGGATTAGCATGAGGAAAGAAGCCCTCCTGACATTTTCGTTTTCATTGAGAAGAATTTTGTTTTGCTTCATTTTGTTAACAGGAACTGTTGTCTTCATAGAAATTTTTAAAAAGAAAAAAACAAGTAAAACTTGGAAATGTGGGTGTAGACATGTGGTGGCTGCATGAATGGAGATGTGCTGCGTAGAGCCCCTCTCTCAATTAGTGCAAGTGCCTAGGACACAAAGCACGCCTGGGAAATCTTTTTCTTACAAAGGCAGAATATCATTCTTCTAAAGGCCACAATGGCCCCGGCCCTGCTACAGAAAATGCTCCTGAAAAATGAAGGCCGAGACCAGGCCACTGCTGGTAGAAAGGGAGCACTGGCGGCGGGCGGCTGGTCCCAGGAGGCCTCTGAAATGTTCCACTTTTTCCTGATGGCATTGATGGAGTGCATCTTCGAGTCTCATTAGTTACTTTTCAGGGTACGGCTCTTAGTTCCCTTCTCATATGAAAAAAATCAATCAGGGACTGAGGTGGAAGCCTGGTGTCACAGATGCTTTGAGCCCAGAGCTGAGTTTATCAATCATTTCCATCTCTTCCACAAACATAAGCATCCTGCCTGTGCAGGGCCTGCCATCCCTGGAGTTCACATGGCACCAGGACCTCCCCACATTCAAAGTTGCTTCCCAGCCGGGATTTTGACTTTGGATGACAAGGCTTTATTTGTAAATATGCTCTTAATATGCAACTTTGAGAATAAAATAGAAACCTGTTTTTTAAAATGTAAAATGAAGTGTGATGCACTGTATACAATTTAATATATATTTTTAGGATTTTGTTATTTAAGAGAATAGAATGTAATGGTACTTTTACAAAAGAGAGAAAAATGTTATTTTTACTGTCTGGAGAAAATAACTATTCTCATTGTTGTAGAAAAAAAAATAAACATAAGCAGAAAACCACTGGACTTGGACTTGGGGAAGGGGACTTGTGTTCTCTTTGGAGCGATCTAACCATAACTCTGAGTCAGAAAACATGGGTTCACAACACTGCCATCCCTATAATAAAACCGCTTTCTACATCCTTCCAGATCTGACTTCTGATAGTTTGTTTTGTTAAACAAATTTCTATCTATGTTCATACTTTTTTCTTCTATTATCTTTATCCAGTTTTAGGATTAGTACAATGTTGATTTCCTAAAATGAGGGGAGAAGTGTTCCTTCTTTTTTCTGCTTTAATTGTTTGATATAATTTATCAGTTAAAATGTTTATGAGCCTGCTGTTGTCATATAGGTAGGCTTTCAAGCTAGGAATATACTTTCTTTAATAGGTGCTATTCAAATTTATATTTCCTCCAGAGTTAGTTTCATTAATTTATCTTCCAAGGTACTTCTTAGAAGTTGTCAAATTTATTTCAAAAAAGATTTTTGTAATATGCTTTCTATATCCTTTTAAAGTCTGTAAAATCTGTGTTAATGTCTCCTAGATCTTGATATTGTAATTTTAAAAATGTATAATTGATATTGTGTAATAAGAAAAGATCTAAAGGTACAGGGGAAGTGGGAGGGGTAGGGGAAAGGACAGAAGGGAAAAGAAAAAATATGAGAAAAAGAAAAAAATGGAAACAAAGTCTTTGCAAATAGGGAAGGGTGGAGGGGGTGAAGGGAGGGCAGGGGAATGGGGGAAAAAATAAGAACCAAGATACTCATGTAAAGGTACAAGATCCCAATGATGAATGTAACTGTATTTTATACCGAAAATGTACCAATAAACTTAATGGGAGAAAAAAAGGAGAAAGAAAACATGGGTTCAAATATCAGTTCTGGCTTTTACTTATCTGTGTGACTTTGGGTAATATACCTAGTGGTTGTGAGCCTGTTTGTTCAGCTGTTTAGTGGAGTTCACTAGCAGGACTTACATCTCATTGGGCTGTATGTGGCACCCATCAGCAGTGAATTTCCACCTCCAAAAATCATTTCCTTTCAGAAAACAGGCTAGTGTTCAGGTATGAGCCTATTGTGGTAACGATGGAAGGCCCTTTTTTCCTTCTTCTTCCCTCATTTCTGAGGGTGTTTTTGCAGAATTGGGTAAGGGAACTGACTCTGGCCTGTTCCTTGTCTGTGGAGGGGACCTAGGCGCTATGAGATTGAGGGCCAGCTGGATTAGAGGCTTTGAAATGTCAGCCGTTTTAAATTTTCACAAAACATTAGAAATAAAGGGTCCCCAATGATTTTTCTTGGTAGGTTTTACAAGGCCCTATAATGTTTCTCAGTTTCTGTATTTGGACACTAAAATTTTCTTAATATTTAGTGCCTGTGTATAGGGGAAATAGTATAACTCCAAAACTGCTAGATGTGAGATACACCAAGTTCATGTTCCCCCAAATTGAAGAATGAATTCTAAGGAACAGTGGAGCCTAAGAGTAGGAAAAATCTATTGAGAGAGAGAGCTCCTGAGAGACAGGAAGGGACCTGAAAGTGGGTTGCCAATGTGCCCACTTCTCAAAGGAAGTTTTATAGAATAAAATCATGGGGTGGGTACCAAATTACAAAGTGGGTACAACATGGGTCAAAACTGATCAACCAATAATATGAGAAGTATAGCCACTTAGGTAATATTGGTCCAGTGGGGGAAGCAGGTCACGTAGCAAGTGTACATTGAAAGAGCAAAGACCTTTTTAGGAAGGGATGAATCAGGAGGTCCTGGTCACCCACCTGGGTGACTGATGTATATCTAGATTTTATTGGTTCAGGTAATACCACTTATCTTATCCCTTGGGGAGGCATGTAGGCCTGGTCATTCCGTCTTTATCTTGAGGCCTGGCCTTCAACGGATGTGCCTCCAGCCATAGTTGTAATGTGTTTTCATCCTCTGCACTGACTTCCTCAAGGGCCTAGCCTTGTCTGACTGCCTATAATATTTCTACCTAACTTAATTGCCTATATTTGGGTCTGAGTTGTCCTGTTAGGAAAGATAAGTCCATCTAAATCAGGCCCTCTTGCCCGGGTGATAGGTAATTTTGTATCCACCTTGCCCTGAGACCTTTCTGTTTCCATGCTTGTGCTTGGAATAGCAGCCAGTGAGTCCTTGCTCTTTCTTCATCTGACTTTGCAGATCTGGTTATCTAGCTGAATGATATTTTAGGAATAAAATTCTGAATCACATTGGGTTTCAAGATGTGGTGCTACCTACCGACTTTGATTGAAAGGCTTCAATTACAATTCTGCCAGGTCATTGTAGTCGGTTAGGTTGGAAGGATCCCGGGATATGCCTGGGGCTGAATTTTGCTAGCCAGGACCAGATCACCTGAGTCACCTACCCTGTTGCCCTTGTGTGGAAGGATGAGAAGGGAGAAGGTGCTTCCCTGTGCTGAGCTGCTGCCAGCTGCCTGAGGAGCCAGGGACTGCGCTGAACATACTATAGACATGGACTGTCACTTGAGTTTCTTCTGAACTTACCGAATAGTGCCGTCGTTTTCTGCACTCTTCCCTGTGGTGCTCCTTGGATTATTTGAAATACAGGGCAGCTGTCTTACGCCAAGTGATCTGAAAGTACGTGCAATCCACAGGTAGGCCCTTATATTTACCTTCAGAAGCTGAAGTTCTTGTCTAAAACTAGCCAGATGCTCTCTGCCTGATGGCTGAAGGGTCAGTTGGGTAATCTTCACAATGCCTCAGTCATGTCCCCTCCAACCTAGCATGGTGCTGTCATCCAAGGCTTGACTTTATTTGTGGATTTGGTTCTTTGGGATCGTTTAAAATCTGTCTCCCCTCCCCCAAGACTTTCTCCTCTAGATGGTAGGGAAAGGGAGGCATCCTCTGTTACTTTTCATAATCATTTTACTCTTCCCCTCTGTCAGATCCCACCCCAAATTGGACCTGGTTTCAAATTTGTTCCCTTCACTCAGTTGTTGGCCAGCTGCTTCCTTCCCCTCTAATTAGGGTATGTCCTCAAGTAGTTTTGCATCTTCCTCTAATTAAAAACTACAAATTTGCAAATATTGTTCACTGAGCTGAAGCCAACCTATAGGAAAAATTTATGCATTTGGTCATTTTGGTTGTAGAGATATCCAGATTTTTACATCTTCTTCCATCCAAAGGATCAAATGCCCATCACTGTTACTTAGGGCAGTGTTTATGGCATCAAATTGGCTGGGTTATTGGGGTTGTTTGCATTTTGTTTACATCAGAGCTGTCAGAAGCAGAGTAATAATTGTCAGTACCAAAAAATCAGTTTAGTGCATTCATAATGATGGCTTCTAATAAATAAAGCAGCTTTTCCATTTTCATCTTCCTTGAGATATCAGAGCACTTGATGATAAACCTTGTATTTTGACTGTTGACCTCATATATATATATAGATGGATAGATAGATAGATAGATAGTTGAAATCAATGCACTGTTGACCCTGTTGCTGTAGTTAATTGATCATCTTCTTTGCCCTAGTTTCTGTTTAACCTTTGAGCATATTGTTTTTCCAACATTAGTTTCCAAAGGGGTTTATAAACAATAAACATGATCCATAACTTGTTTTCTGTAGGTCAAAAATTAAATCATGTTTTTGGGTGAAACTACATGAAACCTTTATGATCTTTAACTGGTAAGACCCATCTTCATTTAGAATTAAATGGTAGCAGATTCCTCTAAAATACCTGGGCAAATCAAGCAACTGTTGATTTTAAATGATCTGTATGGGAGATGTCCCTTTCAAAACATCTTTTGTAAAAATGAATAATAAGACCACCTCTATGCATTTATCTGATTATTAAATTTGGATTTTCAATTACAGTGATTCTTTAAAACAAGGCATACATACCTTTGTCCAAACTTGGCACCAGAAGTGGCTTTGAGATGACTCAAAACTAAACTTTGCAGTTTCTTAACATCTAATACAAGTCACAGCTTTTTCTTTTTTCCATTTAGGTGGAGAAGTAACCTTAAAATATTTAAATGTGGTAAAAAATTCCTAGCATAGTATTTGTGTGTGTGAAATGTCATAAATAGCTTCAATCAACTGTTCATCCTTTGTTTCCAATATTTAAAAAGGGATAATTGGCCTAGAAAAAGCCTTAATATACACCCTACTTTAGAAACACGAAGAATTACCAACTATTCTGTTTTACCAGCAGGTGGCGTGACTTATTGCAATGCTGGTGACTGTTTAAAAACCAATACATCTTACTATGTTTAAGTAGTTGTACAATTAAAGTGATTCCTGAAGTCTTTGCCCCAAGTTTAACAGTCAAAAGCTTAATATCCTTAGTATATAAAGAGCTTTTACAAATAAATAAGTACAACCTTAACATTTCAGTAGAAATTGGGTATAGGATATGAACATTCAATTTATACATGTATAGGAGGTGAGTAGAGAGAAAGACACACACAAACTAGCCAATAAACATGAAAAATACAGTATCTCTCTAAGGAAGGTGAGTGAATACTAGAAGATACAGATTTTTACCTGTAAATCGCAAGGCTTTAAAAATGCCACTACTCATCACTGGCAAGATAGGCACCTTCATATTCTGCTATTTGGCTATAAACAATCTTTCCAGAATGGAATTTTTCAATATGTATCAAGAGCTTGCACATATTAACTCAATAATACACTACCAGGAATTTATTCTATAGAATAAGCAGAAATATGCACAAAAAATTATGTAAGAAATGCTTACTCCCACATTTTTATGTGTAAAAAACTAGGGAAAAAAACATAAGGTTCTCAACAATAGTGAGTGGTATAATTACTATTGATTAATCAATAGGATGCAATATAAGTCATATATTACCGGAATCTTTGGTGATATGCTATATATATTGACTGAGAAATGGTGAGGTTCATGAGAGGATTTAATACTAAAAGAATTGTTGTGTGTTTATAGACAAAACACCCTCAAATTTAAATATGGGTTACCACATTAATTTTTATCCATATCTTTTTTTGTGCTTTTTATATTTTGTGTATATATTATTTACAACCAGGAAAAAGTATAAGCATTTTAAAAAGTGATAAGCCTAGCATTTGAGATATGAATCACTATTGCATTTGTATTTCTCATGGAAATCAGATTCAGTAGTAAGTTCTATGTCTGGGGAAAATAGAGCTCATTTGAGTCAGAGTTTGGAAAGCTCTTATGAATACTAACCTCAGAAACCTCAAACTAGTATGTAGTGGAATAATAACATAGCACAAAAAGCCACAGATGTCAGTCTGAGTGAGGGAGGTTAGAGTAGTTATATAAAACAGTCATGAGAGGGAAAAAATGCACTCATTTCAGATCCCCAGCTGGGAACCTTGGGGTCAGTGGGTGGCTCCATATTGACTCTGTGGCAAAGCCTATCGTTTTGGGCCTGGACCTGGAAACCTGGGTTCCTCTTCTGGCTGCTCTGCAGTTTTATGTTGTTTTTCATACCAGGGTCTGAGCTCAGGACCTTGTGCTTGCAAGGTAGGCTTGGCGCCACTGAACTAAATCCCCAGCCTCCTCTGCAATTTTATTTTTTCTTAGCCTTGGGCAAGTGACCAGGCTCGCTGAACTCTTGAGTTTTCTTCCAGTGCTGGATTCTATTCCTTTGTGGGTTTGGCATCCTAATACAGCTTTCTGGCCCCATAAGGTGAGCTGTGAGCCTGGGAGTGTCTGGCCAGAGCTGAGGCAGATGGAGGCCCTTCCAATCACACCCTTGGACCCAATGTGTCTGAAGTCGTCTGGCCCCCAGTTATTTCTGAGTAATAAATCACCATGACATAAATACCTGGAAAAGGTTACAGTTGAGGGTAACAAAGGCAGTTTAATTCTCGGGGATTACAAAATGAAAGCAGAGATAAGTCACAATATGAGCAAACCTGGTATAGGTCTTAACAATGAAAAAATGAAAAATTAAGAAATATTATGTACATGTGCCCCCCCAGAATATAATCATTATGTACTACAAACATTTATTTTAAAAAATTTTAATTAAAGTTTGTAGTTATCATCAGGCTAATTTTTATCCTATCAGTGGTAGGTAAAATTGAGACTTCAGGGGCCTCATTTATACCTGGTCTCCCTCTGCAGTTCAGAGGATTTTATTATTCAACCTTACAGACTAACTTATATTCAGAGATGTGTTCTATAGGGCTTTTATAGTGGCCACTATATAGAAAATACATGGTTAGGGGCCAGGGATTTAGCTCAGTGGTTCTGGCACCTGCCTTGCAAGTGCAAGGTCCCGAGTTCGATCCCTGGTACCAAAAAAAAAAGAAAAGAAAAAGAAAATACATGGTGACCCATGCTTCTGTGTAAAATTGAAACAAAAGTTTTACAAAATAGTATCTATCCTCACTGTCTGCAGTGCATTGTGACATCTTGTAGTCTACTTTATCCTATTAGAGATAATTGTTTTGACTCATCAGTTTGACTTCATGCTATGCTCTCATTTTAAAGAACAGTGGTTTAGAGCTTTTTAAGAGAGACCCAGTATAGGGCTGGGGATTTAGCTTGGTGGCACCACACCTAACTCACAAGTGCAAGGTCCTGAGTTCCATCCCCAGTACTGAGAGAAAAAAAAAGGGCCCAGTATAAAGAGAACAACTACTGCACATCCCTGAAACTATAAAATATCATTGACAAATTTCTTTGCAGAGAAACATAAATGGAAAATAGATTATTTGTTCAGCTCATTGTGATAGAAACGAAGACAAAAGTAACCTGTTAAAAGAGGAGCTGCAAGGTGCTAGGGGTGTAGTTCTGTAATAGAGCCCAGGCATGGTGCTCTGGGATTGATCCCCCAGCACCACACAAACACATACACACGATGTGTACATGTCCAGTAAGTTCAAGTAAGAACAAGTCTCTGAAGAGTTTCCTAATTTTACTTATGGAAATTATCATATTTTACCTGTGCAGGTGAATGGAAAAAATGAACAAGCCAAGCTGTCCACGATCCTGGTTTTGCTCCCGGTGTCCATCTTGGACTTTTCCCTCTTTGCATCAGCACCAGTCTCAGAGTCTAGGTCTGTGTGAACTGAAAGGACCATGCAATAAGGGAACTCCCAGCAGCACCTCAGATAAGAGATGGGTGCACTGTTCACTTCCTGCATTGTTTCTGGGCCACTCAGTGACTGCAGGTGCCCATGTCCTATGACTTTTTTTTTTGGTATGGAGGGTTGAACCCAGTGCCTTTGCACTGAGCTGGATTCCCAGCCTCCCTCCCTTTTTTAATTCTTTAATTTTGAGACTGGGTCTTGCTAAGTTGCTTAGGTTGGGCTCAAACTTGGAATCACCCTGCCTCCCAGAGTGCTGAGATTATAGATGTGTGCCACTTGTGCCTGTCTATGTTCTGAAGACTTTGTGTGCTTTTTCTGGTATCTCTTTCCTATACTTTTTTTCTCTGCTGCCCTGCTGCTGCTTTTCTGTTCTCTCTGTTTCCCCTCTGTCTGTGCAGTGTGAGTGGCAGTGGCCTCGTGGTCCCCTCTTGGCCTTTGATTTCTTTAGCAGGTTTTTAATGGCCTTTGATGTCCAGTTAGATATCAGTGAAAGGACCTGAATTCAGAGCCTTTTCCTGCACATTTTCCTGTTAGACCTGAACCCACTGCCCCAGGGCCAGGAGGCAGGGTGCCCTTTCCCGCTGCTGGAGGGCTCTGAGAGGCTGGACCTTGTCCTATGTGGGCCACCTGCTCAGCCCTGTGTTACACAACATAGAAAGCTTGGCAGTGCCCCAGAATGACCTTTTGCATTGAGCCCAAGAAAAAGCACATAGGCCCAGTCTGTCTGGAAATGCCTTATATGGAGAGGTTCTGGGTCTATTTTATGTTTGGTTTGTAAGAGGATCATAGTTTTGAAAAAAAAGAAAAGCCTAAGGCAATAATATCATGTTACTAAGAGGCTTGGTTAAAGAAAACGCTCCTTGGAATCTTTTCCATGAATCGTCCCACCCTGCCTCGCTGACTGTGGGGCTGCAGTAGACCCACCTCTGCCATCTTGTCTTGTGCCTACATCTTGTGCTGTTGCACCGAGGGCCCCTCACTGGGCAGACACTGTCCACTTCTCCCTGCACTGCTCTGCAGAGAGGCTTCAAGGCTGGAAGGCCCTGCCACATGTTCGTGCAGATTGGTGGTTTTCATTATTCCTGGAAGTCAGTCCCCAGCCCTAAATCCTCAGATGTTGACAGGATAAAGCAAAGAAGACCTGCGGAGCCGCCCTTCCTCGCCTTGGTGCCCAGCCTGACTGGCAGCAGGAGCCGGTGGCAGCAGCGAGTGCCAGGCTTGAGGACCAGACCACCCTTGCTGCCCACCCTGTGGCCCTCCCACCTCTCAAAGGTGACAGGTTGGGCAGAGGGTGAATCAGAACTTATTTAAAGCCTTGTGAACAAAGTGATTGACGGTCCCTCTGTGTAGGGCTGAGTTCTGTGCTCACTGAGCCGGCAGGATTGTGGTGTGGACGTAGTGGGATTGGGCCTCCATGTCCTCCTCCTTTACCCCAAGCAGGAGGAGCTGCTCTCTGCGAAACTGCCCTGCTGCTTAACACAATGATAACATGACACCTCCTCCATCATGAGGAAAGAGGCAGAGAAACTAGCAAGGCCAAGACATGGGAGCTCTTCAGGAAGTAATTATGTAGAAACAAATATAAAGTCAAACCTTGAAAAGATAATTTTAAGAAACTTCAGAGCTATGTGTGTTGGGAAGATTTAGGACTAAGAAAAGTGATCTGAAATACCAAAAAAAAAAGATTTCTTAGGGGGGAAAAGTGTTCTCCACTGGAACAAGAGAAAGTCCCTAGCATAAATTTCAACAACAGATAAATTAGGCATCATGGCACTAGGGAGGCTGAGGCAGGAGGATCTCAAGTTAGAAGCCATCTTGGTCAGGGGCTGGGGATTTAGCTCAATGGTGCCTCTGCCTGCCTCTCAAGTGCAAGGTCCCCAGTTCAATCCCTGTCACCAAAAACAAAAAAACAAAAAACACATCTTGGTCTGCTTGGCAAGTTCAAGGCCAGTCTGGCCTAAATAGCAAGCCCCTTTGTCAAAAAACAAAACAAAAAATGTAAATTGAGTTTAGTACAAATGCAGAAGAATCAAAGAGTGAAATAGAATAGGCCTGTTATTGATCATTTTTATGTGAACTATAGTTCATATTTATTTTTTAAGAAACCATAGGCAATTTAAATATGGTAAAATAATGTTAGCAGATATTTTCTCCATTAACTCAAGGACAAGAGCGATCATGGGAAGCATGTATCACCATTCTGATTTTTGTGTGTTACGAAAAAGTTGAAAATACAGGAAAGCTTGTTAAGTGAACAGCCCTTAAACAACCGTTATAGGTTTAGCTTTTTAACATGTTGTATGTCTTAAATATTGCCAAAAGTTAATTTATAAAAAATAAACCACTGCTGAATTAAAAAAAAAGAAAAAGAAAAACAACATCATGATGGAAAAAACCCATTTGGTGTGCATCATTTAGTATCTTTAATAAAAGACTATTCAAAGAAACAGGCTATGTAACAGATGACTTCCTGGTCAAGAATGCTTTCTGCTAAATGCTTACATGTAATGAACAATACAAACAGGTGTGTAGATTGGACTTAAAGAAGTATGAGTGTTTTTAGAGTATGTCACTGACCAAAATTGCTTCATCAGCTGGAATTTAGAAACTAAAAGTTAGTGAAGGATGACTTAGAATGTCTAGTTCAGATTTTCACTTGGCTTTAAAATATTAAGTTTCAGAAGAACCATGAAAATTTGATTTTAATCATTTTTACCAAAAAAAGTGATCCAAAACATGAAAACGGGCTTTCTTTGGGTTGAATACATCAAAATGACATAGTCCCTTCCAGTTCACATATCACTCTCTGAGACACAGTGCAACTGGAAATGTTTTTGCCATCACAGTGGATATTTGTAAAAGCCAATGCTTAGGGATGCTCCTGAACCTTAAAAATAAAAAGAAGTAACAGGCACAGAGTTTTCTAAGGATGGCTGTGTTTCACACACTGCGGAAAGATAAGGAAAACAGCCTTCTAGAGTTTCAATCCGCATTGTAAAATGGATTTCATCTCCCTCAGTTTGCTTGCTGACTTCTTAGACCACTTGACCAGAAGCCTGTTTTCACTGGTTCTTTGCTAACTGCTGTTGGTACTTTGCAGGCTACACATTTAAACTTCTGTAAAGAACACTGCAAGTTCTTTCATGTAATTTAAGTTTGTGCTGAATATTTTTCAAAGGATTTTATAAATAATACAATATTTTAAATGAGTCTTCAGATTCACTTGTTGTTATATTGTTGCTTTCTCCAACTTTATCTACAAATGATCTGATTCCAGGTAAATTTAAGAGGGATCCAAGGACTGGCACTCTTCTAATAAAGCCAGCATCCACAGGAAAGAAGCCCCTGAACAAGAGAAAGAATCCATACATTTTGAAGATCATGCCTGTCAAAGGCCAACCAATAAGGACTACAAATACACCACCCAAGAAAAATCCTGTAGCTTTCATTTTATGTTTTTGGAAAAAGAATCTGAATGTTCTTTCTAAACCAATTACAAAAGCCAAGCCAGCCACAAATAAAACATTTCCAATAGCCAGTAGTGCTTTGTCAAAAAAGAGAATCATTCCAAAGAACAGGAAAAACACTCCAAATCCTGTTAATCCCATTCCAGTTTTCTGGGTATCTGTTAAGGAGATCATGGTTGCAGCGGTGAGACCAGCATCAGTGGCACCTCTGAACGCCCAGGGTGGGAAGCTGAATGGAGAGAAATGAAGCCAGGATGCAGCCCAGGAGAGCCGCCACGTCTTCCAGTGTAGTTCATATTTAAACATCCTTAGCTGTGAGGTGTTTATCTTTTATTTCTTAATAGATGAGAGAAGGGCTGGGGCATAGAGTTTATGATTTGAGGACAAGATGAAATTATTTTAAATCCAATTTCAGAAATAAGATTTTTCAGGCTGGGGATTTAGCTCAGTGGTTCTGCTGCCTGCCTAGCAAGCGCAAGGTCCTGAGTTCGATCCCTGGTACCAAAAAAAAAAAAAGAGTTTTCTGGTAGTTTTGTGAAATCCACAGTGAAAAGTTGGATTGCTGAGCTGTTGATAATACAGTGGTGCCTCGGTTCATGAATTCAATTTTCTCCACAATTCTGATCACAAACAGAACTAGACAAGAACAGAATCAAATTTCCCCATAAGCTCAACATGGAACCTAATGATTGAATTTGATTCGGTTCTCGTCCAACTTGGTTTGCAACCAGAATCATGGAAAGAAACAAATTTGTGAACCATGGTACCCCTGGATTAATTCTAATAAATGATTCTTATTTCTGTGACATTCTTAAGAGGGGGGAATGTTGTGTTACCCGCATATGTATGCAGCTGCAATAGAAAGACAAGTATTGGGGCCGGGGATTTAGCTCAGTGGCACCATGCCTGCCTCGCAAGTGCAAGGTCCTGAGTTCGATCCCCAGTACCAAAAAAAGAAAGACAAGTATTGACCAAGTGTAGAAAAATCTTTGGATGTACCATAGATGATCTATATGGTATGGTCAGGATGCTCAGAAAGAAAAATGTGCGGTGTTAGTCCTGACAGTTCAGAAACAGAAGAGCTCACTGCTGTGTTGGGATGCTGAGTACGAAGGAGACTATTTTTTGCAATCCAAAGGCAACCAGTACCTTTCCCTTCCAGGCTGTGGGGGAGGCAGGTCAGTGAGGCCCTGTTTGAACACCTGGGACAGCATTCAGCCCTTTATCCATGAGTGCAAGGTTGGCCTTATGAGCACCACCACCCCAATTCGATTCCGCTGTCTTTTTGGAGAGGACCTGCTGGTTTTGTAACCGGACAAAACAGTCTCAGCTATGATTTTTTAAATTCTTATGTCTTTTATAGGACACGGCCCTCTTGGTTTTTTCCCTTGGTATCATGTTGTCCAGAGTATCCTGCATTGGACGTGTTTGTTTCTGTTTCCTAGAGGTGTCTAACACAGCGTCACAAACTGAGGCTTTTAGCAGCAGAAATGCCTCTTGTCAGAGTTGCAGAGACCAGAATTCTGAAAGCAAGGTGTCAGCAAGCGTGGTGCCCTTTGGGAGCGCTGAGAGAGGATCTGGTCCCTGCCTCTTTCCATGAGCCAGGTGGCTGCAGCTGTCCTGGCATCCCTCAGGCTGTGGAGCTGTCATTCTGAACCTTCCTCTGATGTCGCGTGGCACAGTCTCCCGTGTGTCCACCTGTTTTCTCAGAAGGACACTCGCCATTGCATTAGGGCTTGCCCTAATCCTATATGACTTCATTTTAACCAATCACAGCTATAAAGGCCCTATTTCCAAGCCGGGGTGATAGTGCCCACCTATAATCCCCATACTCAGGAGGCTGAGGCGCAGTAGTCTTGAGTTCGAAGCCAACCTGGATCACATAGTGAGTTTGAGCTCTGTTTCTAAATGAGGTCACATTGTGAGGGTCCAAGTGGATGTGAATTTTGGGAGAACACTGTTGAATTCAATTTCCTTCTGTTTTGTTCTCTTGAATTTGCTGTAGATAGCCAAATCAGTACTAATCTTCCTAGATCTCCTAACTAAAGGAGAAAAGAGAAGAGGGACTGGTCCTTAGTGATAAACCTGAGTACCTGGCTTCAAGTCCTGGAGCTCTGAGTGTTTTGACTTAGTGCCCCACCTCCTCTTTTTTGTTTGTTTGTTTTTTCTAAATTTTAAGCTGAATTTCTTACAGCTGAGACTGCTGGATTAAAGAACTTCTGACATACACAGTGTTATGTGTGTGTTATGCTTTCTTGGGTCTTTCAGACCCAGTGTTTCTGAGTGCTGGGAAAAAGGGACGCGTGATGCTTCTGAGGGGTAGACCGGGCGGAGGAACAGTGGGAGAAGAGGGTGTGTGGGAGAGGTTCTAGAATAAACTCCTTCTTAGGGCTGGGACACAGACCCCGCTTTTCTCTGGGCCATCTGAGTTGCAGGAGACTGTGGCCGCCTGTGCGAAGACTCTGGAGGGCCCGTCTCTGCCTATCTCGGGTGCCGCCTGTGAATTACACTCTGTTTTGGTGAAAGTGACGCTCTGTCCAGCTGTGGGGGATGCTGCCTGGCACAGTCGCTCTTCTCCGTTCAGTTTGCTAGTATTTTTGAGACCTACCTTTGTGCAGACTCATCCCCCGACTGTTGAAAGGCAGGCGTTGGCCTCCAGTGAAAGGGATAGAGAGAGAGCCCAGTTGGGAAGTGCTGTCCAACGCAATCTGAAATTATAGAAAGATCCTCTTGGGGATTTGGGATCTCTTGTATCAACCCTTGTATTTCTCTGCGAAAGAAAATACTAAATCTTAGAGGAACACACACAAAAAAAGAGAACGCTGTTAAACACAGAGTGATTTTAATCTTTGGCAGCAGCCTACATACTTTAAGCAAAAAATTCCAAGTCCTGTTCCCATTGTCATGCACCTGTCATGACGGCTGAATGAGTTTTTTCTGTCTTGATGGATGGGGGTCTTAAAAGCTTGCTCTTTTTCATTAGCAGAGTGCCAATGCGAATGCTTTGTCATTCTGATGGAGTATAATGCACAAATCAGTGTAATTATTCAGTGTTTGGTAATCGGCGAGATTGTGAAGGGGAATGTTGCACAACTCAGAAGTGGCCTAATTCCACCTGACAGTGTTCCATTTAGGCTCTTACCATCTCCTCCAAGAAGCCAGGGAGGCTGGTGGATTTCCTGAAGGCCCAGGGCAGTGATGCTGGGACATTGAGTTGTCCTAAATCACTCGCTAATTATGGGATGCCCAGTGGTCCCATAGAGGGTCTTGCTCTCGATTTTACATTCTGTTCATCCCAGTTGTCTGAGAAATGTCAATTATATATTATGCACGAAGCAGGGTGGATTGTTCCACATGGCTCCAGTAATGAACTCCCGGCCAAATCCATTAGATTCCATGCAGGAGTCAAGTAGACATCGGAGAGAGGGGCAAGGGAGGGACTCATTGGGAGTGATGTTGAAAAAGCTACCCAACTTAAACTCACTCTTCTTTTGTAAGAGTCTCTGTTACAAGAAAGTAATCTGTTCACTTGAGCTGTTTTAGGAGACTTTGTGCTCTCAGTTGCAAGGAAGGAGACTGAATTTTTCATTAGCTCATTTAAATCAATTTATTTCAGCCCAGCTTAACACGGGAGTGGAGGATCTGCGAAGTGCCTCGGGGCTAAGTCCCACTCTCCCCCCAGCTCATCTAATTTGGACTGGGGGGCTTTTTTTTTCATTGAACCTAAAAATATCTTCAGGCAGGCCACTTTTCCAGGGTAAATCATATTGTAGAGAAGAGGCCTTGTCCTAGAGCGAGTTGTTGGCCTTTCCTTGGTTAAAGCCAGCTTCCCCGATCTTCAGTCACAATGAGAGCTGGTAATAAGCAAAGCTAACCTTTACTGAATACTCACCATGCCACGTGTAGCTAATGTAATCGCCACAGTGTCCCAAGGGGGAGGTACCATGATTTCTACCTGTTTAAGCACGAGTGGTGCACAGAGTGATTAGGAAGCAAACCCAAGGTCACACAGTCACACTGACTTGCAAAGATGGGGCTCAGGCCCTGGCAATCTTGCTCCAGAGCCCCCCCCCCCCCCCCGCCCCGCCGCTTAATTTGGAGGACCTGGTACATCTGATGTCAGGCATAGGAAATACTTGCTTTAGAATGCAGCATCAGCCCTTTTCTGGCCCACCAAAACCCTTCTTCAAAGCAGACCCTCAGTGGCAGTGGGATGTGTGAGAGGATACGCTCTTTCATGCTGATGGGAGGATACATTTTATTAAAATCTTTAAACAAACAAACCCTAGAACAAAACTGCCACCCTTATTCTCTGTGAAGCTGTACCAGGAAAGTTGGCTTGGTGACTGGGTGGACACCTGGGAGAACACTTATGCACCATCCCCTGTGCTGGGGCTCTCTGTGTGCCCTAGGGAACATGACGGACTGGGTGAGTCCTGTTCAGTGGTTACGAAAAGGGAGGAGCTGGGTGGGAGAGGAAAGCAGGACCCGAGCGAGCTGGCGAGGCCTGCGAAGGCATATGGGGCTGTGTACACCCTGCTGAGTGACTGCTGGGTCACCGGGCCCTGGTCCTCCCAAGGGCTGCCCGTCCTCTCCTCCTGTTGCAGACTGGAGCCTCGCCTGGAGAGGAGGATCTAGTTTGCTGTCTTCCCTGACCGATTTATAAACTGAAACCTGGTGCCTCCGAAGAGTGGAGTTCAGGCCTGTGGTTTCCAAACTTCATTTGATCACAGTAGAAGGAAAGTCACCCAAATTAGGTGATAGTAAGTTTCCCTAAACATGAAAACCTGTCAGTTATAAAGGTGTTACCAGTTTACGTCAAAAGATCCTCATTAATTCAATGTAAATTGTATGGTAGTTACAAGGGACTTGGAGGTTTTTCACAGTAGGAGCGATTTCATAAAGTATTTGTTCCTAAAAGCAGTTCATTTGCAATGCTCTTAGGGAACCAGAGAAACATTTCCCAGCTTAGTTAAGCCTCTTTGGAGGCTTTAGCCTGTGGAAGTTTCCATTTTACCCTGGGCCTGCGCAGGCTTGCTAAGGCTCCTCTTCTTTCTGTCTTCTGAGGACTCGGGGGACAGCCCCTTGGTCCTCTGTTCAAGGGGACCAGCTGAGGCTTTAAGAGGAAGGGGTCGCACAGGGCGGCAGCTGCTCACAGCAGCGACAGAATTGGCCACCTGTCCTCAATGTTGTCCCCCCAAGTTTTGAATGTTCTTCCTTTCAGATCAACTACAGAAAGATCAGAATGGCTGAAATGTTCATTGCAGGGTTGCCTGTCACAAACGTAAGGATCCCTGAGTCTCAGTGTCCCAGGGTGGGATCCGGGAATCTACTTTCAGAGTAAGCTCTCCAGATGAATCTTGCTCTTATCGCGATGACTCTAGACTCACAGACACTGGCCACATGCCCAGGAGCCGTGGAGGCAGGGAAAGGACACTGGAGCGGGAAGGAGGTGGGTTGGTGACGGGAGACACGGCTTCGAGGCTCTGTGACACTCTTGAGGCCTACACAGGTCATGAGTGTGGGCTGGGTCCAGAGGAGCGGCCCGGGGAGGAGCTAGGCAGCGGCAGCCTTTGTCCACCCCTCTGCCCATCTCCAGGCTGGAGCATTTGGAACTGTCCAGGCTGGTCTTTCTCCTTGAACTTCCTGGGTTCTTCCTTTGTCCTAACTAAGACCCCCTGCATACCCTCAGGACACCTGGATGAATGTAGACCCTCATCTTGTTACTGTATATGTGTGAGGTCATCTGCTTAAAACCTACCCCTTCCCTTGAGGGCAGAAACTGTCTCATTCACCGCTTTGTCCACCAGCACACAGCACAGTGCCTGGTATATAGCAGGAGCTCATTAAAGTTTTTTTTGTTTGGTTTTGATTGAAGGCTTTGGGGTGTGGGTAGACAGGGTCTCACTGTATGGCTGAAGATGGCCTTGAACTCAGCCCAGCCTCCCAGGTGCTGGAATTTCAGGTGTGCATCACCATGCTCAGCTTCAGTGAATAAATACCCTTGTGTATTCAGTCAAATACAGTTTTCTGCTCTTCCTAGACTTCAGAAAGCTAATTGAGAAGGTAGAAGACCATGTCTGAGGCTGTAAGCACCACTGTTCTGTCAAACTAACTTGGAAGAAATGTCCTGTTTCTAACAAGTGATTTACCCCCTCTTGGAAAAATACACTAGTTAAGCTTGTTGAGACCTGGGGGAGGGGTAGTCAGCAAAATCTCTTGCTTTGCTTTATAAAAACATACACATTAATTTTGCAGTACACACTCAGCATCCATCTGATGAGCCCTGGATTTTACAGGAAGTGTTCGGTGATTTGTTGGCTTCGTTGAAAAGATTGTTAGCTCATCAGCAAAACCCTGGTCCAGACTCCTAAGAGTGGACTTGATTTTCCAAACAGGTTGTTATTTAGTCTCCAGGAAGCCACCTGGGCAGAGTCTGTTTGCTCGGTAGGGTTGCCTCTGTCCTCCTCTGTATCTTTATCAAGAACCTCAGAGACAGTGGGATTGTAGATTGGAACAGAAATAAAAGTGCGTGTAGGGGCAGGAATTGGAAGCTCAGGAAGGTTTCCTTCTGTCCTGTGGTTCCAGACCCAGTACAACTCAAATAAGAACTGAAATTTATTTCTCAAAGCTGACTTCTTAGTGTATGTTTAGTTTTTCTTTCTAAATATTGATGTAGCCACTTGAATACACTGGGGAGAAAAATTCTTAGCTGAACTACATTTATTTTAGGATTTGGCTGCGTGTGTGTGTGTGTCTGAATGGGTAGATCACATGGGGGTCTTGTTTTCCAGAATAGGAGGTAGGCCTGAGCCATTTCTGCATCTTATACATACCTAGGTTTTCAACCTTTTTAAAGTTGTGCTGATATTTATTTGTTCCTACTTAGTTTTTATGAAAGTGATTGTGTCAACTTGGTGTGCATTGTAAGCAGACTGGCTCATTAAAATACCACCACAACTTTCCAGGTCTTAATGTCTGCTATTTTTGTTTGTATTATTATATTAATTATGCATCCAGGCTTCATTGAATATTTTATATCTTTATGACTCAAAACTCTTAATTTGCACTTTTTTCTCCTAAGTCTTTCTTTGGTGGCGACTGACATTTTAATCTAAGCATCACTAACTGACGACAAGTGCGGTAGAGGTAGTAGGAAGCTGGTGGGTTCTGAGTCTCCAAAGCTTTGAATTAACATGGGGAAGTCGTTCATCATGGAACACTAAGTGAAGAAACCAGGACCAAAGAAATGTGTTTCCAGTTTGCCTTCTACTATGTGCACAATGCTTGTGTGGAAAGTGCTGGAAGGAAACATGTTCAAAGATGAACAGTAGAGCCAGGCATGGTGCCTCACACGTCTAATCCCAGCTACCTGCTTGGTGGGGGAGGGGTGCTGAGGCAGAAGGAGTGCAGGCTTGGGGCATCCTGAGCAATTTAGCAAGACTCTATCTTAAAATCCCTGAAAAGGGCTAGAAATGTAGCTTTGTGATAGAGTACCCCTGGGTTCAATCCCCAGTACTGAAAAAAAAACCCAGAACATTAATGATCATTTCTGAGTGAAGTTATTGTAACATCTGTTGGGGAGGCTGCTTCTGCTTTTGTGGCATCTAAATTGTGCACAATGGGCGTGTGTTAATTTTCATAATTTAAAAAATGTTTTTAAAAAAAATCCCTCTCCATGTATCTGAAGTAGATATGGTCCCAAATTGGCAGTGCGGACCTGGGCTAAACCCAGGGCCGGCCTCGGTCCCTCTGTGGGTTTTATCAGTCCCTCCTTACTATTTCCGTGCATGATAAATAACTGCTGTGTCGTGGTTGTGTATTTAATCACTTTTATTTTAGGGTGATGTTTTTAAGAATTATTTTTTGAAGTTTTAGACTTCCAGAACAGTTGCAAAGACAGTACAAAGAGAACTTCTATCCCCTCCATCCAACTTTCCCCACTGTTAACAATTTACTTAACAATGTGACTGTTTATCAAAACAAATAAATTAACGTTATTAACTAAAGTGCAGATTTAACTGGGATTCCTCCAGGTTTTGACATGTCCTTATACCACTGTAGGGCCCAACAGGCCAGGGTGGGCTGTGAATGTGGACTCTCCTCTGAGCGGATCTGTTTTGTATACATAAAAGCAAGACGTTTTTTCCTTGGGGTTGGAAAGAATGAGTGATGCAGAAGGCCTCTCATGTCTTGAAATGGGATTCCTTGTTCTGCAACCCCACAGCCCTATCCCTGCTTCTCCCTTTTGCACCCTGTTAATGTTGGCCCTTATGTTGGCCAACAGCAGATCTACAGAGGAAAAATTGTAGAGTAAAAAAAAGCATTTCAAAAATCTCATACTATTTTTACAGCATTTCTTATATATCAAGTAGCTTTAAAAAAAAAAAAAAAGACAAGGCCAGGGATTTAGCTCAGTGGTGCCACCGCCTGCCTCATAAATGCAAGGTCCCGAGTTTGATCCCCGGTACCAAAAAGAAAAGACAGCTTTGGTTTAGACTTTGAACCACAGAGTGCATTGTACAGCTTGGCCTTTGAAGGCAGCACAGCCACCTCGAGGACTTCAGGCCTGCTCACTGATCTTGCTGCAATAGGAAGCAGTAACTCAGCTCCACAGGGGAACCACGAGGAAACCAAGGCCATCTGAAGTCTGAGGAGAAAGTTTGTCTAGGGTCCCAAGAGTGAATATAAAAAAACAAAGCGTAGTCAGCATATTGCATTTCGGGTATGTCTGGCGTCTAGTTCTGTGAATTCTGGCCAGACTATAACCAAGTATTTGCCAAGCCACCTCAGATTAGCCTCAGATCTGTGTTTGCTGAATACTTTTGCACACATTTGCGTTTCTTTCCTTTCCATTCACAAATACGAGATGGCATGTTAGCTGTGCTGTTACCCAGCAGCAGGCAATGCTGCCCACTGTGACCAGGTTCTCACACAGTAGAGCAAGGAGATGGCACCTTCCTTTCTGGAAACTATGTCGCAGATAATGCACCACGCTGAACATGAGAAGAATCACTCCCTGAGATGCATCATGGGAAGGTATGAGAGTTCTTAATTGGCTAACTCCTGCAACTGTGTGTTAGAGACAATGGTGTTTTGCCACTTCTGAGAACCCCAAAGTTCATTTATAATCTTACTCTAAAGTAAATCAATAACAAGCAGAATTGAGGCCTAGAATCAGTGTGGTGATTGTTGATAACTATGGTGAATTGAGTCCTCTTGGGACCACACAGAGCTGAGGGGTGGGTGGTGTGGCTGGTGGTACAGAAAGGAAGGATGTGTGTTTCAGAATAAAGACCCTTGCAGCACATGCCGGAGTCAGTCTCCTTCCCTCTTTGTTTCCTGGGTTCCTTTCTGTTGGCCTTGAATCAAGGCGGAAGAGGGGGGTCTCTTTCCTTCTGTTTAGACAGCACTGGGCTTGGAATAACAAAGGAAAATACAAGTGGCAAAAGCTTCTCCAGCCCTCAGCTGGGAGACCTTGTGGGCAGTATCCTGGAATATTGCACTATTGCTTTTATGATGTCCACTTAAAAAGACCTTTCTCCCTAGATTGACAAGATGATCTTTAAAACATAATTTCTCAAGGAAAAAAAAACTTTAAAGAAAGGAGATACAGTTTCTGACAAAATCTGCCAATTGAAACTTGTAGTTGGTTGATATGTCCTGCAGATCTCTCACCTATTGATCAAAAGTGAAAACAAAGCAAAATAATATTAGTGTAAACTGTGCACAGTGCTGTACTCTATAATCCCAGTTATGTGGGAAGCTGAGACAGAAGAATCACAAGTTTGAGGCCAGCCTGGGCAACTTACTGAGATCTTGTCTCAGAAAGGGGGGTGGGGTGGGGGTGGAAATGTAGCTTGGGTTCATTCCCCAGTACCAGAAAACAATTAGCATGGAAATATTATTACTTTTATTATTTAGCTTATAATTCTACTGGGGGAAGCATTTACTACTTTATTGTCTTCGATTCCCAGCTCCTCTTATGTCTCTATCACATGGAGATGAGACACCATCAGAGTTCTAGAAATACTGTGCATATGAAGTGTTTTCATGACCAGAAGGAAGACGATTTAGGTCCAGGGAACTGGGAGAGACCCACTCAGTGCCCATGTGGATTGCACCCAGGCTGGAGGACTCTCCTCCAAATGTATGTTAGCCTGACATATTTTTGGACCAATGGAGTGATTTTGGTCTCTTTCCAATGCACTGTTAACAGCTTCATCTATTTGTAAACAGACACAGAGGTGGTGTCTACACAACACGGAGGGAGGTTTGACAACTTGTAGTTAATTTGGTCAATACAGATGGCCACGGGCAGGCGAGAGTCAGCACAAAGTGTTGGAAGAGAGCAGTTCATCATTCAGTGGTACCCAGCACCTTGCCCAGCTGAGCCCATGAACTTTGCCAGCCAGAGTTTTCCTGCATAAACACACAGGTCCCGCACCCGATGGTGAGGGGTAATGCCTTTCAGAAAAAGGCCTGCCAGTTGTGCCACTCTTTGAGACCAGGCTTAGAAGCTGCCACTTGTTCATGTATGCTTTTTCCCAGGCTAGGGATTCCAGTCAGTACTGACCAATCTGCCCCACCCCCTTTTCTTCCTTTCTGTTAGAGATTTAACCCAGGGCCTCACACACGCTAGATAAGCACTTTACCACTGAGCCACATCCCTAGTTCTTTTGAAAATTTTATTTTGAGACAGAATTTTGCTAAGTTGCCCAGGTTGGCCTCAAATTTGCAATCTTCTTGTGTCCACCTCTTGGTAGCTGGGATTATAGGTGTACACCACTATACCCGGCTAGTACTAAGTTTGCTCACTCATTCCCCTTTGTGGATGCTTCCTTGTGTTTTGGAGAATTAATTTTTTTTTGGTACTGGGGATCGAACTCCAGAACCTTGTGCTTTCGAGGCAGGCGCTGGAACCACTGAGCTAAATCCCCGACTTCCTTGTGTTTTGAATAAGCATCCTAAGCATTCCTGCTAATTGCTGAACTTCCTGGCAGTGCCTTCTAAACTAGAAATGCCCTCTAAACTAGAAATGCCTTCTAAACTAGAAATGCAAAGTTCTCAGGGAACTTTGCCCTGAGAAATCCAGGTGGTAGCAGTCAGGGTTCCCCAGACAGAACCAATAGGAGATATGCATAGATGAGTTTGTGCACGTGTGTGTGTGTGTGTGTGTGTGTGTGTGTGTGTACATGTACATGAGAGGGATTTATTAGGGAAATTGGCTCACACTGTTAATGGAAGCTGAGATGTCCCACAGCAGGCCATCTGCAAGCTGGAGAACCTGGGGTGCTTCTGGTGTGGCTTAATCCAAAATTTCAGCCTCAGGGAATACAAAGGTGCTCCCCTTAGTCTGAGACTGAAGGTCTGAGTAGTTGGGGGTGGGAGGGGGGTGTCAGTGGCGTAGGGCCTGGAGTTCAGAAGGCCGAGAGCCCAGAGTTGTGATGTCCCAGGGCATCAGAGTGTCCTGGAGATGACAGCTATAGGAGAGAACAAGTTGGTCTTTTCTTTGCCTTTCTGTTGAGTGGGGCTCCCCAGGGGATTGGACTCATCCTGCCACTCACACCACTGTCCTCCAGAAACCCCCATAAGTCGTGCTCTACCCCTTCTCCAGGTAGCCCCTAATCCAGTCAGGTGACACTTGAAATCAACAATCACACAGGTGCACTGCAAATTTCTAAGTGTCACAGCATGCTCCCAAGCTAAGATTATTACAGTCTCTAGATTGAGTAGTAGACTCAGTATTTCTGTAAGGAGCATATACCTTCCAAAAGGAAGGCTGAAAATTCGGTGAAATGGAGGTACATCCTTTCCATGTGCTGAAGAAGCATGGCCTTTCACTGGCTTAGTTAGCATTTGATTATAGAGTAGCTTAGATTATTTTCTAAATATTTTATATCCAACATCTGGCAGCCTTGATTATGTTGTTGAACTCCTCAAGGGTGGTGATCCTGTATTTTTCACATTTTATTCCTCCTAGGTAGGAGAAGAGAACAAGTTGGAGAAAGCATTTACTTAGATTCTGGGTAGAGGAGCTTGGATTGAATCCTGGAGGAACAGGGGCCTCCTGGTGGCTCTTGTGCTGCAGACTTAACATGAGCAGTGATGGAGAATGTGACTTGGCAGGAGAGTGGAGGCTGTGGCTTGGTGTGTTCCTGTCCCTGGGAGTTTCTGGTAGTTATACTAACAACAAGAAAATCTCTCAGTAAACAGGACAGAGTGTTTAAGTCTACGCAGAGGTAATGTTCTTCACTGAGAAATAATGCAGCATCATGGCAGACACACAGCCTCATTTGGGGTCTCTCCACCTTCTGTCCCCAAAATCCGTAGTGGCAAGAGAAGTGATGTTTCCACCCACCGACAGACAGTGGCCACTCTGGAAACATCCCCTAAGTCACTTTGTCACGATGACAGTTCTGTCTTTTTTTTCTTTCTTTCTTTTTTCCTCGATATCAGGAATCGAACTCAGGACCTTACACTTGTGAGGCAGGCATGGCGCCACTGACCTAAATCCCCAGCCCAGTTCTGTCTGTTTTTGAGTAGCCTTTTGATAGCAAATCTGATAGAATTCAAGAGGTAGTTGAAGGGTTTTCCTTTTGAGCGGGCATCTGGGTGCTCAGGTTTGTACCCCAGCCTTTCTCCCTGCTTACTTCCTCTGCCTCTGAGACACCGAGTTTTCTTCACACTGCTGTCATCATGCTGGCTCTGCCTGTGGCCAGAAGGCAGCAGGGACCCCAGCCAGGCTACCAGTGACAGTTGATGAAAGCAGGGCCTTTCAGAATCTCATCCTCTTAGGCAACCTGAAATTGAAATAGCAAGGCCACATAATTTGAGCCATTCATTGTACACTCATTGTGCAGCAGAAGCATGAGGCTCAGAGGAGACAGTTAGGGACAGTAGATGAAGGAGCTGTTGATTTCTGATCCTAAAAAATGGTGGTTAAATTTCAGTGATGATAGTGAGAACTCAGATTTGTATAGTACTTTCCAAGGCGGTCCTCATAGGTTGCCTCCTTTAAATCGCAGAGCAGCTCTGCATGTCAGAATTATCATAATTTTCATTCGTTTTCTAGGGAAACAGGACCTGGTAAGATTTAGGGACTCGAACATGATTCTTCTGGTTCCAGTGTCCCTTGCTGTACATGTTTTCTCTGGCATATAGAGGGATGCAGCATGAGACCAGAGTTCTCCAGAATTACCATTGAGTGTCAGTACAGGAAGGGATTCTTCATTATCTTCATCATCCTCATCCTCATCCTCATTATTATTATTGGTATATGTTTGTCATACATAATAATTCCCTTCATCTTGGGAAATTGGTACATACACATACCGCATCTTGATCATTTTTACTTCCTCTTCCTGCACTCCCTGCCCACACTGTCCATTGACCTAGTGGCCAGCACTTAGTCAGTACTTAGTGAATGTGTGTTAAACAAATGGATGAATGATTAACTGATTTTAATTGTAACCATATTGTAATT
Organism: Heterocephalus glaber; assembly: GCF_000247695.1. The sequence continues at coordinate 1,249,211 of NW_004624905.1, forward strand.
GTAACCAAAACATATCAGCACATTTCATTTATCTCTGTCTTCACCTACTTTTTCTATTAATGTTGTTTTCACTCAGTTTGTATTAAGAGGTTAGTTTGTAAAAAAAAAAAAAAAAATCCCAAGATAGCCAAGAGGCCCCGTTTGTGTGTGAAGCACCAGTAGTAGCATTATTGAACTGCTTTTCTGTGGCACTGTGGGTTCATCAAAGGCCTTTGTCATTGTTGCTTTAACCACAGATCTCCAATTAATTATTTAGTCCCTTGCTTTTGTTAACTTAATTTGAAAATCAAATTGCAGCAAAACGCAGGTCAACAGCTGCAGCTGTGGGTGCAGACAGTGGAAGCCAAGGGACGGCTGGAGATGGGATGGCAGGGACTGCCAGCCAGGGGTTTCCACCACTCCAGGGGGCTGAATGAGGAGGGCACCTTAGGTTACAGGGGAGGGGGCTGGTCTCTGGGCAAGTGGGGAGCAGAATATGCAAAGAATTTTTGATCTCAGTCCCTAGGTGAAGAATGATCAGCCAGCTTATACATCCCCTCATACAGTGGTGGCGAACCTTTAGAGCTTTCAGTGACACAAATAGCCTAGTGCGGCATGTGTTCCATCGGTTCAGCACCACTGCCCTAGTGGGTTCTTGCTATAAAACCCAAGTCCCAACTCTTTCCGTAATTGTTTTTGGACGATGAGAAATGATACTAAAAGGTACTGCTTTGTTCTGGGACTGTCTCCCCGTGAAGCAGGTGAGCATTATGTGCTGGTGGGTGGAAGACATTTGAGTGGAGCAGGCCAGAGACAACAGATGTATTTGAGATGGGAGGGGGATTCTGGGTCCAAAGAGGTTTTATATAAGTGTGTGTAATTTGATTTTCAGAGGGCTCATATATGGGGAAATTAGGAGTTGGAACAATCTAATTATATTTATCATATTCCATATAGCCCTGAGCCTTTGAGAACCCATATATCAGCCTCATTATGAAAGGGATTTCACTCAGTTCTCAAAGCGGCCCTATGAAGCATGGGTGCTGTTATTCCCATTGAAAGTGAGGAACCCAAGGGCCAGAGAGGGTAAATAATCTGCCAAGGTCATAGCTAGCAAGTTGCAGTGCTAGGATTTGAATTTGGGTCTTCGAAAACCTCTTTCACTGCCACTAGGATAGAAGGAGACTTAGTCAAGATTGAAATAAAAAAAATCAGATCTGATGAAAGGTCTTAAGGGAGTTGATTTTTCTTTGAATGTTCAGGGATTAATTGAAATAACATATTACTACTTGGTTATGCCTTCATTGGGACTTATTTCTTTGGAGTCTTTTGGAGATTCTTTGCAATCTTGTTAGAGAGAACAATAATGTCTGGAGGCTCGCAGGAAGGCAGGCAGTGTGTGTTAACAGTGAAGAGTCAGAGATGCCTGCTTCTGGGGACTGGTGAGTAATTAACACTGGGGCATCTTTCTCCTGCCTGTGTACACAGTGATCTGTCTGAGTTGACCATCTGGTGTTGCATTGTTGATAAACACTATTATACCAGTGATTTAACTTATGCCCTGGAGAAAGAAATGCCTTCTAATTCTCTTAGTGGTCGTGAAAAGTTGGCATTGATGGGATTTTAGAGGAAGCCTTCAGGGCATCAAATGATGGAAATAAAGAAAAGAACATTTCTAAAGATTCAATAGGCATTTCAGGGGCCCTCCAGGAATGAAAGAGTTTCATGAGAAATTCACATTTGAGTCCAGTTTTAAGGGGAACAGTTTTCCATGACTGAATGATGTGAGACCCAGGCCTTCCTGATGGTTGTTTTAAGTTGAGAGGGTGGTGGGGAGGGTGACAGGAGCAGCCTGTAGCCGCAGGAAACAGTGCCACTCACTCCCTGTTGTCACCGAATCTTTCTCCAGTGTCTTCCATGGGGGCTCTGGCTGCTCTGGTTTTTATGGGTGAGGGTTAAAATGTGTTTTTGAACTGAGCAAGGGAAGAAGCTTTAGCAGTTTATCTTCTTTCCTCCTTGGTCTCCTTCTCCCACTTTCTCATTTTCCCACCCTCCCCCTTTCCCTTCCTCTTTTCTTTCTTTCTGTTTGATTGAATCCAGGGCCTCCCACATGCTAGGCAAGGACTCTACCACTGAGCCCAGCCATTTCTTAAATTTTATTTTTTATGTTTTGTAGTACTAGGGTTTGAACCCAGGGCCTTTACACTGAGCTATATTCCCAACCATTTCTATTCTTTTATTTTGAGACAGGGTCTCACTAAGTTGCTAAATTACCCAGGCTGGGCTCTAACTTGTCATCTTCCTGCCTCAGCCTCCTGAGTAGCTGGGATTACACTAGCCCAGCTCCTCCTTTGTATTTCCCTTTTCACTTTGACCACAAATGGGAATTGGGAAGCAGAAAGGAAGAAGATGTTATGGATTAGGGAAGGAGAACAAAGGGTGGTTTTCAGTTGTACATTGGGAACTAAAAGAATCCTCCACAAACCAAAAAAAAATTTCCTGTAGCTGCTTCCCAGCTATTTTTAAAAAGATTCTGAAAAATAAAAAGCGTCTTTAATCGAGAGCAATAATAGTATTAGGTCTTTTACTGCAAGTTATATTTTTCTGTGAGCCTATACTTATTTTGCCAGCTAGAAATAGCTCAAGTTATTTAAACAACCACGACTGTTGTCTAAGAAATGAGTGTGGGCTGAGAATAGCCTCATTGATTACACTGTTTTGAAATAAACCTTATTTTTTGTACTCCCTTTAGGTAGGAAGAGTTTCTAACTGTTCCTGTGATTATCCCATAGTGCCTTCTGTTTATATCAATCTGGTAGCCTCAAAATGTAATCATTTTATTCTTTTCCATTTTTAGTCTATAATAGAGTGAGCAGGGCTGGTTTGTGAGACAGGTATATACCTATATACAACAGCAAAGACTTGAGAAATCTCTTAATTCTCCAGAAGTGAACAAGTCAAACAGTAGGATTCCCCTTCACTTCAGTCCAGGGACAGAAATCCTCAGTGAGACTTGATTGAGATCCACGCGAAATCTTTGTCTCTGGAGATCTTCAAGGAGAAGCAAGGCTGGCAGTGGACAGAAGCAACTGCTCAGTGCTGCCTGGGTGGATGGGTGAGTCTAGCCACAAGCGCAGGGGCTTCGGGGAACTTCCATAGGCCGAAGGACCAGGAACACAGTCCTGTCCTGTGGCTTAACCCTAGAGCACACTATTTACGCCATGTGACTATGGAATGGTGCCTGGCTGGGCCTGGGTAACACGGTGGTGCTGGGGGGAACCTGTTGCTTCTGTCTTAAGACTCTGAGGCATCTGTGTGCAAGAACCCCGGCCAAGGGGCAGAGAAGAGCACAGCCCTGACTCAGCCAGGGCATTTGACTCAGTGGGACTAAGGCATGAAAAGAGAAGAAGAGTTTCAATGCCAGATGGCCCTGGGTTTCATTCCCAGCCGTGGTGCCCATCAGCCATATGGCTTTGGACCTATCACCTGATTTCTCTGCACCCCATTTTCTCCACATGTATATTGAAGCTGCTCACACAGCTCTGTTAAGCCTTAGAATTAATGTTAGAATGTGCAGAGAGTATAAAGTAAACTGTCAGTAAGTGGTAGCCATTGTGAATATTCACTACTGTAGTGCTGGTGTTACTGGCAAAGGACGAACAAACTAAAAACGTGGCTGTCTGTGAGACCTCTTTGAACTAAAAAGGCATCTTGACCCCAACAGTCAGAGTTGCTGCAGATGCATACACAGGGCAGGTCAGAGTCAGGGATGTTCCCTGCATCCTCTGCCCTCTTTTCTAGCCCCCAGGGACTGTTGCACTTTCAGCTCACTCTTAGGCCCTATGGATGGCAGCTTGTGGAAGAAATAGGTGTTGAAAAAAACCAGAAATAACAACCCATTCTGAAGCCTCATGATGAACTAGCATTAAGTTGTCATCACCAGAGGGTGCAAAAGGCCACGGGCACATCCCATCCTGCCAGGCACCCAGCAGGGGACTGGACCCCATGACACCTGAGAGCTGAGGCTGACGAAGGTTAATGTGTGCCACTCACCAGGCTGCTGTGAGTGACAAGATGAGTGTCTGAGAGGAGCAGAACCAGAATATGGCAGAAGTATTTTTTTTTCCTATGAAAGTCATTGACCTTTACATCCCTCTGAGCTATCTTCAAAGGGAAAAATCATTGTAAGGACCATGGGATGCCTTCTTATTTTTCCCCTCCCTTTTTCTCTTACTCCTTGGAGAGTTTTAAGAGAAAGAAAGTCACCCTAAAAAGGTTAAGAAAAAAAAGAGGAGCAAATAGCCCCCTTTAAACAGCTTCCTGTCTACTCCCTGTACAATTCTATGGTTGTGCTTATGAAATGTTTTCTTGAGAAATGTAGGGATGTTCACATAATTCTTGCTTTCTTGTGTAGATTCGATCATCTCAGGTTGCCTGCTGTTTACATACATTATTAGGGGCCCAGCACAGTAGGGACTTGATAAATATTAAACCATCATCATTAAAAAATACTTCCCTTTCCACTTTGAGTCCTTTAAGCTTTGTGAATGCACACGGGTAGAATATTAATTACAACACAGTGAAGGCTGCTCAGGAGTGATTACACTGCCCTCTTCGAAGCCTGCCTTTGTGATGTGTGAGGGTTTTCTACCCATCCATCACTTAGAGTTTGCCACAAGGGGTCTCTGAAGACTGTGAAAGCAAACTGTTGTGAGTAAAAAAAGGTGTACAATCTGGGTTGAGAATTCCCTACCTCCACCAGAAACACGCTTGTAAGTAAGGCAGTTATTATTTCTAGTCTGTTCCTTTTCCAAGAGAAGGGAGGATGTGTGGCCTGCTCTAGGCCAAGTGGATGAGATTCCATGTCTTTGTCATCCTTGACCCAAATTAATAACCTAAGAGTTGAGCTTAACATACTTCTCTTGCGGCTGGTCTGTAGCTCTCAAGAAGGAATTTGAGCAATGTCTAGATTGAGAATCCAAATACAGGGCCAGGGATTTAGCTCAGTGGTTTTGCTGCCTGCTGCACAAGTGCAAGGACCTGAGTTTGATCCCTGGTACCAAAAAAAAAAAAAAAAAAAGAATCCAGAGACACCCTTTGAGCCACTTGAGATGATATCGCTTGATTGGAATACATTATCTGCCAAGTGATAGAGGGCAGAAGTGGGAGCAGGAGTTGGGCCACCAAGCTCTAAGGTCCCCAGGTCTGTGGTGGACGCTCTGGAGGACAGGCATCCAGGTAGCCAGACTTGGCTTCTGCCTGTGTATCATCTTGCTCTGTGACTGCACCAGCGCCTAGTCTTTCTGAACCTTAATATCTGCGTAAAACAGGTTTGCCCTGAGTTGCAGGCTTCGGGACACCTAATGTCCTGCATTACTCCATCCTCCAGCACTTGTTTCCCAGGCTTGTAGCGTCCTTGCTGGACGCCCCCTTGCCTCACTCACACACCAGCCTTTAAGTCCTCTGTAGATGTCATCTTCTGTGGAAAGCTTCCCCAGGCCTCTTCACCTCCATGACTTTCTTCTGTCCTTCTCAGCACATTATCTCCCCTGCCCGGGCGTGTGTGCTGACCTGCACCCCACAGTGCCAAGGATCAGCTGTCAGTATCTGGTGTGTTGTGTTGTACCCAAGCCCTCCCGACTGCTCGTGGTTCTAGTTCTCACATCAGACTCTGGCTCTGGCCTGCTATTCTTTGACTCTTCTGTCTCTTGACTTTCTTCTGGCCTGAGGTCTTTTCTTCATTCAGGGAAGCCACCTTGTTCTCATTTTCTAACTTGTGACAGCCCCTTACAATTGTCTAAGGTTACAAAACCTAGCAGTCACATTGTTGGTAGGTATTGCCCTTAATTTGATGAGTGACAGATTTGAAGCTTGGAATTGAAAGGGCTCTGAGGGAAGCATTCAGGGAGGTCAGCCCTCCACCCAGCACCAAGCGGTGTTTAGCATAGAGGCTGTCAGTCTGCCTGGCGATCAGAGTCATCACCCAGTGCTTCCTTACCCCAGATTTCAACCCTGCCATAAGAACTGCTGGTTCAGCAGGTTCAGATCGAGCCCAGCAATATGTATGTCCTGGTTCTGATGGTACCCGGGACCAGGACCACCATTCTGAAGTGCTGACAGGTAGACCACAGCTCCTGGGCTCGTACCTGTCTCCACAGGGGACACTTTGGCTTCTCGTAAGATGTCCAACCCCATTCATCCACCTCTGGCAGTGTACCTAGATTGTAAAGCACATTGTCAGTCGGAGTTTAAAACCCACATTTAAGGTGATCTACTTGATGATTAGATTAAGTCAGCTATCTATTTTTAAGAACTATTCTCAGGTTTGAATAGGTGGAGTTACACCTTGCATGGGATATACTTATGTGGCTATTTAAAAAATATTATAGCTTTTAGTCTAAATCATTCTCTATTCCTGTCTGCCTCATTTGCAAAGCCTCTTTTCATCTGTTCTCCACCTATTAATTTAATCAGTGCTCCTGTACTCTTTTGAAACCTCGAGCTTCAGTCTTAGAAGGCTTTTTCCCAGTCATCCCTACTGATTAATAATAAATAAAGGCCATGCATCTCTCTGCAAGAAAGCGCCAGCTGCCATCTTCAGCCCTGGCTTCCAACACCAGAGCTTCCTCAGTCCTGACATGCAGAGAAACGCAGTGTGGGGTTGGTGACCTCGGGAGTGGGCACCAGCTGCTCCAGGTAACAGGCTTGAGAGGAACTGGAGGGAGGAACAAGTAGGAAGCAGCCAGGTAAACAGGAGGAGAGGAGCGTTTTAGGCAGAGAATAGCATGGGCAAAGATCCAGAATGACCAGGGAGGACAGAACAACCTCGAGGCCATGTGCATCATGGCCTCTTGTGGTTTTCCATCTCACAGGGATGAGATGATGATGAGGAAGGGTAGGTTAGATCAGGAGTAGCCTTTGGAGCTGTGCTCAGGAGCTCAGTTTCTTCCTGTCCTGTCCTGTCCTTTCCTTTCCTTGGACTGGGTGTTGAACCCAGGGAGTGCTGAGTTCCATCCTCAGCCCTTTTTTATCTTGAGACAGTCTTACCAAGTTGACAAGGCTGGCCTTGAGCTTGCAGTCCTTCTGCCTCAGACTGCTAAGGAGCTAGGATTACAGGTGTGCACTGCCACACCCACTAGGTTCATCTTGAAGGTACTAGGGACACCTGAAATGTATCTTAGAAGAGAAGCAGGATAATGTTGAGGACTGGAGTGAAGCATAGTGCTGGTACCTAACATTTACATAGCACAGATACTTATTTACCACTAGTACGCTATTTGCACATTACCCGATAACTCATTTATTTGTCATAGTAACTCTATGAGGTAGGTACTATTGTTATTCTCACTTCACAGATGAGGTGATGGAGTTACTAAGAATTTTAGTAACTTACCTTGACTTACCATAGCCAGTAATTTATGGAGCTGGAATTTGAACCTGTGAAGTCTGGTTCCAAAGTCTGAGCTCTTCACTATAAGTAAAATCATACATCAAAAAGATCCTTCTGGCTGTAGAGTATAGAATGGATTGGACAGGTGCATATGTGGGGACAAGGATCCAACTAGGAGTCATTTCACAATCAGATGAGGGACTGATAATTCAGGTAGGGCTGTGACAAGGCTAACATTCTTTTTGGCCTGAGATTCACTCTGTGTGTGTGTGTTTGTGTATGTATGTGTGATTGGTGATTGAACCCAGGGCCTAGCACATGCTAGGCAAGAGCTCTACCACTAAGCTACATCTCCAGCCCTTCTTAGGTGTTTTGTTTTTTGTTTTTGGTACCAGGGATTGAACTCAGAACCTTGGACTTTCGAGGCAGCCAGTGGCATCACTGAGCTAAATCCCCAGCCCTCTTAGTTTTTACCTTGAATCAGGGTCTTGCTAAGATTGCCCAGACTGGCCCCAAACTTGTGAGTCTCCTGCCTCAGGTTTCCAGGTAGCTGGGGTTACAAGCGTGTGCCACCATGTCCTGGCTTGAAATTCACTTTTTTGTGTCAGATACGGGTTAGCATTTTGGGGGGACATCTTGACTTGAAGACCAGTGCCATTTTTATTGAGTGAAACTAAATTGACTGTTCTCTGGATGCTACATGATTTTAAAAGGGACAGATGCTGAGCTAGGTGGAAACCCTTCCCCTGGTGGCACTGACACCTCATGTCTGAGTCCTAGGGACCATGCAGAGCCCACACAGTTCCTTCTGTAGTTAAAGATGACCATCCTGAGGCGTGGGGCCCCATCTCCAGCTCCTGTGTGCACCTTCCCTCAGGATCTTTCCTTTGTGCCCTGGGATGGGTAGTCTCATTCTGCTGGGTGAACCATTGCTTCCCTTAGTATTTTGCTTGTGAAGATATTTTGTCCACACAGTTTTATTTTTAATTTGTTACGGAGTTTTACTTCTTAGGTCATACTTACTTATTAATTAATATTTTCCCCAGAAGTTTTCTTCTTTCTTTGCTATATTCCTTTCTTTTAAAGTTCCCTTTCTGAGTCTAACTTTTACCTGTTTTACATATATGCCATGGGTATATCCAGCCTGCAGCCCATGGATTGGACCTGCCTATATTATGATTAAAAAAATGTTTAAAAAATTTTATTATTTAGGTTAACTATTTTATATGTGGCTCAAGACAATTTGTCTTCGTTCAGTGCAGTCCAGGCAAGCCAGGTATGTCCAACCTGTGAGCTCCCCATGGTTGGTCTTTAAATTCTTTGAGAACCTTGATAGGCTTAAACCAAAGTACAGGCACCACCAAATCCTACTCTTTAGAATGTACTATTTTTGGGTAGTTCTAAATGCATTTCTTAGTATAATATTCTTTGGTCTTTTGGTAAAAAAAAGTCACCAGTTTGTCTCTTTGCCCATATTCTAATTGTCTCCCAATCTCTAAGTGACATTTTTCTTATTGATCTGTTTATTTTTGTCCTTTGCCCCAACTATAAAGTAAGTCTTGCTAACCACCATATCTTCCAGCACCCAGGAAGTTCTTCATCGATATTTGTTATGAATGGCTACTTAAGTCATATGATTTAGATTAAAGTCCACAGACCCAGAATTTAAAATAAATTAGGACCGAAAAAGTCATACATCCATTGGTTAAAATGGTAATAGAATAGAGATGTTACTTACAGCACGTATAACCATAAACATGTGCATTATGTATCAAACTATGCATTGCTATTAAAATTTAAAAAGCTCATCAGATATATCAGCCAGTTTTGCATATTGCCAGTAAAATGTGCACATGTTGGGAGATATGGCGACAGAGTATGCTATGTGGTAGGGTGGAGGAGCTGCCAATCCTAACTGTAGAGCCAGACAGACCAGGAGGAAGAAATCAGATACCAAATATTTTAATAGTTCAGCTATCCCATCGCTTCCTGCCTTCCTAGCAATGGTCAGGGGCAGACATTACTATTGTCACTGTTGTGTAGAGAGGGCTTAGGGTCACTTGTCTCAAATCGCACAGCTGGCAAGAGGGCTTAACTTAAACCTAGGTCCTCTGGCTCCAGTCCCATTCCCTTAAATTTCGTCTGATAACATCCTAGTTTTTGGGTTGACAACGAGAGGGGAAACTGTATCATGTACAAGGTATATGCCAGCACATTAAGCCTCAGAGAGCTTTTTAAACCTTTTCTCCTAGAGCAGTGGTGACGAACTGGTGTCACACCTGCCACAGCAGGCACACAGAGGCCTCTGTATCGACACATGAGCCAAGTCACCCCAGCAGCCAAGCATCAGATAACAGTTGTTTTTTCTAAACTAAAACCTCGGTATTCAGGTTTAATTGCAGTGTTGGGACTTGGTGATAAATAAGTGAGTTTGGGGTTGCAGTTTGGGCACTCATTTCTAAAAGGTTTGCCATCACTGCCTAGAATAAGAGCTTTTGTGGCTGGTACAGAGCCTGCTCAAGGGTCACTGACTGTTGTTTGATGATCCATAGGAGTCCAGGGAGATGAGGGACAGTGCATGCAGTCACCTTCTAAGCATCTGAAGGGAGAACTGACCTCAGATATCATGGTGGAGAGAAGCATGTTACAGGATAAGCAACTGTTTGCAAAAATGGACGTGATTTTTAGACCAAAGAGCAATCCACCCAGTGTCGCGTGCCCTGCCCCTGATGGATGAAGGCCTGCTGATACTCAGAACAGTGTGTGCTCCCCATGAAGGCCAGAGCAGTTGCATCTGGGCATGCAGAGGTGTCTCTTATCTACTCCCCGCTTTTCTTCTCTCAAAGTCTGCAGCCAGCAAGGCCTGTGGTAAAGCAAGTCCTAGCGAATCCTCCCCTAGAAAGCCCAGGGGGATGCAAGGTGTCTTCACAACTATGCTCTGGTGAGGTATAAAGGGAAATGCAAGCCCCAGGCAGCAGTAGCTGCCAGGTTCTCCAGTCAAAACTGAATTAAAAGCTCATTAAGTGCTTGAGCAAATGGGGCTGGCTGGGCTGTGCAGTGGCTGGGAAAACTGAAGTGGAGGAAGGGAAGGGGCGGACATCTCCAGTTGGCAAGTGGCAGGCAGTGAGCAGGGTGGGCAGACCAGGAAATGAGACAAAACCCAGCCGTCACACGGGTGTATTTGTGAGTGCTGTATAGGAGTTTGGGGCAGCCACATAATGTATGCTAATTGCTGTATTTCCTTGTTCTTTTTCTCAGGGAAAATGCTCAGTTGGAAAGCTCAGAAAGCAGGGAGGCAACACAGAAATGCCAAAATGTAGACATTACAAAAAAGAGAAGAGGAACAAAGGAAAGCAGGGATCCAGGTTGACAAAAAAGGCTGAGCATTGTGCTCTCAGCAGTGCTCTCTGATCCCAGTGAGCCTGATGGAAAATAAATGAGCAGAAGATTAGGATTTCACATACGATGCTGCCTTTCTCGGCATCTGGGCCATTTTGTTTGAAATTTGTTGATTGTATTTTTTTAAAAACTAGAAGCAAAAATTCTACCCACTAAAAAGACTAGAAAGTTAGCAAGTTAACATGAAATTCCAGAATGGTTATCATAGCTTTCAGCAAATATTCATTAAAAAGTGTGAGCTGGCTTTCTCTCTACTTTTCTATGCAAGACACCTCTCGGTTGACCTCAAGACTCACATACAAACTAGGAGGATAAATTTGAGCCTACTTTAAATAATATTCCATTCCCAGGAAAGACTCAGGATATTTTTTTATGTGTCAAATCTTGTACCTTTACTGATTTGATAGATCTCTTTGAATGACTGGCATTCTTTAAATCAAATAAAAACAGAACAAGATATTAAAAGAATAATTCATCTAATGAAGCTAGAGTGTGCAGATATATTATACTGGGAAAAATGAATCAGAAAAGAGAAATACATTTTTTTTCATTGATCAAGATCCCAGGTGTTGAATTATTGGTAAGTAACTTTTGATATTTTTAATTTGGGGGGATATTGGGGATAGAACCCAGTGTCTTGCACATGATAAGAAATGCTCTACCACTGAGCTATGCCTTGAGACCCCAAGATTCCTTTTGAGAAGCTACAGTTAGGAGACAAAGAGGATCATCTTCAATAGGGGCTGGTTTTCTGGTCTCATTTCAGATAGGAGACTGCTTTTACAGCCTGACCCAGAAGAGTGCTCCCCAAAAGGGAAGACATCACACACAGTCTGGAAGTTCTTCACTGGAAAAAGAGTCAGTCCTTAAAGGGTGAATCCCATTGGATTTGCTTCAGTAATGAAGTTTGTAGAATACCTATCTGGACTGCAGTAAACCCACTGGTACCTGGCTCCCCATGTAGGATAGCCTTGGGTTGAAGATTCCCAACAACAAGATTAGAGAGAGTGCCAGGAGCATCCTACTGTGCCCCCTGCATCCTAGAGCAGCCCCTAGATTGCCACCAGTGTACTCCAGGCTCTGGACTTCTGCATGTCAATGTCACAGGAACAAAGCAATGTGTTCTCTGTCCTTTACAGAAATAGCCCCCAACTTTAGACCCAGCCCAGGACCCAGGTCATGTAGTTCTGGAGTTTTTTGACCTCGGATGAACTGGAATCATGCCTGAAGTTAGGTTCTCCTCTGGCTGGAAGTCAGAACACAGACTGAGTACTCCCCCTCCCTTTGGCTCCTGTCCCCACCCAGTTCCTACTGCTGCATTCCTCCACCCTTAGGGATCTGTCTCACCTTCGAGCTTCTCTCTTCTGAATGGGAATGTATTCAGCACTGCTTTCTGGATAGGAGTCAGATGTTCTTTCAGTCATACTCAAGAGCTTTGGCAGAGGACACTGTAGAGCCTGATTTGATTTGTTCTTCAGATCTGGCTTACCTGTTGGCAATTTTGCAGGGACAAAATGTACTCCTGGGCCAGGGATTTAGCTCAGTGGTTTTGCCGCCTGCTGTGCAAGCACAAGGACCCGAGTTCAATCCCTGGTACCAAAAAAAAAAATGTACTCCTAGTTTACACTCTTATCTGTGAAAAAGCAAAGAGTAATACACTGTAAGAACTTTAATTAGCATACATATGGACAGTTGCATATATTCCAAGTGTATAAATACATAAAAAATAACCAGAAGAGGCTAGTGTGAGGTGGAAATGTGGAAAGGGATTTTATGCATGCAGCCTTTCTTATGAGAACCTGTTACTGCTTGTGGAAATTAAAATATGAGCATTTATTTCAAGAGCAAGTTTTCCCAAAGTCCCTAGATTATTTTCTTGTCTTCCTGAATTCATTCTAATCTGAATTTCTTTCTTAAAAGGAGATAGAAGAGGATAGAATTTACTTGAGTAGCCTGTCTGAATCATTTCTGTCTTTTAGGTTTTGAATCTGGTTTTCAGGAAAGCCACATCTGTCAGTTCAAAATATATTCATCAATTCTTTGAAAATGCCCCTTGGCCAGGCTTGACTGGATTATGCCAGAAACAAATCTCTCTTGTTAAGTAAACATTCATTAAATATATGGCCTGAATATACTCCTTTTGTTTCCTACATCAGGTTTTCCTAAGTCCACAGATGTATTTGTTCAGCCACAGTCCCCTAAAGAAGGCCAATAGTATTCACTTTAAGATAAATAAAAAGTAAATTGTTAAAGTAAGAAATTAAGCTTCAGAAAAAAGTGTGTTTTGGGGATATACTGTGGCACCCCACTGATAGTGACCTTGTGAAGACCTTGCAGTTGGATATAAAATCAAAATAAAGTCTCCTAATGATGCTTGATTTTAATTCCTTAAGGGGTCTTAAGGGCCAGCTGAATAAGGAGAGGCAAAATCCAATGTACTAGTGAAAAAAACCAGACAAACAAACAACTCCTGGCACTCTTACACATTTTTGGGCTCTAATCATGTAAGAAGAGCTAGGCAGTGTTTCCTTTTAATTATGTATGTAGGACAGTGGGCTTTCTGCTAATGATGACACAGGAGTATATTTCTCAGATCTAGCAGATAGATCACCTGATTAGCTTACTTCTAACAGCCTTCTCTTCTGTTTCTTCTTTTTCTATTCTTTTTTGTGATACTGGGGATTGAACACAGGGTCTTTTGCATAGTGAGCAAGCACTTTGTCACTGAGCTACATTCCCAGCCTTTTTTTTTTTTTTTAATTTTGAGACAGCATCTTGCGGAGCTGCCCAGACTGGCCTCAAACTGTGCTGATCCTCCTGTCTTAGCTTCCTAAGTGGGATTGCAGGAGTATGCCACCATGCGTGGCTAACAGTTGCATTTCAGTCTACACTATTATGGTAAATCCAACTCAGAAGTTGAATGGGTGTTTGTGTATTATTATGAGTATCCTTTTTTTTTTTGGTACTGGGGCTTGAACTCAGGACCTTGTGCTTACCAGGTAGGTGTGGTGTCACTGAGCTACATCCCTGGGCCGAGTATCCATATTTTTAGTTGTCCTGTTTTGCAAAAGACTATCACCATCTGAGTGCTCACATGTAGAAAGTTTGATCTAGACTCATGTTTACACAGAAGCTGTCACCTTCATAGGAAGTTCAAATGAGATATTGTATATAAGAGTATGGAAAGATTTTGTTAACTAAGATGTTATAATTTTGGTGGAGCCAATAGCACATATAAATATTTAGGAACTTCCTCACATTAACTACTGTTAATCACCTCAGGATTTGGGGGGAAGAGAAAACTCTGGAATTGAAGTAGATAGAGAGATTCCCACAGGATAAATGTGAGCTGGAGCTGTAAGGAACGGATTAGAGTTGAGTAGATATGATACCTTATTTTATGGCACAATAAATGGCAAATAACACTCTTTCTTAAAACAACTTTCAAGTAGATTATCCCACTGGGGTAAAAAAAAATGTGTTCAGTGATCAGTTGGAATTAATATTTGAGTAACACATCAGCATTGTAAATTACTTGTTTATTTTATGGAAGCTATTTTAATATGGCTCATTGAAATGGAATGCTATTAGCTGAAATGAAAAACACTCAGAAGCTGAAAACCAAGGGCTTGCATCCTACCCATCAAAGTATGATTCCTCATAGGCCTAGTTAGCGGTAAGCTGGACTCCTTATTTCTTTCCTTTTCTTTTGGTACCAGAGATTGAACTCAGGAGCTTGCACTTGCCAGGCAGGGGTGGTGCCACTGAGCTATATCCCTGGCCCAAGAATTCCTTATTTCTTTTATCCCCTCTGGAAACATTAAAAGGTAGCAAGAAGGTCATCTCTATGTTCCTAATACTGCATTAGATCACACAATCACTCTTCTTTACTTTTTTTCTTTGGTATCAGGGATCGAACTTGGGACCTTGTGCTTGCAAGGCAGGCACTGGAACCACTTAGCTAAATCCCCAGCCCTACTTTTACTAAATATTGTATTGCTGAAATATAGGGTTAGATTTGGATGAAGGAAGAGAGCTTGAAGAGTTGGAGAAAGTTCTTCTATTAATTTTTTTCTTGCCTCTGTGCCCACAGAGAAGAGCTACCTCATACCAGAGGTTCAGTATCCCCTGGGGCAGAGACTCTGGTAATGTGTTCAGAGCGATTTTGTGTTCAGTAAACAGAGCTAAAATGTCCACCAAGGTTTTCTGTGTATGTGGTTTATCAAGTCTTCAAAAATGGTGCCTTTTCCTGCTGCTGCCTAGGAAACAGATACAGAGTAGAAAAGGGGAGTGGGAGAGGCTTCTTCCCTACTTAGAGTAAGGAAGGAAATAGTAAGGTGGGGGGATGTGAGCAAATAGGATGGTTTCTCTGGAGTATTTGTGAGATTAGCACAACAAAACTTGGAGCCTACAGGGCCGGGGATGTAGCTCAGTGGCACCACACCTGCCTGGCTAGCACAAGGTCCTGAGTTCTATTCCCGGTACCAGAAAAAAAAAAATGAAGCCTACAAACAGGTTAGAAATCTAGAAGACTGTCTGGGTGCCTTAGGTTTAAAGAAAAAGCATGATAGGAGCATGCTTAGGATTCAGTAACACCCAGATGAGAGAGGTTGAGAACCAGCCCCCAAAGACCCTTCATTTGGGTCCCCAGATAGGACATGCACCCAAGGACAAAGAACAGGAAAACAGAAGACCCAGGGCTGTGCCCTGGTGTGCAGAGAATTGCCCTTCCTTCTGGGAGGGGAGCTGCAAGGTTGGTAAGAACTGGGTGTACTTTTCTGGGTAGCCAAGCATCCAGCCATGACTAACACCCCGTGCAGGGTGGAAATACATAGATGTGAGTCAGTGTGCATGTGCAAGTTGGCCACCTGCATCTCCCTTTCTGAAGATGCAGTGTGGTGTATACATAAACAGTTCAGATAAACAGGAATCCCAGGTCCCTTTGGTTGGCTGCAGGTTTATGTGAGCTACTGTATTTGGAGAGATAACCAGATTTGTTCTTCTGGGCTAGAGTGCAGGACCTAGGATCCACCTATATGTTGCCATTACAGATGGTGGCAGCCCAGGCACCACTTCACCTGGGACCAGGTTGCCACTCTTGAGCCTCATCCTTTTAGGCCAGGACCTTGATCCTAAGAAGTCCCTTCCGGAGCAGGGTGTGGTAATCCCAGCACGGGGAGGCTGGGGCAGCAGGATCTTGAGTTTGAGACTGGCCTGAGTGATATAGCAAAATCCTGTCTCAAAAAAAAAAGAAGTCCTTCCTAGGTGATCACAAGGCTGTTTGCTGTGTCCAGTCAGATGCCACCTCTGCCAGTAGCTTTGCCCCTTCCAGACTTACTGGGAAAAAAATCAACTCATACTTTTTCCTCCCTGGCCAAAGGCTAAAGGCTTGCCAAGGGGTCAGCAGTTGTTACAGTCTAGGTTTAATATATGCTGTGCCAGCTATTTGTATTATTTGTCTTTTTTTCCTTTCAGTAGCCAAATAGCAAAATAAACTAATACAGTTTTTGTTTTAAAGGCAGCTGGCTTTGCATTGAACAATAGTGTGATTTGATTCTGATAGGAACAGATGAAGGCAGAAGGTCAGCTGTTTCTGTGGAGTTGATCAATGGCAGGAGTTTGATGGCAAATTACATGTCAGATAAACCTGTCAAATGCTTCCAAGAATCAATACTTACTGAGAAAAGTTGATTGAGTCTTAATGAGCACACTTGGTCCCAAGGGAAATAATTCTAGCAGTATGTTCCGACATTAGGATAGTTATACATAAAAACAATGTGAGGATGATTTTAAATGAGGTCGCTCATTTTGTTATTATTGATCAGTAGAATATTCATCATTACACTATCTTATGTTTCACAGAAGACAGCCCCAAACCCATGAGAATCACCGGGAGATTGCAGAAATGTAGACTCACAGGGCTTGCCCTGGGGTCCCTGAATCACAAAGCTGGAGGTTGGGCCATGTGAATCTGCATTTTTATGGAGCTTCTCAGAGTGCCTATAAGAAATAGTAGATTCTGAGAACCACAACTGCCAGCACTGTGCTTTCTCCTCCATCAGGCACCTGTATCCCAGGCCTCTGAGAGAAAATAAAGCCATTCCCAGAGTCTCAGTCGCCTATCATAGCAGCATGTATGAAGCTCAGACCAGGAGTGTTTGAGATTGACTTTAAAATCAGGTGTGAGTTCTCAGTGGATCACTTAATATCTTTGAAATATTCTGCTTTAACTCTCCTTTATGAGGGGTGAGTTTTAGCTTAGTCTAGGGCTCAGAACAGTTTTGGGGTTTAGATCACCTCAGGGTGGGGTGAAGGGGAGCAGAGAAGCTGGGGTTTCATTAACATCTCATCCCTTTTCTCTGTCACCTCCAGCGGCCTTTGCCAGCCTTTCAAATAGGGGCATTGCCCAAGACCATTCTCAACATGAGGCTTCTACTATGCTCTCCAAGAGTGTCAACTAAAAATATGCCAGGTTCATGGCCCCACCTGTCAATTAAGCATGGATCCCTGTCTCTGCCGGCTTACTAGACGGAGCCACTTGGGGATCCCACGGGGACTGCACACTCTGTGTGCCCCACCCCAACCTCGCTGTCACCTGTCTACTTCCTCCCTTTAGAAATGGCATCAGTTGGGGCCTGGGCTCTGCACACTGACCACCCACTTCCCATCCTAGGTCTAGGACTAACTCTGAGGACCCTCAAACCTCCATTTTCCTCATCTGTAAAAAAGGCGTAGTATCTTCCTCATAGCATTTGTGTGCAGATTAAATGAGCTGGCAGACCTAAGGAACTTAGGCTGGTGTTTGGTGCAGCGCAAGTATTGAGTATACATAGCCATTTTTATTATTTATTCCTTTATCCGATATTAACTGTGCTCCTGCTGTGTATCAGACTGTATTTCAGACTTCTGTTCCCTGAGTTAGAAATAGCCCAAATACTGAGTCTTCCTGATATAGGACCTCCAAGCGATATAGGAGAGAGAAAATAACTCCCAACCTGCTAGATGTCAGCTACGTCAGTTCGTGTTCCCCAAAATGGAAGAATGACTTCTAAGGAACAACGGAGGTTGAGTAGGAAATATTTATTGAGAGAGAGATTTTAGCTCCTGAGAGGCAGGAGGGGGCCTGAGTGGGTTGCCAGGGACCCCACATCCCAGGGGAAGTTTTAGAGAGCAAAATCACAAGGTGGGTGCAACATGGGACAAAATTATGATCAACTAGTAAGATTACAAATATAACTGCTTAGGTAAAAATAATCCAGTGGGGAAGCAAATCACGTAGCGAGTGTACATGGAAAGAACAAAGAACTTTTTTAGGAAAGGCTGGATCCAGAGGTCTTGGTTACCCATGGGGTGACTGATGTCTATCTAGACTTTATTGGGTCAGGTGTTACCACTTACCCTTGGGGAGGCAAGTAGGCCTGGCCCTTATCTTGAGGCCTGGCTTCCAGCAGATGTGCCTCCTGCCACACTTACGTGTTTTTCGTTTTTTGCACTGACTCTCTCAAGGGCCCAATCTGACTACACGTTAACATTTCTACCTAACTTAGCTGTCTATAATATTCCCACTAATGTACCTTCCCTGCAGGGTAAGGGTAGCATCTCTTTTAAGTTTAAACTCAGCACTCAGTTTATAAAAGCAGTACTGATTTTCCCAAATTAAATTCCAGAAAATGGTGTCTTCAATAAGTAATTCACATCTTATCCGAAGAGCATCTCTTACAAGGACAACAGCAGATTTTTTCTTAGGAAAGTTAGGTCTAATTGTCGAACCTCTTTGTTCCAAACTGTTTTTAGTAGGCAGAAGGTGCTGTTTTTGAGATAAAAGTAGCTGATATTCGAGGCTGGGGATTTAGCTCAGTGGTTTCACCACCTGCTGTGCAGGCCCAAGGACCCGAGTTCGATCCCCAGTACCAAAAAAAAAAAAAGTTGCTGATATTGGTAATCTCCTGGTTCTACCTGATATTTAGTTAAGTTCTTGGCATGTAGCAGGTGTCCCTCAAAATAAAAATAATCCCCAAATCTATATCTCAAATGGTGGGATTATTTTATGGTATTCTAGGGAAAATGTATCTCCAATAAATTTTATGTTTTAAAAGGAAGGATTTGCGGCCGGGGATGTAGCTGAGTGGTTCCACCGCCTGCCTTGCAAGCGCAAGGTCCCGAGTTTGATCCCCAGTACCAAAAAAACGAAAATAAAAGTAAGGATTTGGATCTGTAACCTCCTAAAGCAATCTAAAAAGCAGTGAGGGATAGGGGTGAGGATTAGGAGTCAGATGGGCTGAACTGAAAACCTGGTTCAGTAGCTTCATCTCCATGATAAAGACAGCCAACTCTTCTTAAAACAATCTTCCCTGTCAGCCTCAATTTCCCCATCTGTAAAATAGGAAGAATTATTGTCATTGATCATTATAACGTGCAAAGAAAAAGTTCTGTTAACTCTGAAGTACATCAGAAATGAAAGGTAGTGTCTATTTCAGCAAACATCGTGAAATAGAAGTGTCTGTAATGTATGTATAATGTAAGTAGGAAATGCCTCTGGGAATTGTGCAAATACAAGTCTTCCGCCTATGACAGGCCACTCCTGTCTGTGAAGCCTCCTATTCTGTAAAATGAGAGGGAGAAGTAAGTGGGAAGATGTGGTCGCCAGGACTCCTTTAGGGCCTCCTATGCTGGGGCCAAAATTTATGGCAGATGGTTATATTTTAAAAATCTATTTCAGCTAGGAGTGGTAGTGCATTCGTGTAATCCTAGCACTCAAGAGGCTGAGGCAGGAGGATTGCCATGAGTTCAGAGCCAGCCTGAACTACAAAGTGAGACCATGTCTTAAAAAAAATTATGAGTAAAAGATGCATTGTCATTAATCCCCCTAAAAATACTTCCCCTTCATTCCCATTGTTCTTGCCACTTTTTTTTTCTTTTTCTTGTTTTTGGTACCAGGGATCAAATTCAGGACCTTGCACTTGAGAGGCAGGCGGTGGGGTGGCATCACTGAGCTAAATCCCCAGTCCCATGTTTTTGCCACTTTCTGAAGCAGTTCTGGAAGTCTCCTTTTGTGAGTGTCTGAGTGTGCTCGAAACTAAAGTGAGTGCTACTGCTGCAGGCCATCTGACAGAAAGACAGGCTCATAAAAACATCATGGTGTATCCTCATCCATCTTACTAGCAGGCTCTGGCACTGTGCACTGTGCAACTTCTGGCTCTTCCCCCAAGTCAAAATGACCATGAAAGATAAATCTTTTGAACCAGTTCAGAACAAGGCAGCCACAATAGCACACCTAAAGACTTACGAGGGAGGACTCCCAGAACTGCTTCAGAAAGTGAGGTAAGTGGGATAAGTGAGTTCAAAGAGGGAAGGGAGTATTTTGAGGAAGATTAATGGCAATGTGTCTTTTACTGTAATAAATTTTTAATACTGAACATTCACCATATGCTTTGATCACACTTCTTAAATGATAAAGTAGTAAATGGCGAGAAAGATGCTGACCCATATCAGCTTTGGCTTCCCTGACAGGTGGATACTCACTGCCTTAAAAAAAAAAATCTGTAGCATCTGTGCATTGCTGAAGATACGACCTTCAGGCTGTCTTGTCCTCTTCAGCTGATGCCTACACTGGGTGTTGCTGGTCCTTCTCAAGAGTCTTTGAGGGAGCCCAAGTTTTATCAACCTCCAGTGTTGGTGTTGTTCATTTCTGCTCTCAGCCACAGGATAAAATAGAAAAAGAAAAAGGAAGCAAATTTCTCTTTTCCACTGTCTTTTACTTCTAACTCTTGACAGTCTAGATTCTAGATTCTCATCCATTTGCCTTAAGGCTTTGAAGAGAGGGAACAAAGAGAGACATAGACAGAAGAGACACAGACAGAATCAACAGATACAGGGGAAGAACCTAAGGGAATGAGACTCAGTAGGAGTAAAACACTGAAGAGAGGATTTAGAAGGTGAAATGAGATCCCTACCAAAGGAATGAGACCCGTTGTCACCTGGCATCCCGTCCCCAGGAACTCTGCTTCTACTATGTGCAGCTGGAACAGGAGAGGTGGGAAATGAAAAACAGGCTCCTCAGCCAGCAGGAGAAGGCTGGGTGGGAACACTTTGGAACAAAGAACCTAGGAAGTCTGAGGGCTTTGGTTATTATTTATCCAGGCAGATGAAGATCAGGAAAACAAAGCAGAAGATGGCAGAACCACCAAGGGGAAGGATGAGGTAGAACACACAGAAAACCAGACCAAAGCAGCTACAAAGTCCAGGAAATGTAGAGAAAATGAGGTATAGACTCAAATTCAGTAATAACTAAATTCTCTAAAACCCAAGACATGCAAGGTGAGAAAAACAAGTTTTATTGCTCCCAAGAAATGGTCAATTTATTTGTATTGAAAAAAATTGTCACAGGGTATCCTTAACTTGTTTACAGTGGAATTATATTTTTAAAATTCTCTTTAAAAGCGATGTTCAGAATTTGAAGAGTGGTGTGCCATTCTGGAACATGCATCAAGAGATGAAACACATACAGAAAAATAATTCATTTTGAACAGAAAACAAATGGCCATTTCTGAGTATCAGAGGACAAGTGGGAGGGAACCCAGCTGATTGTTCAGCAGAAACAAGGAAGGCCTTGGCCTCCAGGGCATGTGGGCAGCCACCATGCCCTGCTTAGGGTGAGTGTGTCTTCTCCCAGCAACTCAGCAGCCAGCCCAGGCTGCGGGTGTGCCTTTTACAGAGAGGAATCTTGGCACCCCAATTTGAAAACCTTCATTTTGGATGTGAGTGGATCAGGAAAAGGAGAAAGGGATAATGTCCTAGCCATGACCTGGGTCATGAGCACAGCATGACAGGGGTCCCCAGCCTGCCCTTCCACATTGTCTGTGAGGTTCTGGGCAAGTCATTAGATAGTAGGTCCATGGTCTGTGAAGAAAGGAGAAGGATATTTGTGCCCAGCACTTTGGTCAGAGCGCCTAGAAAGCTCCAAAGCGCTCTTTACATGTAAGATTTTATTGCTGTGTTCTTGGGATGGGCTTTCTATTGATGAAAAGATTAGATATTGTCACTAACTGCTTCTGCATATTAACCCATATTTAGTTTGTTGATCCAGGTAGGATGGCACCTAGCTCATAAGAGGTTCCCCGAGTGTGTGTGACTATAGAATCAGTATGCTCATCTTTTACCCATGGTTCCTATCACTTCTGAGACAGCAGCTTAATAAGGGTTCTTTTTCAAGCCTCAGGCCAAGAACTGAAGGTGGAGAAAGGGGAAAAGATGAACAGGTTGATTTGAAATGTAAAGGCTCCTGAGAAATCAGACTCCCTCCAAGGGTAGGAGTGGTACTCCCCAGAGAAGGATGCTGTGTAATTTCCTGGTAATGACTGACTTTTCATGTCCTGTGCTGACACTCTTGGTCCTTGGGGATCTGGACATTCAGGAGACACCAGATCCCTTCACACCTTTGTTTTTTCCAGTACAGTATCTCTGTGGCAGAGGTAAAGGGACTTAGTTGTCTGATCTGCCTGGTGGCCATGTTGTCCCTCAGAGCTGAGATGATTTCTTGCTCCAGGGAACAAAAGGGAAGCTTCTGGAAGACTAGGTTGGTTGTCTCAACCCTTCTGGGTGTTTCTTCTGAGCCCAAAACCTGGAGTGCCCGAGAAAGAGATCTCGTAATTGTAGCCCCTCAGAAGCTCTGTTACACGGAAAACTGTGTTCACCCAATTCTGTTTTTCTTGCTCAGAAATTCTGAGGTGAGATAAAAGAGAGGACCACCACAGGCTCTTGAACAGGCCTTTCTACTTCCTGAACTGTTCATGTGCTGGTCTTCCCTCCATCTAGAAGAGAGCTCAGGGATGTGTTCCTGCTGGGCTGGTGCCTGCTGTGCATCCCAGTGTTAAATCCTTCCCTACTGGCTTCGGCTCTGCTTCTCTTCAGACTGAACACATAGTTGCTTTGCATAGTATGTGGGTTCCTGCAGCAAAGAGGTCTGGATAGAATTTCACATAAAATGCTGTTATTAAAAGCTGCTGGGAGACCTGTTGGTGATTACTTGTTGGTAATTTGAGTCTCTGTATAGAGCACCTTTTATTTATTGCTTTTATCTGTTTAGTTACATTTTACCTGGGGGATGTTTTGTGTATATTGGTTTGAAGTGAGGGGTTTCCTCTCTAGAAATCCAGTATGGTGAAGAGGCAGAGTTAAAGGCATCCCCTTAATTTCTCCTTAACACCAAGACATTTTCTGTATGTGGCTGTTTCTTGGTCTTCTAGATGTTACTTACAGCAAAATGGTCCCAGGCCTCCTCTTTCCCATGTATTTCCCTTTGTAACTCTATAATCTCCTTTAACCTTCTCTGTGGTTTCCGTTTCTTCAAACTGAGAATTTCTGTAAGGTTGGATCACAGTATCAAATGCCTTTTCAGAAAGAACCCATTCTGGTTTTCACTGGCAGAGGCCTGGAAGGAATTAACTAGTATAGCCATGGTGGTATGAGAGCTGTGCACATGTGGCAGGAAAGGGGGAAAAGGGAGAGCCTTGCTGAAGCCCCTGACCCTCCTCAGTCCTACTTACCAGTTATTCAAGAACCTCCTCATCTTCTCCCTTCCATACAGCATAGAAATCAAAGATTAAATTTTTCTGGGACCATTTCTAGATTGTGCTTTGCAGATTAGTTTTTAGGAAAAGGAAGTTGTCAAAATAAAATTCTGGTTTGTGATCATTAATGGAAAAGAAAATAAATAATCATCCTTAAGACCTTTAGTTACAATCCCCTTACAGATGATCTGAAAGGTTTTAGTTGTACTAGTTTCTGTTCACACCAGGGTTTGCTCCAGCGCCCAGCTCCCTCATCGCTCCAGCCTTCTTTCCTCCACACTTGGCTCTTTCATCAGCAGCTGTCACCTGGCTCAGACTGCAATGGTGGGGTTGCCCTGGGCCCAGCAGAGACGGGGCAGCCTCCCAGCTACTGCATTGGGGTGGGGGGGGAGAAGGCTGTGAGCTTTATGTGGGTTTGGTTGTGGCTGTTCAGCTGTAGTTAACCTTCTGAGAGCAAGGAGAGAGCCCATGTTTTGAGAGTGTGTGCACATGTGCATTTAGATGAGTCTTAAACTCCGTGGAAGGGAGAGACCCTATACATACCCTAGAAACTAATGTACGTAGAGAATAACATTTTGCTTTAAGAGACTTTGAAATCACCTGGATATAGTAAACATAAACCACTGAAACAACCTCACTTTAAAAGACACATAGATTGGGCCCGGCATTTAGCTCAGTGGTTTCACTGCCTGCTGTGCAAGCTCAAGGACCTGAGTTGGATCCCTGGTACCAAAAAAAGACACATAGATGCAGTGAATCTGTCAGGTTTTCAAAAGGAAAAAAATGTCCCAGCAATAACTGAGAAATACGGGCTTCTTTATGAGTTTCCCACACAGCTTTGGAAGAACACAGACAAAAGTCCTGTTGTCTGCAGGGACCCTGCTGCTTCGGGGCATCTCCAGTGCATCCTCCTTTGGTTGTGAGGAGGACACTTGGCACACAGCCCCCATCTTTGCTGCCCCAGTCCCACCACGCTAAGCCCCTGAGTTGTGGGGGGAAGACCCCAAAGACTTTCACAGGGAAGCAGGAAGTGGCACAATGGTTCCATCTCTAGTCTCTGCTTTTACTGCCCTCAGACCAATACTGAGCTTCCCGTGTTGCTCCCATTTGTGGGGGCTGCCTGCAGGCTTCCCTTGGAGGTGTCTTTGGAGATCACAGGCTCCAGTGGTGGAGGAGAGAGGCTGGGCCCCGGGTGACTTTGTTTCTTGGGAACTTCTTTCCCGAGGCAACTGAATGAGACCTTCCCAAGCGAGGGTGGTGGCTTCTGCTTCAGAATGCCTGGCGTGTTTCCCAGCGTGAGACATTCCCCAAGTATGTAACTTTGTGAGGATCCCAACCACTGAACTGGGAGCCGTCTGCCATGGGAGAGCTGGCACCCACGGGATGCCAGGGGTGGGGGAGCATGACAGGCCCCTCTGCCAGATACCAGGGAGGCCCAGCCCCTAGTTATATCCTGCAGAGGAAAGGAGCTGGCCAACTGTCCAGGCTCAACAAGAGCATGAAACTTCTCTCTCCCTTCTCATCCTCTCCTTCGCACAAAGCAGTGCCCTAAAGAGGCTTCTGTCGACGGAGCAGCAAGGGAACCTTGGTAGACCATCATTCCCCTCAGCAGTTCCAAAGATGGACACAAAGAGCACCCTTCATTGAATTCCTGTGTGCAGTGGTCTGAAAATTGGTTTGGGAGGACCGAAGGTCAACAGTGTCTGTCACATGGTATTTGTTTTGCTTACCAGTGATGAAGCCGAAGAGGAAGGGAACTTCTGGTGGAGGGTAAGAAGCCCCTGCCAAGGAGTGCCTGGCAGAGGAGCCTCGCTGTGCCTGGGGAAGGGCGTGTGGGTGTGGGGCCACAGAAGCTTGGCTGTGCTGGGCTGCATTCTGAAGGGTGTGCTCAGGGTTGAGGGTCTAATGCCACCATCCTTTGTTGGGGAGGGAGCCGCCTCTCTGAACCTTGCCTCCAGTGTACTTACGTGAATTCCTTCAGTGTATGGTCAGTGAGTGGGCATTTACTGCCTGATGCTTTGGGTACTCACATTAAAATACTATACAGTGAAAAAATGACTCTTCACTTCTCTCTGGTCTTAGGCTTTAGTTTAACTTTGTCTCAACTCGATGCGTTCCAAAATTTTGAAATCTTTGTTCCAAGGAAGCCACTAATGGAAGGACCTAGAGGCCACTTGATGAAAGATGGGCTTATGCATTTTTCTAATTTTCATTTTAAAATTTATTCTGCTTTTGTTTTTTTTTTTTTTTCGGTACCAGAGATAGAACTCAGGTCCTTGCACTTGCACAGCAGGCGGCGAAACCACTGAGCTAAATCCCAGGCCCCTATTCTGCTTTTGTTTTAAGTGCACATTGTTGTCAAAAATAAAACTAAAAAGTTCCCCCAAACAGGCAACTTCCAACAAATTACAGAATTTGGCATTCAGAATAAATGAACTTTCTTTTCTATGGTTTGTTTTAAATAAGTCTGAGTTCTCTGACTGCTCAAACTGTGTAATGTTTTTTTTTCTGTTTCGGAGTTTCTCTGTTTTGAAGGATGTGGAGTAAGACATCCTGAACTTTTGCTTTACTTCATTTTCTTTTATGTAGAGGTGCTGCCCCCTTGTCTATTATTTAGTTAGTTTTGCCAATATTTTTTCTGATGCTTTCTGCTTTCTTGCTTCTTTAAGCACATCCCTGATTTCATTCCTTTCTCTAGCTCTCCTTTGGCATTTGATATCTGTGCCTGGTCTGTTTTTCCAAATCCTAGTCCTAGTAGCTAAAGCTGTAGGGCAGTGACACAAAAGGGCTCTAGAGCTAGGCAGCCTGGATCCAAACCCTGGTTCGACCTCCTTGTGGCTGCTTGACCTTCGGCTGCTTAATGCTCTTCTTGAGGCTCATTGCTCTCGACAGTAATGGGGGACAATCATAACACCTATGTCAGAGAGCTCTTTGGGGGATTAAGTTGGTGATTAAATGAAGCAGTATATTGTGAAGTCTTAGTCCAGTCGCCAGCACCATTATCCTTTATTTTTGGCTTCTAGGTATGTGTTGTTTTTGCTTGTTTGTTTGTTTGTTTTGGTACGGGGGGGATTGGGACCTTGCGCTTTCGAGGCAGGCGAGGCAGGCGCCTGAACCACTGAGCTAAATCCCCGGCCCCATGGCTTCTAGGAATGATTAGGGCTTATTGGCAAATACTAGTTAGGAGGAGTGGCTGGTGGAGGAGAATGTTGACACATCACTGACTCTAGTACTTCTTGTCCTTGGTGATACAAAGGAGAAAGCCTTAAGTGAGCTGTGTACCCTGAACTGCTTTCTTTCTTATCTAACCACTTTACCCAGACACAATTTGCAAACCATTCCATTTACCCAGGTAAAGTACATTATTTCAACAGTTGGTACATTATTAATTTTTCCCCCATTAAGTTTACTGGTGCATTTTAGGTATAAAATACAGTTACATTCTTCATTGGGATCTTGTACCTTTACCTGAGTCTCTTGGTTCTAATTTTTTTTTCCCCTTCCCTTGCCCTCCCTTCACCCCCTCCACCCTTCCCTATTTGCAAAGACTTTGTTTCCACTTTTTTCCTTTTCTCATATTTTTTCTTTTCCCTTATTTCCTTTCCCCTGCCCCTCCCACTTCCCCTGCTCCTTTAGACCTTTACTTCCTGTTACACAATATCAATTATATATTTTTAAAATTACAATATCAAGACCTAGGAGACATTACCACAGATTATACAAAATTTAAAAGGATACAGAGAGCATATTTCAAAAATCTGTTTTGAAATAAATTTGACAACTTCTAAGAAGTACCTTGGAAGACAAATTAATGAAACTGACTCTGGAGGAAATATAAAATTTGAATAGCACCTATTAAAGAAAGTATATTCCTAGCTTGAAAACCTACCTATATGACAACAGCAGGCTCATAAACATTTTAACTGATAAATTATATCAAACAATTAAAGCAGAAAAAAGAAGGAACACTTCTCCCCTCATTTTAGGAAATCAACATTGTGCTAATCCTAAAACTGGATAAAGATAATAGAAGAAAAAAGTATGAACTACATTACTAATTTATAAAGTTAGGGTAAATATATAAAAAACAACTTGCCACTTAAATGTACAATATTTTTAAATGTACAATTCAGTGATGTGAATTATAATCATCTCGTTTTCAAAATATTTTCACCACCCCAAGAAGAAAATGTACTCATTAAGCAAAAACTCCCCATGCCCCCTCCCTTAGCACAGGTAACCTCTAATCTACTCTCTGTGAATTTGCTTTTCATACTGTATTTGTCCTTCCTGCGTCGTCACTTATTTCATGTAGCTTAATGTTTACAGATTCATCTGTGTTACAGTATTATCAGAACATCGTTGTTTGTATGGCTGAACAGTATTCCATTGTATGGGTGTACCACATTTTATCCAATATCTGGACATTTGGCTGTTTCGCCTTTTGGCTATTGTGAATAATGCTGCAGTTAACACAGACATATGAGTATCTGTTCAAGTCCCTGCTTCCACCTCTACCCAGTGATGGAATGGCTGAGTCATATATAATTCCATTTTAGCTTTGGGAAGAACTACTGAGCTATTTTCTTAGAAAACAGTTGCTTTGGGTCATTATGTCCTCTGTATTTCCCTCATTTAGGCATCTCCCTGGATTCTGTCTCCTCCTGTCATCCAAGCTTTCCGGTTCTTCCAAGGAGCAGACCTGTTCTTATCTACTCTCCTAACCACCTGTCTTCCTCCCTTTTTTGGAGAGAACACTCCCTTCTCAGAGCTTTGGCCACTCATCTGCCCAATGGCTCTAATTTCATTGTCTTTGTAGAAGACCATCTGTAGACCAGGTCCGCTTTGGCTGGAGGCCTGGCCCAGCCACAGAATGACCCAGGACTCCTCAGGTGTGGGAAGTCAGGGCTGTCACACCAGGGGCCCCTGATAGATTTGGGCCCTCCTCAGACAGGGCTTCCTTGTCCCTCATGACACCTTGCTCTGTTGTTCCCCCTCAACTTTGCTTGTGTTTAGGGAGCAATTTGGCCACCCTGTCCAGGGGGAGGGTTGTTCTCCACTTTTCATTTGCCTGTAGTTTCTGTACTTTTCATGAGCAAGTGAATTAATTAATGACTACCCCAACAGACTGTGAGCCTGACTCAGACGGCCATTCCGGCTGTTGGGCTAATTGTTAGCCCAGGTTTCTGGATGTCATTCATTTCACAATAAGGCTCCTAATTAATCTGGGTGCAGTTCTCACCAGAAGAAAGGCTGATAGGGAGAAACATCCCCCATTACCATGAGAAAGGAAATGTCAAGAGCCCTGTTGAGTTTTCCTGGCATCCGCAGCCTTGTTTCAGATGAAAACCACCATTAGGGCACGAAGGCTGCCCAGGCCTGGATCAGCCCTGAAAATCAGAGAGTGTGAGAGCCTGTGGAGCCGAAGGCCACACAGACCAGCTCTGCGAAGAGCATGCTGTGTGTGCACCCTCTGGTTTTGTAGCACCGAGACAGGACGGAGAATCCCTGAGCCCTGTGCCACCTCATTGTCATTGTCATTGTCAGCAGAAATTCCTCTGCTGTCCCCAGAGCAGGTGGGCGGCTTTCATCTGGAAGAGCTAAAGGTCTCTTTGTGTGTTTTTGTGCCTGCAGGACAAAAGATCCTTCATCACCGAAGTGACGTCTTGGAGACAGTGGTCCTGATCAACCCCTCCGATGAGGCAGTCAGCACCGAGGTAAGCAGTGGGCTCCCAGGGATCTTGGGTGGGGCCTCACTCTGGATGGAAACCAACTGCTCACATTGGAGGGGCCAGACAGGTGGGGACGGGGGTGGGGTGGAGGGAAATAGAAGAGAGAAGAGCTAGGTTCAGGGCTCTTCCTGAAGCAGTTGGCGTCTGTTTCTCTGCATCTGACTACTTCACACCATTGCTCCTGGTAAGGACACCATTGGAGGTGCTAGCTGGATCTGTAGCACTTGGTGGAGGTGAGGGAGTGTGGAATTGGGGGCATACATGGGGTGTGTGCTGCAGGGTGGATCTGGCAGGGTGGTAGAAAGGAGCTAGACTGTAGGCCCTCGGGCTGAGAACCTGGAGAAGATGCAAGCCCCGTTCCCAGCTCCCTGCACCCCACCCCGGCACAGGGCTCAGGAGAGTGGCAGCTGGTGTCTCCTTACCTGGGTTCATGATCCCAGGTCTGCCACCTCTTTGGTGGTGGCCTGGAGCAAGTCATTGGCTGTCTTCATTTGAGTTTGCATCTCTATAAAATGGAGATCATAACTAACAGCTTTACATTTAATGTCCATTCTCCATGTTGTGCTTTGAGGTGTGAAGTGTTCGGGACAGCTTGTGGCATGTGGTGCCTGAAATGTTGGTGCTGGCTCTTGCTGTGACATTATCATATGTAGCTGTGGCTAGAGAGTGACAGGGACTTTCAGAGCCCCACATGATATAAGAACTTGGCTGAAGACAAGGCCAAGGAGTTGATATAGCTCTGTTTTCCACTTCGTTTACTGCAGTTTAGAGGCTGGAGGTGGAGCTGCTTCTTGGACATCCAAGTAGCCAGAGTTCCTGGATTCTCCGTTGTCTACTGTGTCTTGCTTTGAGCATCTCTGTTATAGCTTGTTCCTTTTAAATTGAGATATAATTCAGGTACTATGAAACCCATCCTTTTAAAGTATACAATTCAGTGATTTTTTTTTTAGGATATGTACAAAGCTGTGCAACCATCACACTATCTAAGCATGTCTATCACTCCCCCAAAACTCTGAAACCCGTGAGCATTCACTCTTCCCTCTGCTCTGTTGCTAGCACTCCCTGATCTACTTTCTCTGTATAGATTTGCCTATTTTGGACATTTCATATAAATAGAATCATACAAAATGTGGCCTTTTTGTCTGGCTTATTTTACTTAGTATAAATGTTTCAAGGTTCAGCTATGTGCCAGTATAGATCAGTGCTGCATTCCTTTTTATGGCTGTATAATATTTCATTATATGGATATACTATCTTTGCTTGCTTGTTCCTCAGTTGCTGAATGTTGGGGTTGCTTCTACTTTTTTGGCTTTCATTATGTAGCTTGTTTTGCTCCACTTCTGCCTGCTTGAGATCAGCAAAACTTTTGACAGTGTGCTCACACACATGGTTGAGAAAAATGATGGGATAGTAATCTCTCTATGACAAATTGAATCAGGAGGTAATCACAACTTGAAAAAAGCTGTAGGAATATGTTCAGGCAGACTGCTTGAGAAACAACTGTGAGAAATGAAAAAGGAAAAATAAGAAATTTTTTAAGGAACCCTTGCTTGCTTGTGGAGCAGATGGGGCTGAGACCATTGGTTAGTTACATGTGTTTTTCCATGATTCCACATGGCCTTCTTGGGCAGGGGGTTGTGGCTGCTTTAGTGTCCTCGTCTCAGTGTCTGGTATGATGTATGGCATGCAGTATGTGCTGGACATTGGTGAATTGGGCTCAGAACAGATATCTTGGTGCTTGGACTGGTGTTCCTGGGAAAGGCAACAGGCTTCCTGCCACTTAAAGTTCACAGAGAGTTCTTTAGTGTAACTTTCAAAGACTGCTACTCAGAGGTAGCATTTTCTTTATGTTCAGTGTCAAGCACCTTGCAGATCCCTCTGGAGACTGCATTTGGAGCCGTGTGCTTGCTCCATGGCTTGGAAGGAAAGGAGTCTTGGATAGGGTTTGGGAAGAGGTCGTGCAGCTTGGGAACTTAGTGGGAACCTGTCCTTCCTGAGAGGCCAGTTAAGGGACCTGGACTGCATGTGGTGACTCACCTGTGGGACATTTGCAAGTCCTTCCTGTTCTCACAGACTGCATACAGCTAGCAGACACTTCCAAAGAGCTGTGGAACAAATGCTTCCAGCTGTGATGATGGCTTTGAGAAGGAAGAGGAAATGAGGGGGAGAAAGTCAACCACCACTGCTGTCTTGGTTATAGCAGAACTTTGAAAATGATATTCATGGGGGAGCTAAGAGCCTCAGTTAATAAGTTTCTGGATGATTCCTCCAGCCTTCTCAGCCCCCGGGGAAGAAATGAGAGTCTCAGGAAATGAATGCCTTTTATTGGTGATGAATTTCCTGTGCTCAGGGCTGTCACTGTCCTGGAGGGTGGGATGGGGTGCTGCCTCCCACTCACACCTTGCTCCCTGCCTCTGTTTCAGGTGCGCTTGATGATCACCGATGCCGCCCGACATAAGCTGCTCGTGCTGACTGGGCAGTGCTTTGAAAATACCGGAGAGCTCATTCTCCAGTCTGGCTCTTTTTCCTTCCAGAACTTCATAGAGATTTTCACCGATCAAGAGGTGGGTTCCTGTCGGGAGATGTCTCAGCTTGCAGTTGCTTGGTTATTGTTTAGACTCAGGCTGCTCTTTGAAAACACTGGGGAAAGAGAAGGGGAGGGAATGTCACGGCTCCTTTGAAATAAGCAAATCTGGGTGATCCAGAGTGCTTTAGTCCTGTGGCTCATTGCCAAAAGAATCTGAAGCACTTGTCTGTTACTGATTGAACCATTTTCAATGTGCCTGTCATATAAATGGGCAGGAGATGGGGAGGGGACACTCAACATTTACAGATGGCAGAAATGATAGAGAAACTTGAAATGACAGAGACCAAGAGAAAATCGAGGTTTCCTGTTTTCTGAAAGAATACTCCAGAGCTCTGTTGGGCTTTGGGTAGGATGTCACTACCTTGATTTGTTTTTAGTACTCGTACCTACTTTTCCTGGCCTAATTATTTGTGATCTCTCTTACTTCTAATGCCTGGCTCAGAGTTTGAACTGGGGCTGTATGAAGGGGCCATGGAAGAGGAGGCAGGTAGAAAAATGGGGCATGATTTTGACCCAAGAAAAAGATGGTTGAAGTAGCTGGGTTGGAGCTGAGTCATTGATATGTCTCATAAATATATCTTACTCAAGGGAAGCATTGACAACTATAGGGCATTAGTGGTATTTGGTAAAACTAGATGAGAGATTTTAATTTGCTTATTTTTGCTTGAGAATTTATTCTAGCTGGGGAAATTTCTAAACTAATGTGTTTTTTAAAAAAACTAGCGTATTTGTTTATAGCAGTTCCACATACAATTCAGGACCATCAGCATAGCAGCCTGGGGCCCAGACATAGGTGATGGTAGATTTCTAAATGGAGAGGCCAAGAGATGTCCCATTAGGAGCCCACTGGTATCTTTTCCTGGGACAGCTTCTCCATTCCGTGTGTACCTCAAAGGGCCATGTGGCCTTCTGTCTGCCATCTTCCATAGCCACATGCCCCACAGGGAGATGTCTGTGTTCTCATCCTCCCTGGCAAGATCATAAGCAACTGCCCAGCCTCATTAAGCTTGCCTGCAGGTCTCCATCAGACATGGGCAGATGACATAATGATTTTCACTTTCCACACACGGGAGGGCTGAGGACAATACAAAGCTTTGAAAAGGGACATTTTACTTAGTGTTCGAAGCTCCCATTCTTAGAGGTGTGGTGTTGTCTACATCGGAAAGAACTTTCCACCCGAAGTCACAAAGGGACTCAAAAGCTTTGGGGCTCACTCATAGCAGCTGGTCTGTCCTTACCATTTTAAAATGAAAGCTTGGTTCCAACTTTTCCAGAACTTGTGATCTGTCTTCTTCCAAGGCTGCCAGGGTTAGGCCCATGTCTTATCTGCCTTCATATTCATTGCACCTGTATGTAGTAAAGGCCCATTAAACCACTGTTCAACTGCATTGAAACTCCAGAGCTAGAGCTACGATTCTCTCTGCCAACTGCCTACTGCTCTGAAATCGGTGTATAACTGCTAGAATATCAGAATCTTTTGCAAGATTGTATCCTCAAGTTCATGCTATACCCAGGGAAGCTGGGCATTTGGCTTGTAGCTCAAATCATACACTATCAACATCTTATTCCAGGGAGGAGAGAGATCTGGAAGTAGCCTGATGATACAGTGCTCAAAACTCAGTTCAGTCTTGAACTTGTCTCCTTTACAGACTCTTAGGTACCTTTCTGCATTCCTGGGTAGTTCTACAGTTAGCTTCCAGTACATGGTTTCTACCCGCATTATTGGTTTATCTTTTTTGCCATGAAACCAAGCAAAGGAAATATGTAAAGAATTGTGTTTATCATTGTAAAGACTTTATACAAGGAATTAACGTGTTTCATACATCTGAATAAAACAAACACCCTTTTAAACAAGGAATAGTGTTATGAGCATTGCTGATTAAATCATTTTACAGGCCATGGAAGTGGAGCTTTGCCACAGTGGGCTGTATACATGTCATATTTTGCCCTTAATTACAGATGAAAAGGAAATAGCCCTACCAACAGAATCTGAGTTCTGGGGAAGGGCAGATTCCCCAGAGTTCGTAATCATAGGAGTGTGTTTGTTACACTCTAGTAGGCTTCATTAAGGCCAGAAACTGTGAATTCTTCTTTGCAGCTCTCATGACTCCCCTACCCTGATACTTTGGAGACCAAAGTAATTCTCAACATATATGGAAAAGATGCTTTAGATCAGTGGTGTTGGGGTGATGAGGGAAGGGAAGGACACTGTATAGAATTCACTCTCTTCCTCTGGCACTATCAGAGCAACTCAGCCTTTACCTCTTTTACCTCATAGGCATTGTAGACAGGATGCCACAGCTCAAGTGGGTTGGAAATCACTGGACTAGACTAATGGTTGTCAGAATTTGGAGCAATGATAGCCTTTTGCTGGCTTGGGAAAAAGTTTGAATACAGAATGATTCAGTAACAAGAGGACCTTAAAGGTCATTTGATGTTTACTTTTTTCCCTTTTGTCTAGTCTTTGGAGCATACTAGTCAACTGCAGATAAACCAGAAACAAAAATGCTCTATCTTTTGACAAGAATTTAGCAAAAATGCTATATTTTTTTACAAGAATAGCTAAAAATGAATGTACTAAGAAACAGAATTATCAGTGCACTTGGAGCTTCAAGTTTCTGGAGCCTTCATCATTGGAGATCAAATTCAAAACCAGCATCACAGATAGAGCAGTCATCCAGCTAACACATCTGTCTTTGAAATCCAGGGATGGGGGAAAGTCATCATCTCCTGGGGCATTTCCCAGCTTCTCTGTTGGAAAGTTTTTCCTTATTTATATATCTTCAGGGAAGAGATTTAATCTCTCTTCCGCCCACAGTGTCTTGGATATTCTTCACCAACACAGTTCCCCATTAATCACCTCAACAGTATTCACAGTTCTTCCTAAAATATTAAAGGTTTCTTGTATTCCCTACTCATTGTCCTTCAAATATGTTCCTCATTTGTGAAGGGCCGATTAGGTGGGTAGGGAAGAAATTCAAGAGTTCAGTCTTGGCCATGTTTTAGTCCCTTGGAATTATCAAAGAGTTGAATATAAGAGTCCAGAGCTAAAGAACTCAGACTGGAGCTAGAGATACTAATTTATAACCTATTTGCATATCAGAGGTATTTAAAGCCCAGTGATCTAGAGAGAGAGAAATATGATAATAAGGGGAAAGAGCCAAGTCTAGCATTTAGAGGTTAAGGTCAAGGAAAAGGAGCCATCAAAGGAGACCTGTTTCAGGTTGTTTTTTGGTCTAGTTTCTCTAAAATGTCATCCCTTAAACAAGACACCACATTCCAGGAATTAGTGCCTTCTGTACTTTTCAATACAATCTTTTATTAAATAAGCCTAAAAGTAACTTACCATCACCATGTATAATTGAATGTCAGAGAGGAAGAGCTACAGGCTTTAGGGAGCTCTGCAATTGAAATAATTTGGGGGCGCCCATTAAGAAAAAGAAAACAGGAAGCTGCGTATGGTGGCACATACCTGTGATTCCAGTACTATGGTAGGCTGAGGAAGAAGAATGGCAAGTTTGAGTCTAGCCTGGGCTACATAGTGACTTGGCAAGATCCTGTCTCAAAATAAAAAAGGGCTGGGGATGTAGCTCAGTGGTAAGAGTACCTGCCTAGCACACACAAGTCCCTTGGTTCAATTATCAGTGCTCAAAAATAAAAAGAAAAGAGCCAGGCATGGTGTCACATGCCTGTAATCCCCACTACTTGGGAGGCTGAGGCAGGAGAGTCAGAAGTTCAAGGCCTGGGTAACTAATTTAATAATTTATTACTAATTTAATAAAACCATACAATTAAAACTAATTTAATAAAACCTAGATTTAAAGTGTACGGGTAGGTGGCTCAATGCTAGAGCACCCCTGAGTTTAATTTCAAGTACCACAAAAGAAATAACAATTATTAATACAAAATATATTAAAGTACAAGGCTTTAGGGAAAAGACCATGGCAGTGCGGGGCCTTGAAGTTTAAGCTCCTTTAGCTTCATGTTAAATCCCTGAGTTTTTGCATGGATATAAATATTATTGTTAAGCCACATCTCCCCATCCCGTACTTTACCCTGCTGGTTTATTGAACCTTACATTTATCCCTTTAGAATGCCTGCAGTTAAAGTTGACAGCCATCATCATCCCAATATCAAGAGCTTTCATAAATATCTCAATTCTGCCATCCCATATTTTGCTATGCTTCTCATTTTCATGGCATCCACAGACCTGATCAACATGTCTTTAGCATTTTTGTCCGAGCGATTACTCACTAGAAGTGAACTCTATGGCAGCCCATCATAGACTTCTTTCCAGGTTGACGTTAACCATGGTTACTACAGATTCCCCCTAATTCTGCTATCACAGTGTTCAGAGAGGCCATTAAATGTCTTGCTAAAGTTCAGTAGCACACTGTCTACAGTATTTCCTCACCAGCCAGGCAAGTAACCTAATCAAAACAGGAAATATAGTTGACAGGCTAGGGTTTAGAAAATTAAAATCTTGTTTCATTTATATAATCTGTAGTAAAGCGGTTTATTTCCTTTCTTTTCCTTCCTTTTCCAGTAAGCCTGCATTTCATTAGGAAAAGTAATTAACAAAAAAGGTTTTCTTTGGCCCACAGCAGTATTCCGCCTGTTCATGTCTGTCATCTGTCTTTGTGAGAACCATGGGAGCAGACTGTGTTTGATAATATCAGCAAGCTCATGTCACATCCCAAGTTCTCCCTCCTGGATGACAGCATGTGTTGAATTGACCAGATGCAGTTCAGCAGAAGTGTATCTTCAACAGAAGATGTGTTTTTGCTCTCCAGAAACCTTCGTTCCAGTGGGCTCTAATGGTATTATTAAGAGAGTTTCCCAATACATTTAGAAGAAGCTGCTGTTTCCAAATCTAAAAACTGGCCCCGGGATTCCTTGCCAGAGCCTCCTTACCGTTCTCACTCATTCCCTGATGAGCAGTGATTGAGCTGTCATCATCATCCCTTAAGAGGGGCAAGCCCTCTTAGACTCAGCCACTGCCCTCGAGGGCCCCAGTCTGTGTGGTGCTTGGGGGCCTGCAGGTCTGCAATCAGGCTGTGAGGGGAAGGGGGCTTCATTTCTGTTGTCCTTGCCCCATTCCATCGCCTCCCTGACTGGCTCTCTCAGCCCTTGTCTGTTCATTCTTGTCTCTTCATGCACAGGATGCTGTTTTTCCAGAGGGACCACATTTTCCCTCTCTGCAAAGGAACTTGCCTAGCAGAGCTGGCTTGCTCTTCTCCTCTGCCCTGTGTGTCATAGTTCTTTATTCAGTGGACCTTTCTTGACTGTCTGTTATGCTCCAAGATTTCCTCAGAATTCTGTACAACTTTGTTTTATATTTCAGGCACTTCCTGCATTTCATAGAAACTCTCTGGGTAGAGGTGAAAACATGGAAAGTAGAGAGATATTCTTCAGGTCTTTTTACCTTCTCCTTTAATTTGGTGATTACACACTTAAAAGAGTTAGTGATTTTAATCATTTTAATCCTTATTTACACTTTCAGTTTCTCACAGTAGAGAAATATTTGAAATAGGATGAAAAGGTCCAAAGGTGTAGGGGTGGTGGGAGGGGAAGGGAAAAGAAAAGAAGGGAAAGCAAAAATTATGAGAAAAGATAAAAAATGGAAGCGAAGTCTATGTAAATAGGGAAGGATGGAGGGGGTGATGGGCGCACAGGGAATGGGGAAAATGTAAGAACCAAGATACATCATGTACAGGTACAAGCACCCAATCATAAATGTAAACGTATTGTATACCTAAAATGTACCAATAAAACAATTTAAGAAAAAAAAAGAGTTAGTGATTGATAGTGATTGAATAGCCTTGCCTCTCCCCGGTTAAATTAAGCCTCAACCACCCCACCTCTCAACTGGAGTACAATTTCAAAAGATTAAAATGAACCAAACTTAATTTTAAATTTTTGCTATTAAAGATTCAGCAGTTAGTTATCCTGAATTTGCCCCCTAACTGTACTGTAAAACATGGAGAGTTTGCATATGCTCTGTGTGGAAATGAGGACTGAGAGAATCCTCTTCGTGATATAGTGATGGCAGTGGGGATCTGTGTTAATTACTGGACAGAAACCCTGTTTGGTGCCCATGTTTTGCTTTGATCAGCAAATAATTTGAAGAAAGATGGTTTCCATTTGCAGGAAATAATTGGGAAAAAGATTTCTTCCCAAAGATGGTTGCCATTTGCTTTTTCAGTTTTCTTAGCTTCCAAAATAGGGGCTGATTCTTATTCTTTTTATAGGAGACTGTGAAGTTAAGCTGGAAGGAAAAAGCAAAATTTTTGTTATTTTGCTATTTTGCGACCCTTCATGTAAATTGTTATACTTCAGTTAACAGGTTAATAAAACAAAAGTGATTATTTTAGGTAATCCAATATAGAAAAATTCAGAAATCAGAGAGAGAGAAAATGAACAAGCGTGAGCCTTAGAATATAAATATTCAGGAGGTTATGACAGAGAAAAATGAGACCAGAGGAGTTCAGACTTGCTGGCTCAGGGATAGCTGGACCAAGCAAAACCTTTACTTTGCCCTTCATCATTTGCCATCCAGGATACAGAGCCTTTGGCTGTTGAAACTCTGAGCTTATTTATGAGGTTTGCTGAAATGGAAAGAAATCTGGAATTTATGGCATGATCCTCCCTTGCCAAGATTGTGAAACATATGGCCTTAATATGGAGGAAGAAAGAAAATGATGTTTTTATTAAATCCACCATCACTGTTCAGGTCCTGATTTGCTTTTCCACATTCCTGTCCTTGGGAAGTACTAAACAGTGTGCTAAAAAACATTTGAACCAAATGTGATCTTAGCCACTCATTCCCACTTGCCCTGAAAAGAATGAGAGCAGAGAGAAAGCAGAGTCTCTCATGTTGGATTTAAATGTGAGCAAGTGGGGAACGAATTTGGCCACTGGCTTGTATAATTAATCACCCGGCCACTTTAATCACCATGGCTTCAATAAAAGCATTTGTATTTGCAGAGGATCTGCAGGGTGAAGCACTCATGTTTTAAGTAGTGTGTACTGATGCCAGAAACCAGTCTTTTTTTTTTTTTTTTGAGTAATGGGTAATGCATAACTTACTATAGAGGGGCACCAAACTTTGCTTTTGTACCTACCAAATTCTAAAAAGAGACAGCAAGAAATGCACTGTTATTATCTGAACTCCTTTAATTTTCTGATCAGGCTGCCTTTTGCCAAGCCCAAGGGAAAAAAAAAAAAAGTTTTATATAAGTGGTGGAATGACTCACATAGCGTTCCCCTATGATTGTTTAATATATCATAGTTTAAGGGCATCTTTAAATGGTAAATCCCCACAGGGGAATATTCAGAGTGTTTGTAACTGCTGTGGCTGAAGCACAGGTCACCCAGATGGTTACTGATTTTGGAACTGGGGCAGAGATCTGGAGTTTCCCTGCTGGCCAGGGAGGTGTGTGGGAAGGACTACAGGGGAGATGTTGGGGAGAGAGGAATGCTAGTGGTAGCAGAGGGAATGATGTGGGGGCCCAGGACAGAGGTTGTTCACCTTCCAGTGTACACACATGTCATCATTTAAACAGTCAGCGTCACCCCATGCGTGCATCTCTGAACTGACCCTACAGGTAAGTCAGTGAGCTATATAATACTAGCGTTGACGGAGATGATGAATCTGAAGTGACAACCACTTAACCCTCTCCTCTTCTCCTCCCCTCCCCTCCCTTCTCCCTTTCCTTCCCCTCCCTTCTCCTCTCCCCTTCCCTACTCTCTCAACCCAGATTGGTGAGTTATTGAGCACTACCCATCCTGCCAACAAAGCCAGTTTAACCCTGTTCTGTCCTGAAGAGGGCGACTGGAAGAACTCCAATCTTGACAGACACAATCTCCAAGACTTCATCAATATTAAACTCAACTCAGCTTCTATATTGCCAGAAATGGAAGGACTTTCTGAGTTTACTGAATATCTCTCAGAATCTGTGGAAGTCCCATCTCCCTTTGACATCCTGGAACCTCCCACCTCGGGTGGATTTCTAAAGCTCTCCAAGCCCTGCTGTTACATTTTTCCAGGAGGGAGGGGTGATTCTGCACTGTTCGCAGTGAATGGATTCAATATGCTCATCAACGGAGGGTCAGAAAGGAAATCCTGCTTCTGGAAACTGATCCGACACTTGGACCGAGTAGACTCCATTCTGCTCACCCACATTGGGGATGACAATTTGCCTGGCATCAACAGCATGCTGCAGCGGAAGATTGCAGAGCTAGAGGAGGAGCAGTCCCAGGGCTCCACCACCAATAGTGACTGGATGAAAAACCTCATCTCCCCTGACTTGGGCGTTGTATTTCTTAATGTACCTGAAAATCTGAAAAACCCAGAGCCCAACATCAAGATGAAGAGGAGCATAGAAGAAGCTTGCTTCACTCTCCAGTACCTAAACAAATTGTCTATGAAACCAGAGCCTCTATTTAGAAGTGTAGGCAATACCATAGAGCCTGTCATTCTTTTCCAAAAAATGGGAGTGGGTAAACTGGAGATGTATGTGCTTAATCCTGTCAAAAGCAGCAAGGAAATGCAATACTTTTTGCAGCAGTGGACTGGCACCAATAAAGATAAGGCTGAATTAATTTTGCCCAGTGGTCAAGAAGTAGATATCCCAATTTCCTACTTAACTTCAGTCTCATCTTTGATCGTGTGGCATCCAGCAAACCCTGCTGAAAAAATCATTCGAGTTCTGTTTCCTGGAAACAGCACCCAATACAACATTCTGGAAGGGCTAGAAAAGCTCAAACACTTAGATTTCCTGAAGCAGCCTCTGGCCACCCAAAAGGATCTCACTGGCCAGGTGCCCACCCCCACCACCACAAAACAAGTAAAACTGAAGCAGAGGGCTGATAGCCGAGAAAGTCTAAAGCCAGCTGCAAAACCACTCACTACCAAATCAGTGCGAAAGGAGTCTAAAGAAGAAACCCCTGATGTCACAAAAGCCAGTCAAGTGGAAAAGCCTCCCAAAGTTGAAAGCAAAGAAAAAGTAATGGTGAAAAAAGACAAGCCCGTAAAAACAGAGACCAAACCTCCAGTGACAGAGAAGGAAATAGCCAGCAAGGAAGAGCTGCCTCCTGCCAGAGCTGAAGTGGCTGAGAAGCAAGCCACAGATGTCAAACCCAAAATCTCCAAAGAGAAGGTGGTGAAGAAGGAAACAAAGCCAAAATCTGAAGAAAAGAAAGAGGAGAAGGAAAAGCCCAAGAAAGAAGTGGCTAAGAAGGAAGAGAAAACACTTATTAAGAAGGAAGAAAAACCGAAAAAGGAAGAGGTGAAAAGGGAAGTCAAAAAAGAAATCAAGAAAGAAGAGAAAAAAGAACTCAAAAAAGAGGTTAAGAAGGAGACACCACTGAAGGATGCCAAGAAGGAAATTAAAAAGGAAGAAAAGAAGGAAATTAAAAAGGACGAAAAGGAACCCAAAAAAGAAATTAAGAAGCTCTCTAAGGACTCAAAGAAATCAACTACTCTTCTATCTGAAGCAAAAAAACCAGCTGCTTTAAAACCAAAGGTACCTAAGAAGGAAGAGACTGTCAAGAAAGAGTCTGTTGCTGCTGGGAAGCCAAAGGAGAAGGGGAAAATTAAAGTCATTAAAAAGGAAAGCAAGACTTCAGAGGCTGCGGCCATAGGCACTGTGGTCACCACAGCAGCTGCAGTGGCAGCTGCTGGAATAGCAGCCACTGGCCCTGCCAAAGAACTTGAAGCTGAGAGGTCCCTTATGTCATCCCCCGAGGATCTAACCAAGGACTTTGAGGAACTAAAGGCTGAAGAGATTGATGTAGCCAAGGACATCAAGCCTCAACTAGAGCTCACTGAAGATGAAGAAAAAGTAAAGGAAACAGAGCCAGTTGAAGCCTACGTCATCCAGAAGGAGACAGAAGTCATCAAAGGCCCTGCTGAGTCTCCTGATGAGGGCATCACTACCACTGAAGGGGAGGGCGAATGTGAGCAAACACCTGAGGAATTGGAGCCGGTTGAGAAGCAGGGGGTGGATGACATTGAAAAATATGAAGATGAAGGTGCTGGTTTTGAAGAATCCTCAGAGACTGGAGACTATGAAGAAAAGGCAGAAACTGAGGAGGCTGAAGAGCCAGAAGAGGACAGTGAAGAAAATGTGTGTGTGAGCACCTCCAAGCACAGCCCCATTGACGAGGAGGAAAGTGCAAAGGCTGAGGCTGACGTGCACATCAAGGAGAAGAGGGAGTCCGTGGCCAGTGGGGATGACCGAGCAGAAGAAGACATGGATGAGGCAGTTGAGAAAGGAGAAGCTGAACTATCTGAGGAGGAAGGTGAAGAGGAGGACAAAGCAGAGGATGCCAGAGAGGAAGAATATGAGCCAGAAAAGGCTGAAGCTGAAGATTATGTGATGGCCGTGGTTGACAAGGCCGCAGAGGTTAGTGGCACTGAAGATCAGTATGGATTCCTGGCCACATCAACCAAGCAACCTGGAGCCCAGTCTCCTGGTCGAGGACCTGCATCTTCAATCCATGATGAGACTTTACCTGGAGGCTCTGAGAGTGAGGCCACAGCCTCTGATGAGGAAAATCGGGAAGATCAGCCTGAGGAATTCACTGCCACCTCTGGCTATACTCAGTCCACCATTGAGATATCCAGCGAGCCTACTCCAATGGATGAGATGTCTACTCCTCGTGATGTGATGAGCGATGAGACCAACAATGAAGAGACGGAGTCCCCGTCTCAGGAATTCGTAAACATCACCAAATATGAGTCTTCACTGTATTCTCAGGAATATACCAAACCTGGTGCTGCACCATTCAATGGCTTATCTGATGGGTCAAAAACAGATGCCACTGAAGGCAAGGATTACAATGTTTCAGCCTCCACTATATCACCACCCTCATCCATGGAAGAAGACAAATTCACCAGATCTGCTCTACGTGACGCTTATTGTCCTGAAGAGAAAGAAGTGAAAGCCAGTGCTACTTTGGAGATCCAAGATACAACCTCAGCAGTTTCAGATGAAAGACTTAGTCCAGCCAAGAGTCCATCCCTGAGTCCATCTCCACCATCACCCATAGAGAAGACCCCCCTGGGTGAACGTAGTGTGAACTTCTCTCTGACACCCAATGAAATTAAAGTCTCCACAGAGGCAGAAGCAGTCTCTGTGTCTCCCGAGGTGACCCAAGAAATAGTTGAAGAACACTGTGCCAGTCCTGAGGAGAAGACTCTGGAAGTGGTGTCACCATCTCAATCTGTGACTGGCAGTGCTGGCCACACACCTTACTACCAGTCTCCCACTGATGAGAAATCCAGTCACCTCCCAACAGAAGTCATTGAAAAACCACAGGCAGTTCCAGTGAGTTTTGAATTCAGTGATGCCAAAGATGAGAGTGAAAGGGCTTCAATAAGCCCCATGGATGAACCTGTGCCTGACTCAGAGTCTCCTATTGAAAAAGTCCTGTCTCCTTTGCGCAGCCCCCCCTTGATTGGATCAGAGTCTGCATATGAAAGTTTTCTGAGTGTGGATGACAAGGCTCCCAGTAGAGGTTCTGAAAGCCCCTTTGAAGGAAAGAATGGAAAACAAAGCTTTCCAGACCAAATAAGTCCAGTTTCTGAAACGACTTCCACTGGCCTTTACCAAGACAAACAGGAAGGGAAGAGCACAGATTTTATACCAATAAAGGAAGACTTTAGTCTAGAAAAGAAAACTGATGATGTGGAAGCCCTGAGTTCACATGCAGCACTGGCTTTGGATGAAAGGAAATTGGGAGATGTTTCTCCAACACAAACAGATGTCATTCAGTTTGGATCTTTTAAAGAAGACACCAAGATGTCCATTTCTGAAGGTACTGTCTCTGATAAGTCAGCCACACCTGTTGATGAGGGCGTAGCAGAAGACACATACTCTCACATGGAGGGTGTGGCCTCAGTCTCCACAGCCTCTGTGGCCACAAGCTCATTTCCAGAGCCAACAACAGATGATGTGTCTCCCTCTTTGCATGCTGAAGTTGGCTCCCCACATTCCACAGAAGTAGACGACTCCCTTTCTGTGTCTGTTGTGCAAACGCCTA
This sequence comes from Heterocephalus glaber, assembly GCF_000247695.1. Next base: position 1,292,915 of record NW_004624905.1, read on the forward strand.
CCACTTTCCAGGAAACAGAAATGTCTCCCTCTAAAGAAGAATGCCCAAGACCAATGTCAATTTCTCCTCCAGACTTTTCCCCTAAGACTGCCAAATCCAGGACACCAGTTCAAGATCACCGATCTGAGCAGTCCTCTATGTCTATTGAATTTGGCCAGGAATCTCCTGAGCATTCCCTTGCTATGGACTTTAGTCGCCAGTCTCCAGATCACCCAACTGTGGGTGCAAGTGTGCTGCACATCACTGAAAATGGGCCAACTGAAGTGGACTACAGTCCTGACATGCAGGACTCCAGTTTGTCACACAAGATCCCACCGACAGAGGAGCCGTCCTACACCCAAGATAATGATCTCTCCGAGCTCATTTCAGTGTCTCAGGTGGAGGCCTCCCCTTCCACCTCTTCCGCTCATACCCCTTCTCAGATAGCTTCTCCTCTTCAAGAAGATACTCTATCCGATGTTGCTCCTCCCAGAGATATGTCCTTATATGCCTCACTCACCTCTGAGAAAGTGCAAAGTCTGGAAAGAGAGAAGCTCTCTCCCAAATCTGATATCTCTCCACTCACCCCACGAGAGTCCTCTCCTTTATATTCCCCCGGCTTTTCAGATTCTACCTCTGCAGTCAAAGAGAATGTAGCAGCATGCCATACATCTTCTTCTCCACCAGTAGACGCAGCATCCTCGGAGCCCTATGGCTTCCGTGCCTCAATGTTATTTGACACAATGCAACATCATCTCACCTTGAATAGAGATTTGACCACATCTGGTATAGAGGATAGTGGAGGGAAGACACCTGGTGACTTTGGCTATGCCTATCAAAAACCTGAGAAAACTACCAGGTCCCCAGATGAAGAAGAAGATTATGACTATGAGTCTTATGAGAAATCCACTCGGACCCCAGATGTGGGCAGCTATTACTATGAGAAGACAGAGAGAACCCTGAAATCCCCATGTGACAGTGGCTACTCCTATGAGACTATTGAGAAGACCAAGACCCCTGAAGATGGTGGCTATGCCTGTGAAATTACTGAGAAGACTACACGGACCCCTGAAGAAGGTGGGTACTCCTATGAAATCAGTGAGAAGACAATAAGGACCCCTGATGTGAGTGGTTACAGCTATGAAGTAACTGAAAGGTCTAGGAGGCTCCTGGATGACATCAGCAATGGCTATGATGACTCTGAGGATGTTGGCCGCACAATAGGGGACTCCAGCTACTCTTTTGAGACCACTGAGAAAATTACCAGTTTCCCTGAATGTGAAAGTTACTCTTATGAGACATCTACAAAAATGACACGAAGCCCTGATTCTTCCACATACTGTTACGAGACAATGGAGAAAATCACTAAGACTCCCCAGGCATCTGCATATTCCTATGAGACCTCAGACCGATGCTACTCTACAGAAAAGAAGTGCCCCTCAGAGGCCCGCCAGGAGGTTGATTTATGCCTTGTGTCCTCTTGTGAATACAAGCATCCCAAGACAGAGCTTTCACCCTCCTTCATCAATCCCAATCCTCTGGAGTGGTTTGCCAGTGAAGAGCCCACTGAAGAATCTGAGAAGCCCCTCACTCAGTTAGGGGGAGCCCCTCCACCTCCAGGAGGAAAGCAACAGGGCCGACAGTGCGATGAAACCCCTCCCACCTCAGTCAGTGAGTCAGCCCCATCCCAGACCGACTCTGATGTCCCTCCAGAAACCGAAGAGTGCCCTTCCATTACAGCTGATGCAAACATTGACTCTGAAGATGAGTCAGAAACTATCCCCACTGATAAAACGGTCACATACAAACACATGGACCCACCTCCGGCCCCTATGCAAGACCGCAGCCCTTCTCCACGCCATCCTGATGTGACTATGGTGGACCCAGAGGCCTTAGCCATTGAGCAGAACCTGGGCAAAGCTCTGAAGAAAGACTTGAAAGAAAAGACTAAGACGAAGAAGCCAGGTACCAAGACCAAGTCCTCCTCACCTATCAAAAAGGGAGATGGGAAGTCCAAACCCTTAGCAGCTTCCCCAAAACCAGGGGCCTTGAAAGAAACTTCAGATAAGGTGTCCAGAGTGGCTTCTCCTAAGAAGAAAGAAGCTGTGGAAAAAGCAACAAAAACCACCAGCACTCCTGAGGTCAAAGCTGCACGTGGGGAAGAGAAAGACAAGGAGACCAAGAATGCTGCCAACGTCTCTAAGTCAGTAAAGACTGCGACTCCAGGTAGGTGGGGGATGCCAGGCATTCTGATGTAGGCCATAACCATGCTTTTACTTGGAGCCATTATATTTCCCTGTTTGTACTTGGAAGATGAGGGCACACAAATTAATGCCTTCCCTTTCCTCTGCTAATCTCTTCTGTCTAAAGGTATGTACCTTGGTCCAGTGTGACCTTCAGGCCTGGGCTTAGCTCAGCATACAGCCTAGTGCAGCTTGATGAGTTCGGATAGGATTCCTGGGTTTGCACTGTCCTGGAACGCACCCCCTGTACCCCTGTTCTAAACCTTCAGGTTCTAGGATGTGTGTTTCAGGCTACTCTGGAAGACTGGCTTCAGGTGTGCTGGCCTGAAAGCAGCTGGGTGACATAGGCCAGGAGCTCCCAAAAGCCTAGTGAGAACCAGAGGTTCCATGCCAAACCTGAAATGATGAGCCTAGACCAAGAGGTCAATATTTTCTTTTAAGTAAAAATTTTTAAATTAAAAATTAAGATTTTTATTTTTTAAAATAATCACTCATTAGGGCAGGGGATTTAGCTCAGTGGCATTGTGCCTGTCTCCCAAGCACAAGGTCCTGAGTTTGATCCCCGGTACCAAAAAAAAAAAAAATCACTCTTTGGTGGTACATCCCCATAATAGGCAATGTTCTGTTTTCTTATCAGCTAACAAATACCATAATTTCAGTTGACCAGTGAATGCCCAGTACAAATCGAGAGGAAATCATTGAAGGTCTTTTCTCATTTCTTTCTCACCTCAAGGCCCACACTCCTAGAGACACAGAATGCCATTTCCTATTGAAATTCCACTTGGCAGCAGCAGATATCTCTGACTTCAGCTCATTCCTGGTTTGCCACCGATTCCCAGATTTATCTGTTTCTCAGCAGTGACTTGGTTTTGGCCAGAACTGGTCTTTGCTAGCCCAACTTTGTATTGTTGCTCTAAGTCATTCACAAGGATTTGCATTAATACATCTTTTTGTCTATACACAGCTTTCCAAGGATTTTAGATCATAGTTCACAAAATAATATAAATTGGCTCAAACATACACAGAAAACCCACTTTTTTTAAACATTTCATTTATTAAGGAAAAGCTGAGAGATGAATCTTTGGGGCTCACAAATTCAGGACATTTTAGGAGGTATTACAGCTGCAGATTTTTACTTTGCATGGAGCATCAATTTTAGTACTCATGTTCTGATCAGATTTGGTCTTTTTACATACAGAAAACAAACTGAATTTGTGCATGCTTAGAATGATCATAAAACTACCAGGTCAGGTTAACTCCTTGGCCTGAAATGGTTGACAGTTGACCTGCACTTAGGAGAAAGCACAGGGCTTGGGATGTAGCTCAGTGGTGCCGTGCCTGCCTGGAAAGCACAAGGTCCTGACTTCGATCCTCGGTGGTGGTGGTGGTAGTGGGGGAGGGGGTGATAAAAACCAAACAGATAAAACCCAACTGAAACCTGTTGGCAACTCTGCTTGGACACTAGTCCACTCAACTGATTTCTTTAAAAAACTTTTGGACATTTGAAGAAATAATTTAAAAGGCAGAGTAACAAAGATGAGTTAATTTAGTTTTGAAGATGCTTTTTTTAAGTGCAAATTTGAGTGATTGTTTTTAAAAACAAATCTGAGTGGACTTTTGACAATTTCCAGCTTGGGTTTCTATGAACAATAGTCATTTGGTGTTGATAGTAATTCAGTATTCAAGGGAAAGTTGTAGACATGTTCATTATTAGAATGGAAACTCATTTTTATTTCTTGCAGTGCTAGGAATTAAACCTGAGGCCTCATGTGTGCCAGGCAAGTGCTCCACTACTGAACTACATCCCAGTCCTTTATAAACATTTTGAGATAGAGTTTTGATAAACTGCCCAGGCTGGCCTTGAGCTTGGAATCCTCCTCCTACAGCCTCCTGAATAACTGGGACTTGAGCCACCATACCTGGTTCACAAATTACAATTCTTTAGGAGGGCCCCAGATGGATATTTTGAAGGCTTTAAAGCTCAGAATCACTGAAATATCCTGTTGATCTATGTATAAAATGAGTCAGTTTATCCAAGTATCAGTTTGGCTGATTCTCACCATTCCCCTACTCTGCTAATAGTAAAACTGTAGAGTTGATAGGATTAACTAGTGGTTTTGCCTCTGGGATGAGATTTTTTAAAACATCCCTTGGAGAAAAGAAAGAACAATAAGCATGTAGCGTCCAGCTGGCATTTTAAATGGCTTTACAGCAGAGGTCTCAACTAGCTGTCTGTCAGAATCACCTGGATACTTTTAAAAGGCGGTGGTGCTCACTCTCCATTCCCAGCCCAGTTAAGTCTAACTCTGGAGGCCTGGGCGTCATAAGCATCCAGGCTGAATCTCATTATGCAGTGAGAACAGAGCCACTGCCCTAGAATGCTACTTCTACTATTTCCAAAACTAAACCTTCTAACTGGGACAAGTCAGCAAGCAAGTGAGCTCCCCAAACAGGGTGCCAGGAAACTTTGGGGTTCATCTGAACCTCTGCTTTTCCCGACCTTCCTGATTTAGGCTGGGAAATTGGGCTACAAAATGCCTTCTTCCCCAGTTGGGTATGTCTGGATAAGGTTAAGCAGTCTTTCTGAACCTTCCTTTACCAAAACTTGATGTCCAGCCCTTGTAGGGGTGAGTGTGCAACTTGAGAGCACAGGAAGGAATACAGTGTCTCTTCAGGTTATGGATGAGGCTGAGGTGCTGAGGGTGTTGGAGATCTCATGGGGTTAGGATCTGAACCATTTACTAGGTCAAATGTTAGTTACTGTATATACTGGTTAAATACTATCAACCATGGACAAAATTGGTATCAGATGAGACCCTAATGTGAATTACTAAGATCATTTGACTGTGGTTTACCTGATACAGATTCTTCCTTTTGACTTTTTTTAGATCACTTTTCAAGTTAAAGCTCATGTTAGTAGCTTCTTTCCGAGAGGTATTATTATCTAGTGCCATCTTTTGGAAAGGGCTTGAAACTCTCCTTACTTCTTAATGGGTTATCTATTATGGAAATACCCTGTTCTTCCCTTCTCCTTTTGGGCCGTGGTTGATAAACAACCAATCATGGTATATTTTCACAGATTGCTAGTATCAGATATGGGCTACAAGTTAACAGCACCTCTTTGCATGTCCCAGAAGTCCTGCCTGGGGATCAGTGGGGAAGGTGTATTGGGTGCAGGGGGGAAGGCGTATTGGATGTACAGGTTTGTTTACATTACTGTGACCCTTGCTTTGTCCTTGTTCACTGAAGGACTAGGAACCACAAAAACGGCCAAGTCCTCCACTGTGCCCCCAGGCCTCCCTGTGTATTTGGACCTGTGCTACATCCCCAACCACAGCAATAGTAAGAATGTTGATGTTGAGTTTTTCAAGAGAGTGAGGTCATCCTACTATGTGGTGAGTGGGAACGACCCTGCTGCCGAGGAGCCCAGCCGGGCTGTCCTGGATGCCTTGTTGGAAGGGAAGGCTCAGTGGGGCAGCAACATGCAGGTAAGAGCTCCAGGACTGTGTCTGTGCCTTGGTTGACCTGGGAATGAAGCAGGGGGAAGGACCAGGGTCTAAAGTCACCTTTTTGAGTATGGGTCTATGTGTGCTGCCTTCTGAATCGGTCACACATGAAATATCCTGAGGACAAAGTCAGCTTAACACACAGAAGATAGTCTAAAGTAGTATTCTTGATAACATCAACACCCATTGCCTTGGAAGAAAACCACCTCATCTAAGACATCATTCATTTTTCTGCATCTGCAAAACAGCCCCAAGATTAATTGCCCTTCCCTGTAATGTACTGAGTATTGTGTGTGAGAATCAAAGTGGTCATATTTCCACAGGAGAGCTGCTGGAGAATTGTTTTTATTCTTCTGTGTTTTGTGAGTAGACTAAAGCTAGGAACACGATGATTTAGAAAATAACTGTGCAGGTGAAATTGCATAGTAGGAGCATTGCTCCCCAAGAAGCTTCTGACTCCTAAACCTCATGTCTGGCTATGAGCCAGCCCATTACAGCTGTAATCTTTGCTTACTTAATTTGTGAGTCTGCATAGAACCACCTAATAAACTATGTTTGCATAATATTAAATACAGTTATTTAATCCTATGAAATCTAATTGAAGGCACTCAGTTACCTCTTACAGAATATTAGATGGAAATTTTACGATTCAAGCCATTACCCAAACACCCCACTTCTCCAACGCCAACCATATACATGAATTACAAATACAAATCTTTGTTTTCAGGGAAAAAAGTTATACCCAATGAAGGCTCTAAAACTCCTTGGATTAAATATGCATTATCTTTCATGCAAAATTTATCAGCTTGTTAAAGGAAATACCAGAAATTGCATCTTAACTGAAAAAGCAGCTAATATAAAATCAGCTAGTTGCTTTTATTTCCAGTCTTCAGTTTCCTCCCATCTTTATTCTGGTTCCTGGAAAACATAAGTTGAAAAATCCTTTGGATGTCTATTGGAAGTTGTAAAATTTTTCTTTAGCTTTCTCTGTCTAGTGGTCTAATACCTTGTTCTATTTTTTTCATCTGGTTTCTGTCTCTGCCCTTACACAGCTGTTTTCTCTCTTCCTTCAGGTGACTCTGATCCCAACTCATGACTCAGAAGTGATGAGGGAATGGTACCAGGAGACCCATGAGAAACAGCAAGACCTCAACATCATGGTTTTAGCAAGCAGCAGCACGGTGGTTATGCAAGATGAATCCTTTCCTGCATGCAAGATAGAACTGTAAAAAGAAGGCCAGCCACACCACAGAATTTGAACTTTGTTTCCAGAATTCTTCAATTTGAAACTACCTTTTCTAAAACATTAATTCATCTTAAGTCGCTGAACAATTACCTGCCAAATGCTATACTGTGTCATGGTGATGCAAGTCACTAATATTTCTCAGTTTTTGCTGATTGCTAAGGGAAGTAACAGTATTCCCACAATAGGGTTCAAGATACTGCAAAATTACCTACCCCAGTTCATCTCTGCTGAACATTTGGAAACCATGCACTAGCAAGCCCAACTGACTTCTGCTAGGTAGAGACATTTGTCTTACAGAGAGAGAAAGAGAGAGAGAGAGGGAGCGAGGGAGTGAGTGCACAAAGAGAATTCAGGAGAGAGAGAGAGAAAGAAAGAGATAAAGAATGAGAAAGAAAAGAATGCAAGAGAAGGAGATGTAATGGTAGAGAGTTCTGGTGAGATACCCAGAGAGAAGAAAGAGAGCAGGATGGGGGAAAAAGAAGAAAACCAACAGTTAAGTCTGCATTTTCTCAGGCAGTAGGTATTCTGTAGTCTACATAGAAAAATTTTTCCATTTTTGTCAGTCTGAGTCATCAAAAAAGGTCTTACTTTTCTAAAGCAATTTGGCTAAAAAATCAAAACAACTTGTTATGAGGGCATGTGAGATGTTCACACCTTATTAAGCTCCTTCACTTTGAAGACTGCACACTGACATAATGTAGTTGAGTGTAGACTGGACATGCAAGTGGTACGAGCCCCATTCAGAACTCTCAGACTAACCACATACGTAAATTGATCTAAGGCATGCTCCCAGCATTTGTCCACCCACGTGGTCCACACTGAGTCAATTAACCTGCATGCAGCAACACCCATGTCCACTCCAGTTAACTGAAGCAAATACCAAAGCAGTTGGGAGTACATAAAGTAGACAGTTTGCCTTAGGAAGTGACTTGAATGTACAAAGATACTTGATGCACTTATTTTTTAATGTGAGACAGCAAGTTTATAAAACATCCATGTAGGATTATAGATACTCCAGTTAAAGGAGCCCATGTGTGCTCGAGTGTGGTAGTAGTAGAAGCTGATCTGATTGGTCCAACGGTTTGATGCTGAGTCATACCACTTCATTGCACCTGTGGCCTCTCAGTCAAACAAGTTGTGCCTTTCGTAGCTTCTTTACTACTGCAAGTTCAAGATTGAAATGGCTTCTGTGATCAGAACTGGGAAAGCAGTGAATCTTATGGTGGAAGAGGTTCTCAGCAAGTGTACAGTATTTACCTTCCTTTGTCTTACATTGGCTTTTTTAATTTCCATTAACTTCAACAAAATTATGGGAACAAGTGTACAGCAGAATTTTTTTTTAGCTATGTGAGAACTTTTCATAGATGAACTTTTTAACAAATGTTTTAATTTACAGGAAAATGCAAAGAAAATTTTCAAGTGATAGTCTTTTTTTTTTTAAGTGTTTCATAAGACAAAAAAAATGAATAATGTTTTTTGAGGTTCTGGCAAGATGGACGTCTGATATTGCAGTAATGATATTTATTAGAAACCTGTAACTACCAGGAATAATGATACCTCCCACCCCTTGGTTCCCAAAACATAAAAATCTGAGTATGTGCTATTGGAGAGTGGGGGCGAATGACATGGTAGGCTACGTTTCAGGGTCTGTACAAGTATATCACCCAGTGGTACCCTACATACTTCTTTCAAGATCTTCAACCATGAGGTAAAAGAGCCAAGTCCAAAAGAACCCTGGCACAAATTTGCTTTGGGATTTTCTTTTCTGGAAAAAAAAATAGCTCAAAAACAAAATGAATTCCCAACTCCTAAGTTCATCATGTAGAATTCCTACATAATGTCAATCATTGTCATCACTGAACCATGAACCTGGGAAGCCAGATCATGATGGTGGCTGACATCAGGTCTCGGGTTGCAGTCAGTGCACCCAGTGTTCAGATGTGGCAAATTTCTCAGTGACAGCTGTCCTGTGCTCTGTCACGTTATGTTTCCTGCAGACTCTTAAGATCTATGGAGTAATGAACAATGACCTCATTTTATTTTCTATGTTAGTTATTTATTTCACAATTTAACATTTAAGTTTTATTTTTGTCTGTGATGTGTATGTTTTGCACTGCTAACTACTATGAGGGTTTAAACAATGCTTCTTCAGGGTCCCTTCACTGAGGACCTGTGCAGTCTACTTAATGCTGTGAATTACATTTTCCAAATGTCTAATTTTTTTAAGAATATTAATATTCTATTTTTGTTAGGCTTCTCTAGGAATACAGTTTTTATTTATTACCCTATTTTTTCATGTCCTTAAAAATAACACATTAAGGCCACAAAAGTTTTACGTATGATGGAAAAGTGATCGTAACAAAAATGGATTTCATTGAGTATAAGCACTTCTAATTTCTTTCATGAGAAAAGCTAAAATACTCAAGATAATTATGTAATGGTTAGCTGTTGAATTGGTCTACATAATATGTGGGGAAGAGAAACAATTTCTAGCCTTCTTGCCAAATCTAGATCACTGGTTGATTTTTCTTTGATAAGTTATTTTCCAGTTTCCCAAATTAAGTTTCTTAACCATGTATATTGTTTTGCTTTAAAAAATACAAACATTTTAGAAGAATTATAGCCAGCCTTCAGTTGTAATCACTCTACCCCACTCCGTATTTCTTAATCCACTCCCCCTTATGGGATTTAATGGGAAAAATATAAAAAACTGTCACTGGTCAGCTGGCTCTTTTTCCTATGAAATCTGTCAGTACCATATTCCACCTCTTGTGCTCAAGGATGGCCACAGAGCCCGAGTATACCAGGAAAACCAATATTTGCATTACAGGTTGCTCCTGTCCTTCTACCTGAGTGACTAACCTAATTTTTCTAGTTCCATAAGTACACAATTAGTTTAGTAACTGCCATCACAGAGTACCATGTACACTCATGGTGTAAGCTAAAAATTGACACAGACTTCTAGGAGCTTTGTTTATACCGATTACTTAATCTGATTGTATAGATTGACTATTTGTGTGGAAGGAATTTCCACTCTGTTTAAATGATGGGATTCTATCAAGATAGCGCTCATGATCATGACCTTTTGGGTAGTGTTCTTAAACAAAATTCTACAGAGACTAAATGTTATAGATGATCCTCCCATTTTCAATTTTAACCAATTCTGTCCCTTTCTTGAGACCCCAACCCCTGTGCATGCTTCCTCAGTCTTGTGGTGGGACTGGATACAATTATGACCCCCTCCCCCCAGCACCATTTTCCATGGAGTTCAAAAGAAAAAAGATTTTTTTTTTCTTAATGTTACATATCATAGTGAATGGTTTCCCCAGTGTATATGAATGTTTTAAGTGTCTCCAATAGCTTATGAAGTTTAGGAGCTTTCCAGTACTCATTTAATAAGATTTAATCAGTTGCTAATGGAAATTTTACCACCTTTCATTTTCCCTCTTTTACCAAATTTCAGCTCTCAGGAGCTGCTCTACAATTCTAGAATTGCTTTTCTTGCCTCTCTTTAGTCACTGGTCACAGGAGGTTCCTGCTCAGTAGTGATATTGTGAATTAGGATAACTTTTTTTTTGGCGACTTAGATTTAAGAGAAAAGATCCTGTTTCTGTTGGAAAGAAACAAGCTTTTATCTTTTCGCCAACTGAACAACACACCAAAAGCAGCCTAGGGATGAGCATTCTTTGAAAGCAATTAGGTTATTCACCTGGTATTAAAATATATTTACTATTTAAAAAAATCTGTGACTTTATGAAGTTCATTTTAAAGGCAGCATCAAAAACTGAAAAGAAAGGGAAAAAAACCCTGCTTCTCTGCACTTGTTTGGAGCTCCCCGAAACAGGAGCCACGGGGAAGAGGCTCAGAGGAGGCTGCCCTTTCGAGAACACGCTGGGCAGGTGGCTCACAGTCACGCTTTCCCACGCCGCACACAGCCCTGATATTTCCAGCCCGGAAAGAAGTGGTCCTGAGCCTGGCCGAGAAGCACTTCACACTCCTCTCTCGTGTTCTGAATGGTGTTCGTGTCAGTCTGCAGCTGTGTATGGTATTATGTCTTATTCTCCTGCATCACTTCTATCCTATCCAGTCATATCTAATGTAGAAAATTAGTTTCCAGTGAAAGTAATATGTAGTGCTTTTATGATATTTGTGTGCAATATCCCCTCTTCCATTGAGGATATTTGATGTAAAGGAAAAAAAAAACTCAGTTCCACAATAAAATACAAAAGTGGCAAAAGTTCATGTGTGTGAGGTGCTGTCCTTGGCTTTGTTTCCAGTTGGGTTTTGCCATCCATGAGGGGGTAACAGTACTCTTCAAGGTGGGCTCCTTGGCTTTTGGTGAATGGCTGTGAGGATCTTGCTACTAACTTTGCATCTGCAATCTTGTGTTTTACAGCCAAGCTCTAAACCTAAAGGATACAATTTCCTTTGCCTTTCAAATGGTTATGGTTTGGATACTCCATACCCAGAAGTAGGTTATATCTGCTGTGTGGGTTTAAAGGGGGGAAAAAAGTCTAAGGACAGAAACGGGGAGATAAAGGGAAAGAACCATTCCAATTATTGCCAAGGAAGAAAAAGAAATTGACCAGTGTGGTTGGAGGAGAATATTGGAAGGCCTCCTGCAAAAACCACAAACGAACTGAAAACCAGGTGTTAATCCTAGCTCTGCCACACCCAGCGAGGTGTCTGGCTCATTTTTCTCCCTGTAAAATGAGAAGGCTTGATGATCCTTTCTAACATTGACATTCCCTGCTTTGTAAAGTCAGCCTGCTCAGCGCTCATGCACTACAGCTTATCTCCCTTTACCTGCTGAATATTGTACATCTGAAACTAACAGTTGGGAAAGGTGCTTGTATGTGACAAGAACATCTAAGTGAGTACAAGTTCCTCTGCCATTCAAATGGTTATGGATACTCCATACCCAGAAGTAGGTTTTATCTGCCATGTGAGTTTAAAGGGGGGGAAAATAACATGTCCTAGTTGATTGGGGAATACAGACCAGCTAGGGTGCAGTGATACCACGTTGTGACAGGAATGAGCTTAGGTGACCACAGAAGTACCAGAAATGATGTCTATGTAGAGCACTGGTTGTGCGTGTGTGTGTATACATGTGTGAGAAAGCAAATTCCAGGCAGAGGCTATACCCAGAGGCTCAGCAGAGAGCAAGATCAGTGTGCACTGGGGAGAAGAGACTGCTCAGAATGCAGTGTGCAGTGGGGAGCCCCTGGCACCTCTAGTCCCCCTACATTGCCACAGGAAACTCGCCCATAGGTGCTTCGTGGCCTTGTCTTTAGAGATGGTTCTTTGGCCTCAAAAGGTCACTGCAGCCTGTCCTTAGTCTCTGATGTCTGTTTTGTCTGTCACATGCTTTTTCATCCATAGGGCTGCGTAGAGCAGTGCTTAAGAGGTGTTCTAAAACCCTCCTCAAATTAAAGGGTTAATTAAGCCCGTGAGAACTGGGGGTAGGAAATCATCACTAAGAGATTTTTTTTTTTGGTACTGGGGATTGAACTCGGGTCCTTGCACTTGCAAGGCAGGCGGTGGAACCACTGAGCTAAATCCCTGGCCATAAGATATTTTAACTACATCTATCAGACTAATATTGAATAAATAGGTTGTTTTCCATTATATATTGCCAAATTGCTCAGCTCCAGGAAGTGCTGCTTCTGGTGTGATCCTACAGTGACAACAGACCTGGTTCACCTGCCCTGCCTAATTTCAGCACCCAAGGCCAAGTGCCTCAGGAAACCCTCAGTCACAGGGACTTCCCCAAGAGCTGGTCATCCTACCTGACCCTTGCCCTTGGTTCATTCACATGGAAAAGACTTAATGCCCTCTGGCTCTTCTATACACTGGAGGCAGGTTTTCAGTTTCTTTTCTCCTTTCTTCCAAGTAAAAATCAAAGGTCTGTTGAGGTTCTGTGACCATATTTTCTCCCTCTTTGTGTGTATGTATGTGCATGTGCATGTGTGTCTATTTGAGACAGGGACTCACTATGTACTCCAGGCTGGCCTTGAAGTCATGATCCTCCTGCCTCAGGCTCCCCCCAAGTGCTGGGGTTTTAGGAGTATGTTGCTGCACTGGCTACCTCTTTTTAAATTGTATTGCTCATTGTGGATGCTTTTCTGTATTCCTACAATGATATTCTAACATACTCTTGACTTGTGAATTCTTGGGCTCTTCCATAATCCAGATCACCATTTCTTCTTTGATCTGATAGAATATGTCTTAGAAATTGACTGGCACCATGTCTTTAGTTTTGCTCCCATAGTTCCTTCACTTTGAGCAGTTCTGTGGGCTCACTTTGGGGGCTGCTGACCATATTTCCAAGATGATGAAACAGAGTTTGATTCACAGAATTGGCTCCATGAACCAGTAAACACAGCTCTGTTTTGTGGCCCAGACCATTCCCACTCAAACAGAAGTCCATGCTGTTCTGATGCAGTCCCAGGGGTTTCAATGCCATGAGTAAGCTGATGACTTTGACAGTCATGTCTGTGTATTTCTTCTCTGATCTCCACACCCATCAATCCACTTGCCTATGAAGTTCCCCACTTGGATGATATTTAAAATACCCCAAGTGAAATTTAACTGCCCCCAAACAAACCCCTGAACTTCCTCCCCAAAGTGCTTCTCCACTTATGCTTTTCTGCCTCAGTAAATGGCAGATACATAATTCCAGCTGCTTGGGTCAAAAAATCTTGGCCTGTCAGCAAACCCTACTGGCTTAACCTTCAAATAAAGTCACACACTGCATAATGCCATGTTGGTCAGTGATGGATCATATGTACAATGTGTCCCATACAGACCTGGTGTGTAGTAGGCTATAGCTGCTATAGATAGGTTGTGTTCCTTGTGTTCACGTGACCTAACGATGCACTTTCCAGAATATGTCCCTGATGTTCAGTGATGCTCGACTGTGCATCCAGTCCCACTCATTCTCCACACAGTGCCTGTCACCTCCATTGTCCATCAGTTATGGCCTTCCTGGATGACTGCCATGGCCTCCTGATCTTCTTGCTTCCTATTGTTGTCCTACTAGTTTATTCTTCAGGTAACAGCTAGAGTAATTCTCTTAAACTCGATCATACCACCCACACTCAAAATCTCACTTCAGAGTAAATGCCAGTGACCTTACAAATGGGCTCTGGACTTACTCAACCCATCTCTCCTGATCCCCCTTCACTCCGGGACTTCACTGCCCCCTCCTCTCTGCCTTCTCCATTCTTCCCAGCTACAGTGGCTGCTGTGCAGTCCTCAGGTACTTCTGCTTTCATTTGGGTCCTGGTGGTGACTTTTTTGCTTGTCTGACATGCTTTTTCCCCAGGTGACTCTATGGCTCTCAACCTCATGATGGTGTGTCTTTCTTCAAATGTCATCTTCTCAGGAAGTCCTCCCTTAATTATCCTATTTGAAGTTGCAATGCTTACCACTTAAGAAGCACTCTCTAGTCTTCTTCCATACTTTGTCTTTGCATCACTTATAGCTCTAGCACTGCTATCTACTTATTATCTATCTCCTTCTGTAGAATGTAAATGGCACAAAGGAAAAGATGTCTATTTTGTTCATTGCTGTATCCTTAGTGACTATTATAGCAGTTCCTGACATACAGTAGGTACTGGATAATACCTGTTTAATGAATAAATATACTTAGACTCAGGTTGACAAACTGTACCATGCAGTAGCTGGAAAGTGGGTTTGGAATTAGACAGACTGGTTCGAACACTGTCCTTATCACTTTCTAATTGTATAGCCCTGGAAAAGTCACATTAAGTCTGTTTTCTCCTATGTAAAATGTGGATCACAACCTTTGGCCTACAGGATTGTTGTAGGATGAGAGAAGATACATTCAATCAGGTAGGATAAAGAGCATTCAACAGGAGGAAGTTAACATGATTTTTTTAATCAAGGTGGGCATGTGATTGCTGTGAGCCAAAGCCTGGTAAACCCCTACCCACACAGTGGCCCAGTGTCACTGGAGGAAACTTGGAGTGGGCATTGTTGACCTATTGTACACATATTATAGGCAAATTAACTTTTGAATGTGTTTTAAGGATTAAAATATTGAACTCTGCAGAGATGAAACATCATGGAAACCAAAAAGCAAACAAGTACCCTATCCACCTTTATCAGAAGGAATAAATGTCCCTTTTATAACTCTGTTACAAATCTTCCTGCTAGTCTTTGACCCAGAAAATAAAGCCCACAATGGAATTCATTTTCAGATGTTTTTTGGAAGAATAAACTCTTTGTTTTCTGAGCATGTCAAGCTCAGAGCCACAATCTCTATCTAACATTCAGACAGAATAAACACACAGCTTAAGTATCTATTTTGTTCTAATCAAAGGTCCCAGTGCTTCCTGCCACAATCTCAGGAGCATCGCTACCATCTTGTGTTTGGATTTCCTCATTTCTGCACAGGCAATGACATCCTTGTGGCAATATGCAATGTCAGCGAAAAGGCCAAATTAAAAGGCGAGAAAGGCTATTTTCAACTAAGAAGTTGTTATTTAGAATAAAGGGCAGCTTTCCTGACATAACTATGTTGAAAAGCACCCTTTCCCCTATTTTATAAAGGAGGATTTAAAAAATTGATCAGTTTCAGTGTTTGAAGAGTTCATGAACATACAATCTCAGCACATTTCCTACTTAAAAAAAAAATAAATTTATTTTATTTTAATTTTTATTTTTTTGGTACTGGGGATCGAACTTGGGTCCTTGCGCTTGCGAGGCAGGCGGCGGAACCACTGAGCTAAATCCCCAGCGTACATTTCCTACTTTTATGATTCACGGAAGACAAAGCTCTCAGCACATTTCATATTGCATCCCTTTATTGTCCACACCATGAGGTTATCGGGTGCCAGTGACATCATCTCCCCAACATACATAAAGTCACATCACAGCATCTTCATTTTGAAACTCAAGACTCCTGGGCTTGGTTGTACTCAGATAGCAAAATCATATAAATCATCATTTGGTCTTTTTCCTAATGAGTCTGTTTAGGAAGAATAACGACTGACCTTGCTTCACTGCTCATTTTGTACTCACATTCAGAGTTAGACAAGAAACAACTAATATTACTCATCTAGCCTGCAAAATATCATTGAAAATAAGGTATTTGTCAAAAACATCATCCTTGGGTATGATCTACATCATTACAAAAGTCCTGTGGCTGCCCTGCCCATGTATTTTAGGGTGGAGCTTCTGTCAGCAATATTGTTATTTTGGACTAGATAGTTCTTGGGGGCAGGGGAGCTGCTGTCCTGTCCACTATAAGCTGCTTAGAGGCATCCCAGGCCTCTATTCACTACTGTACATTCCAATAGCATCTCCCCAGTTGTGACGACCAAAAATGTCTGCACACATACCAAGTGTGGGATTACACCTCTAATCCCACTTCTGAGGTAGGAGGATCGAAAGTTTCAGGCCAACCTGAGCAGTTTAGTGAAACTCTGTCTCAGAAAGAAAAATTTTACTCTATTCTTCATGCTGACTTCTTTGCATATGCCAGTGGGGGGACAGCTGTTGCTATTAATTGGTTTTTACTATATGCCAATATCTAGTTGGTCTTCATGTTATCAGCATTACTGCAGTTCATTTCTGGAGAACTAGGTGCTAGGCCAATTATACTGCACCCTCCCTTTTCCAAATTAACAGAGGTGTTTGAATCTTGGGACAAAGGCAAAAGCCTATAGGTAGTCCTTCCTAGACTGCAGGATTGGAAATCAGACACTAACTAAAGTGCTCTCCATACTAGCAACAAAGTCTTTCACTTTAATCAACCCTCAATCCTCAGCAAATAATAATAATAAAAAGCAACTAAATATAGTGGGCCCTGAGTTACGACCAGCTTGACATATGAACAACTTGGGTTATAACCAGAATTTTATTATTAATTTATTATATAATTATATTATATAAATTTATTAACTTACAAACAAAGTCTTGAGTTACAACCTGAATGCTGGCTACTTGTGCTTCCAGATTTAACCCTTAAAGAGTTCTGGAAGGAATGCTACAACATTCTTTCCTGTGTGTAGTTAATTGAGAAATCCTCAGCCAATGTCTCTGTAAGGACACTGAGATCTGCCTGGAAAAAAGTGTGGCCTAAAATTATACAGGAGAGAGACTTTGAAACCAATTGACCAATTTGAGTTACAACCATCCCTCAGGAACAAATTGAGTTCCTAAGTCAAGGGTCGACTGTATCATCTCCCAATTCTCCCCATTTCCCCAAAGCTGATCCATGATGTATCTATTAGGAGGAAAATAAAAGCCATACAGTTGAATTATAGAATTATATCAAGTGATAAAGGATGAAACAAATAAAAACCAGATCAATAAGGTGCTTGGCAAGCTCAAAGATGACTTAATAAACAAAATGATCAGTGAGCTTAAAGAATACACTAATAATCTAGTTGAGCTAAAAAAAAAAAAAGATCAATTTAGGAAAGAATTAGAGTCCATGAAAAGGTTCCAAATGGAAATTCAGAAATATAAATATTCCACTGAAAGTGTGGGCAAGCAGAAGTGACCAGTGTGAGGAGACAGTGTCAGAACTAGAAGATAGAGCGAGGTAGGCTATAATATATTCAGAGATATCTTAAAACCAAGAGATTGTGGAAAAAGGACCCAACAGCTGCCACATGGCACAAAGAAGACCAGCCTAAGATTAAATGGAATTAGTGAAAAATAAGATGGCAGGAATGCCATTAAAAAACCTGTTTAGAGAAATCATAACGGAAATCTTTTCAAGTATGAGGAAACCAGTTAACATACAGATAAGTGAGGTATATAGAACCCCATATAGCCATGATGAGAAAAGAACTCCATGACATACCATAGTCAAACTCTCAGAAGTTGAACCCAAGGATAAACATCTTAAAAGGTGTTAAAGGGCTCCTGCTCCCCGCGCCGGGCACGCTGGAGTTAACAGCGCAGTCGGCGGCGCGGAAGGATCTGGAGCGAACGGAGAGCGGTGCTGAGGCCCTTCAGAGAAAAAAATGTCCGCCTGAGGAGACCCACAAGTTCTGTGGGGGGACCGCAAACCGCCCGGAGGAAGGCGGCAGCCGAGCCCGCCCGCGCGCGGCCCGAGGGAACTTTCGCCAGAGGCTGGACCTGAGAGAAGTGGCCGAAGACGAAGCCCCAACAAGAGCGCTTGGCCGCGATACGGGATACGGACCGACAAGGAGCTGAGCGACCAGCTGGACTTCAGTGCGATGTTTCCCCCACCTGTTAATAGTGGGGGGAAAAATAGTGGGAAAACAAGACCAACCACACTGGGAAGCACAGTTCAGTGGATCAGGCAATGCTGCGCTCCTGTTTCTTTAGCAAAAGGTATTTCCAAAGGATAACAACAACAACAACAACAACAACAACAACAAAGACAAAGCAAACTACATTTCAAGAACAATTACATATAGTCAGGGCCATTGTGGTGGGGGAAAAAACCTGCTCAGGAATCTAAAAGCTTGATTATTATTATTATTTTGGTAGGATTTGGGCTGGAGCCTATCAGTTATGTGAAGGGGTTAGAGTTAAATTCTCAGCTTGGTGTGCTG